>OW026521.1:6352264-6952264 GCA_932274085.1 Protocalliphora azurea | reverse complement strand
GTAGATGTTGTTAACTTTCCTGGCATGCTTGCAGTAGAAAACGACAGTGGATTTACAGAACCTGGCATTGGAATTTGCAATGATCCGCTATTTTGATTTGATACTGCTGCTGATAAAGATCCTGTGGCTGCCGCATGCATTGCTGCTAAATGACTGGGATGATGAGAATAGTATAATGAACTACTCATTGGGGACATATGAGTGGATAATGAAGTAGTGGGTTGAGCTATACTTCCGCTACCCTGAATGGTAGGTGCTGAAGAAGTTATCATATTTGACTCCGACTGTCTAACTGACATCGAACTGCTCGAACTTACTACGTTGAGGTTGCCATGCGGCGAAGATCCTGCTGAAGTTGTGAGCATTGCTGTTGAGTGCGGTGGTAATTGATGGGTCGACGTTATTGTCGGATGATGTGGGGACATATGGGGGTGAGACAAATTCATGCTATGATGGGCTAAACCTAAAGCCGCCGCTGAAAAACCGGGATGTGTTAAACCTAATGCTGCTTGTTGAAGATGATGCGGCATATTTGAGGGCACATGGGATAGTGGTGAAACTCCAGGCAAACCGGGTAATCCTAAGTTTAAACCCATTGCCCCATGTGGACTTTGTCTTTGGTTTGTTACATGATACGGAGACATGGTAGAGATGCAGGCCTGAAGGCCGGCAGGTGGCGCGCGTAAACCTAAATTTAAATGTGGTATCATTGATCCTAATATATTGCGGCCTAATGGATTATACAAAGCATTAGAGTAATGATGGGAAGATAATAATTGCTGTCTTTCTCTAGCTTCCCTCTCTTTCTCGCGCAACTCTCTTTCTCTTGCCTCCTTCTCTTTTTGTTCTTTTTCTCTTTGCTCTTTCTCTCTCTGTTCGCGTTCTCTCTGCTCTTTTTCTCGCTGTTCTCTTTCTCTCTGTTCTCTCATCTCACGAATTTCTCTTTCTTTTTCTCGTTGAATTTCTCGCTCACGTTCCTCCTCACGCGCTATTCGTGCCCTGTGCTCTTCTTCCAGTTTAATTCGATCATGTAAACTTGGACCTAGACCCAATGCAGCACCAGGAATCATAGAGTACAAATGAGAAGCATATGGAGATGCCATTGGAGGATACAGAGCAGCATGAGGATGAGATGGATGAGCACCTGCTGCTCTAAGCAACTGAAAACGTTGGTCCAAATACATTTGATCAGTATATGGTAGACTAGCTGGATTTAAAAAGGCGCCTAAAAAATAAAATCATTTTTCTTTAAAATAAACAGTTTTGTAGAAAATATAAATAAATTTATTTACCTGGTGGCATGCCTGCTATTCCTGCAAATGGGGAATATGCATCCAATGGAAAAGCTCCGGCAGGATGTATTAGTCTTTCATCTGATCGGTACGGTTGAAAACCACTTCTAGCCAATAATTCTGGTTGTATGGCAGAACTGGATTGAGAATTTAGACGGGCTATCTTCTCAGCTGGTTGTGGTGAAGGCGCTGAACGCTTCTTTGCTGCTGACGAACGGTCTTCATTATTTACCGTCTGTGGCAACGATGAACTACTAATTCGTTCATTTGAAACTGTTCTACTATTTATGTTTGGATTGGAAGTAATCGAAACGCTTGAACTTGGAGCGCCAACACCAGCGGATGCAACATTTGGAGCCACGTTTCGTTCTCGCGAAGAAACCTCTTCTTCCTCCTTGATATCTGCTTGTTTCGCTAAATTCCTCAAAGCAGATGCAAAAGGTCCACGAGCTTGCGTTGCTGCGCTATTCAAAGCTCCTGGCACACCAGCCAATTGTTGCTGAACTTGTGCAGCTGCCGCTGCAGCTGCAACAGCATGTTGATGCGTTTGATGCTGCTGTTGAGCCAATGAAGGTGAATGAGTTCCAAGATGATTGCTAGCTAAGTTATGATTTATGCTGGCTGCGGCTGCTACCGATTGCGATGGTGCAACGTTCGTCGAATTACCCGCAGTGGCAGATGGGGTTGACGAAGATTGCAAGTGATGTGGTGAGGGTACTACAGGGGCTGGACTAGTGGCCGGTCGCTTTTGAGTGGCTTTAGGTGGCACTACAATTACAAAAATAGTTTTTATATATTATTATAAATTAATTATTTATAATAAATATAGCCTGATAATGCCAGACAAAACTGCATTATAATAATAAAAGAAGTATGTGTACAAAAACTTTTCCTTCCTTGAAAGAAATTAAAAAATTAAATCCGTTAAATTTTGAAGGCCAAATAATAATAAAATTATACCAAATTTAAACTAAAACGGGCTTCATGCAAAAACGCCATGTTATAATGGAAACAAATTAACATATAAAAGTCGCATATCTCTACTTTCTGATCGAAATTCGAAAATCTGACTCCGTTAGAATTTAAAGAGGCTTTGTTTCATAAGTAAGCTAATTTTGAACTTTCTAAGTTACCTTGGAACTTCAGAAAGCTCTGCAAAGAAGCAAACATGCTTAAAAATGCTTAGGAAACTATATGCATATATAGAAGATATGTATGTACTATAATATAAATATAATATAAATACATAATAAAAGTATTAATACATAATAAAAGTTAAGTTTTTACATACGATATGAGTGAACAAATGAACAAAGACATTTTGCATCTAAACGGTGTAAGGGAATTATATTATACATTAATATGATCATTATGCAAGACGAAATATACGATACTTTTTTCAAACTATGTAGTTCGTATGTATATTAGACTGCTCCAAAATTGACCGACTTTTGAATTTTGACCGTAACTCTCCAGAATCGTTCATTGGGTTTTAAAAATATATTGTATGAAATCGGATATCGTTAACCCGTGTCGCATCGGAAGTTTGTAGGTTACGTTTATATGGGAAAAATTTACCATTTTTACAGTTTATAGAAAAATTTAGCTATAGGTGTTTTTTTTTTCTGTTTTGTAACTAAGTGTTAAAAAATCATAATTTACACGTAATTATCTATCAATCAAAACGATTAAAAAAATGTTAAACCAATTGTGTAAGGAATGTACAAATTTTTTTTATTGTTTTGACAAATGTTTAATTAAATTTGAACCATAATTACCCCTTTCTATGCTTGGTTAAAAATTTGTATTTTATTTTAAAGGCTCCATTACTGTATACATAAATGTTATGAAACAGCTGACACGTTTTGCTTATGTGTTATAAACGTAAATGTAAAGTACTAACATAATGAAACTAGGTAGCTTTACGTTTTTAGGTATTTACATTTACGGTAGAGTAACGGAGCCTTCATAATGTTTCAAAACTCCAATTTCAAACTTTTAAAAATGTTCAACAAATTTCAAAAAAGTTTATATAAATAAATCTATGCAGGTTTATAGACAACGCCAAAGGAAATAAATTTAAAAAGAATAAGGTCAATAACTTGTATGATTAAACTGTATCTGCGATTTGAATTTTGGGGATTTCGGCAAAAAGGTATTTTTTGTAGTTTTTCAGTCATAAAGTAATTATTTTTTTGAACTGTTATTCAGACTAAACAGTATTATTACAGACAATATAAAACCTGTCTCAAAAAATACATTCGGAAGTTTTTAAGAAAATTGAACAAAGATAACCTTTAAAACACGTAGGTCAAAGGTCAAAAATTTGCAATATTTGAAAGTTTTTATCTGGACTTTCGTTGATACTTACAGTAAAAAAGCCAAAATTTAACCCTCAACTTAAATATTTGTAAAGTAAATTTTATTAATTAATATCACGCACAAATAAAAGTATAGTTACCTCATTCTGACAAGTAAAATCATGTTAGACCATAAAAACTCATTACAGAAATTATTTAATCAAAATCCAGATAAAACAAAATAATAATAATAATTTTTCATAATGTTTTCCTTAAAAATTTGAATTGAATTATTTCAAATATTGACCTTTGACCTTCATATTTTAAAAGTGGTCCTTGTCCAATTTCCTTAAGAACTTCAGAATATATTTTTTGAGATATAATTTATATTATTCTGTAATAATTATGTTTAGTCTGAATATTAGTTCAAAAAATTTACTTTATAACCAAAAAACTTTTTTCCAAAATCCGTAGAATTCAAATCGCAGGTATGGCTTAGTCATACAAGTTATTGACCTAATTATTTTTCTAATCAATTTCCTGTGGCCTTGACTATAAACATGCATAGTTTTATTTGAACTTTTTTGAAATTTGTTTAAAAAATTTTTAAACTTTGAAATTGGAGTTTTGAAACAGCCTTAAAAAATCAACATTTTTTAGCCAAGCATGGAAAGAGGGGGCTGAATTATCCTGCAGAAACAAAAACTTATTTTTCAGTAATTTTGGTTCCAATTTAATTAAAAATATAATTTTATTTAAAAATTTCTCATAAAATTAAAAAATGTTTGTACAGACCTTACAAAAGTAGCCTAAAACATATTAATGGTCTGAGGAATTCGTAGGTTAGATTAGGTTAGGTTAAAAAGGGTGGCGTTTTCGCGCTTCCGCCCAGAGACTAGTCGGATGCCTTTAAAAAGGCCAAAGAAAGACCAATAAAGAAGAAGAGAAAAGAGACAGAGAAAAAGAAAGAGACTTTAGTAGATAAAGAGCAATGGAAGAATGTGGAACCTACAACCTAGCAATCAAGAACGATCACCCTTAAGCCACTTTACCCCATTACGAACCCTATCAGGTTACAAAGTCCTTTGCCCGTAACCTCCTCTAGTTCGTATAGTATGTTGCTTCCAAACCACTTCAGTCTACTACACTGAAGCTCTACACAATGACTGTCTCTAGTTCCTCCACATCATCGCACGTCCTACAGAAGTCTGACGTACCAATGTTCCACTTACTACTCATATTCCCTATTCCCAGTAAACATACCAACAATGACCGTAAGTTTCCCACGACTCATAACCAGAAGATAGTTTAAAATACCTTGCAGACCGTTCTATTCCTCCATGCATGATTCGTTCTTTCTAAAATCCATTCCCTTATGGAAATGAAATATGACCCAATTGGAATCCTAACCGAAGCTTCGACAAAAAACGAAAAACACAGATCCAAAATTTTCCATCATGATAGCTTTGCCCCAACCGCTGTATAGCCCAGATATTGAGAAAAAGTCGTAGTTTTCGATGGACAAAACTTTGAATAACATACATTGTACCTTTATCATAAAAAAAAACATTGGAATTAATGCATACACAGTTTTAGTAAGAACTTGAAGACGTATCATTACTGATCAACATACTGAAGTACTTGAAAGAAGTATGGTGAAAATAAGCGAGAACCTTCTAGGAACATGTTTGTTGTTTTTATGAGTATAACTATGCTAGGACTGATCGGCTATTCATTACCGAGAATATCGTAGTGACTAGGAACCTTTCCCATAAAATAGACACCCGCCCCTATGCCTGTGAATACAACCTCCTCAAGGCCAGAGGTCCCTACTAGGGATTTCAATAACGGGATTAGTCCTGAAGTCAATTATAGCCCGACCTAATCCGTTGGGGTGACCAAGCATAATGTCCGACCATCAAATTCGACTTCGTCAAGTATGCTAGCATGCCCCGCTGTGAAGTTCCCTATTAATCCTAATTCCTTCAGTCTAAATAAGCTTCCTTAATACCTCCCACCAGAACGAACATCCATAAGTGAGGATAGGCCTCACAACCGATATATATATATATATATATATATATATATATCCAATATACAACTATCGGATTGAAACCCCAGTTCCTGTATGTGTAGTAAATATTAAGCCCCTTCCTGGATCTTTCCTGAGTATTTCTCCTCCAAGACAATTTACTCAGGTACTTAGTCTACCTTGACAATCTGAGTTCTAAACCATTCAATGCTGGTAGACTAAATACCTCAACCGCATATCTCCCGGTAAACAGTAAAACGATATTCGATTTCACTAATATTTCACTCAATATATTTTTAAAAACCTATAAACGATTACAGGGAGAGTTACGGTCAAAATTCAAAAGTCGGTAAATTTTGGTGCGTCTAATGTATATATTTGTATATTTATACTTACATATATACATATGTATGTGTAAATTATCATTGTAAGTACTAGTGCTGCGCAAGTATTAAGTATCAACTACCGAATATTTTCCCCCTTTTTTGTGTACTCAATACTGTAAAGTAGTTACTCAATACTTTCAGAGTTTATTTTTTTATAATGATATCGTATTAAAAATATTACGGCTTAATTATAGCCGAATGACAAATGTACCTCGAAGATTTTGTGGATGCAGTTCACTACCCACGAGAGCATATAGTTGTATAATATACCGAACTTAAGTTCGAGCTCAAGTTTACATTTTCGGCAATTTTTTTTATGTTTTTCCCATTTTTTTTAATGCGTAAAAACAAATTCACGCTTTTCTATAGATGTTGGGCGACACATGTTAAAAATGCGACTGATAAACACTTTGCATCTATTATCTATTATTACGTTTATACGCTCGATTATTGCAAATAAATAACTCACGGTTTATATACAAATTGCATAAAAATATATATTTTCTTATTTGTCGTGCAGGATGGGAAAAAAATAAAACTATTATCATCGAATATTCTATGAACGTAAAAGGAAGTGCGAATGCCGTGCACTTTATTTTTGCAATTAGTTTCACTAATCACGATAGTTTTCGTTAGTTACTAACTTGGAAATAAAATATTAACTCACCGTTTATACGGCAAAATTTTCATTTCGCAATATTTTTAATTGCGAGTAAGAGATGTGTATAAACGTAGTATATTACTCTATTCTATGCAAATTTTTATTTTTGGAATAAAAGTTTACTTCGAATAGCATTAAAAATTTAAGCACGAAATAAGGTGTGAGGCTATTTTTTCTTTATATTATGTAAATGTTTCTAATTTTATTAATTTGACTATGCTAGTCGCAAATTTTTACAAGCGGGGACCCAACTGGTAAAATTAAATCGAGTACATTGAATTCAATGGTGGCAGCCGTTTTTCGAAGTTAGCGTTCGTATTCGAGAAATGTGGGTTCAAACTTTATTGTGGAAGTAGTACAAATTGCGGAAAATTAGAAATAAAAGGGATATTATTTATGTAAATTAAACAATAAATCGATTTAATATATACACTAATCATAAATTTAATCAATTTCAGTCCAATTTTTAATGTATTCAATTTTTGTTTGAAAAGTTATTCATTGGTAACACTAGTTAGCTTACTTACGGAATTAAATGTTAATTTTGTTTAAATTTTACAACTAAATTTTTAAATTTATGCAAAAAAAGAAAACATTAATTTTCTTAACCCCTCCTTTAGCTTTCTAAAATGAAATATCTCGATAAGGAGCTCTAACTTTTAAAAATGAATTGAGCGTCGTCGACTTAGTTTTACCCATTGGTTGCCCATCTTATTAAAAAAATACGTCTAATTTTTTAATTTTTTGCATTGCATTAAATAAGAACGTTATCAACTCAAAATAATCTTATTTACAGGGCAACCACAACCAAAAATTTACAAAATCACAGTTTTTCTTGGGCTTAAAAAGAACCAAACTGTTAGTTATTTATCCATTTCAGACAATTTTAAGAATTTTGGCATCGATTTCTTATAGCATATTTTCGCATATTTTGGTCACAACAGCATATTTTTGAAAATCCTTTTCTGGAGCATAGTTTAGCAATTTCAATGGCATGTTTTTGTATATTTTATAATTAATAGCACAATTTTGTATATATTATATTGAAGAGCATAATTTTGCATATTTTTCACTTAAGAGACAAATTTTGTTTAATTTGCACCCAAAAGATTTTTTTCAGAATTTACCACAATTAAACATTTCATATACGTTTTTCAAATCCGATTCCATAATAATTTTCATTTTATAAATTGATAGAAATTTTGTTAAATTTTGCTAATAGAATGTATTTGCTTTAATGTTTTTAAGTGCAAAAAGAAAATATTTTTGGCAGTTGCTAATAATATTGAAGTTATTTTTAGCATGAATACTAGATAAATAGAAAAAATAATATTTTAAGAGCATATTTTTAATTTTAAGGGCATGATGAATTTAAAGTTAATGTTTTTATTTAATTTATGTTTTATATAAAGAAATATATAAAATTTCATGCTAATTGGTAAAATATAATTGCTTTAATTTTTAAGTAAAATTAGAAATTAATTAGAAAATATATTTCATATTAAAAAATCCGTCAAGTGTCCAAATTAAAAACGTTGAGTAGTTGTTGAGTATTCAAAGTAGTAGAATTTGTTTGCATTGGTAAGTACCCACATATATTTCAAATAAAACAAGATACAAGAACAATAATACATATTATAAATTAATAAAAAATTTCAGTTCCTGCAATTTATAAATCCAAATGTGTTGTTCTTAGTAAGCAGCATGGGTTTATGCCACCACAATTTGTTTATTGTCACGAGTGCGTGACACATTATGGAGAGATGTCAAAACATCATCTTTTCAAAGCAACAATTTGTATACATATACAGTAACATTTTTTTAAATATATAAAACTATATTTTCAAAATATTTTGATATAATTAATTATTTTTTTAATTAATTGATATATTAACAAAATTTGAACCAGTATAAATTTATGACTTTTATTTATGAATAGAAATAGGAAAATTAATGGCAATATTAGAAATGTGTACAAAAATATTTTTAAAATTCTCAATAAGATAACGTGTACAGTTTTAGACAATCGTTTGTACGCACACATTTTCCATGTGATTACAGTCTGGACTTTCGTAGAGTCGCGAAAGAAACGTGGCCTACCTACAACGAAAAACGCTCAATGCAACTCATTGGCTACAAACGCAAAGACATCTCGAGACTAATAACATTGTTTACAGGTCACTGAACGATCGGAAAACATGCAAGCAGACTTGGTCTCCCTTACAATGAATATTGTCGTAGTTGTGGCAATCGCGGGAAGGTGGAGACAGTTTTTCATCTTCTATGTGAATGCCCAGCCTTGACGGATTCTAACGAGTCTAATTGATTGCCCGTAAGGTTACGGGCTACCACGTAAACCAACCAACCAACCAACAGTCTGGACTGCACGTCGGTCATTGGTATAACTTAATAATATTAATATTTTTTCTTAATAATATTTCTTAAATATATTATATTTAATATGCTGCCTACACCAAGATTTCTTTTCGGATCAAACAATATTGTGTTGGTTAATATCGTGCCAATAGTAACTATAACAATCGGACCATCCAATCTGAACTTCTTTTCATCAGAAAATATCTATAAGCAGTACAGAAAAGCCAGACTTGGACTTCAGTTTTCTCCATTTAATGGATGAAATCGATTTCAAAACATGAACTGTAGTGCGTACAGACATTGATAGTTGAAATTTTTCTTTGATATCCCTACAAGACAGATGATAAATAGTCGCTTCAAACTTATTTTCCTTCTCCGGTGCAAAGATAATTTAGAAAAGCCATTATATAATTGCTGAATCCTGCCTCAGAACGTTTTAAAATGCGACTGATTTCGCGATTCGAAGAACCTTTTTTCATCAAAGTATCAATCAGATTTCTTTCTGTTTGATTCCAGATGATGGGTATATATGTATAAGTTTGTCATTCCGTTTGGAATTTCCACAATTTTCGTCGTAGAGCAAAAAAGTTAATATCAGGATGATAGGAGGATGTCCGTTTGTCGGTTGAATATATATATATATATATATATATATATATTGAACAATCGGAAATCCTTCCGAAAATTTTGCTATTTTGGTGTTCATAAATGGCGGATATGAAAAAAAAAACATTTTTAAATTTTACGCAGCCTCTATATAAGCTAGGAACTATATTGGTCCAATAATAACCGAGATATCATGCAAAACGCACTTTTAACATTTTGAAGCCCTTGTTTAAGCTACGGATTTCGTTTTTATATAGATCGGTATTAAATAGTTTTACAAAATTTCGATTTTTTGAAACAACCGAATTATGGGCTAAGAACCGAAAGAAAACTATTAATAATATAAACACACAAACATTTATATTAAGCATTGCATTGACTACTAGCGTTGTTTTTTGTATAAGCAAGCAGGTTAGTTGACAACAGCAGTATTATAATGGCTATTAGTGTTGTTTTTGTTTTTTGTATAAGCAAGCAGTTTAGTTGATAACAGTAGTATTATGATTATTGGCGTTGTTTTTTTTTTTGCATACGTGTCAGTTTGTTTGTATATACATACAAAAATATATAAATATAAGTATACTTATACGTTGTTGTTTTTTTCTTGTTTAAGCAAGCGTTGCTTGTGGAACCAAGGTTTATTTTTTCTACTATAATAGCTCTCATTTAATATGAATATCAACTACGAACAAACTTCATACTAAAAAATATATTCACTGTTACACGCTTTGCGTTCCAGCACCTCGTGCTGTAGTTGTGCTCGTACAATTATGATGAGAAACATCCCAGCAAAAACTTTGCTTTCCTGGTAAGCTAGCAGGTATAATTGGAAACAAAAATAAACTACTTATTTTTTGCCTGAATAACTAATTATTTTTGTTCGACTTGTCCACAAATTCATGTAGTTATTTTTTGACTCTAGGGGTACTCAAAAATATGTACCTAAACGAAAACAAAAATAAAAAAAAACAAAAAAATTTTGCCGTCAGTGAGACTCGAACTTGGACACACACTAACCATTCGTTACTGACTAACGACTTACTCAGTACACCATCTCGCACATAGCAGCCTAAGCGACAAAAACTCTATTTAGTTTAAAATATCTTTTTAGACATTTTGTTATAAAAAACTAACAGCTTCAGAATGGGGTTGAACCAACAACCTTCTGGTTGTTAATCCGGCGCTCTAGCCAACTCATCCACGTGATTGCAGTATTACTGCGCTATTATACTATTGAGTACTTATTAATGTAATACAGAGTAGGCAAATAATAATGACGCCTCATTACCAAGAAACTACTTTAATAAGTAGTTGTTATTACCGAAAACCAAAAAGTTTTTGCTGGGATATTTCACATCAGTATGTGGTTTTCTTTGCTGTGCCTGATATTCTTCTCTGTTTGAAAATTTGCGCTTTGATTTTGCTGCTGTAGTAGGTAATTTAGCAGTCTTTTTTTTTTTTTTTTTTTTTTTGCAATTTCGATGCTACTAGAAAGTTTTTTGTGTAATAATAAAACGCATAAGGGTTGAAATGTAACTTAATGTATATATGTATGTATGTTGGTATGTACCCAGCAAACACAAATGTTTGATATCAAATTGAGAATGATTTGAAATCAAGTCCTTTCTCAAATGTCAAATGTTTGAGAATTATTTGAAAATAACTTGAAAATAATAGATTTCTCAACAAAAAGGGAAATTAATTTTCAAATTATCAAATCATTGTTAAATGTAATTCTCAAACTTTTTTCAAATGTGGTTTGTGACCACATGTGGAACATAAATAAAAGTAATTTGCATTTATAATTTTTTGTGAAGTTTTCTTTTGTATAGACTTTTAATTTTGTCTTATCAATATACATAAGTATTTATTAATTGGAAAATATTTCATTAAATAATTTTATTTATTAATTTATTTATTTGTATATATTTCAGGTTCGATTCCCACTTTTTGTTTCACTACAACGAGCACATGTTGTTCGTTACCCCCGCTCATATGATTAGAATATAATTTGTAATTCTATTGTAATTAGTAAATAAATAAATAAATATTATTTCAAATATCTTTAAGAATGATTTGATAATAGCATTTGATATCAAATTGAGAAAATACCATTTTTCATATACATATTTCTAAACTTTTCTCTTTGGAGTTATGAATGATTTGATAACATTAAATATCAAATTAAGAAGTTTTTAAGTTTTGCAAACGTTTTATCTCAAATGATTCTCAATTTGAAATCAAACTTAAAATTAAAACCTCTACCTACATTAGATACAAGTTTGACAAACATATTTGATATCAAACGTTAAAATCGTCATATTTCAAACGTTTGACATCGTGTTTGCTGGGTATGTTTATACGTATCATATCTCGAGTCTATACAAGAGAAATTTTTTCAGGAATAAACGTAAAAAATAGTAGCAACGGAATTGTCAACAAAAAGACTGCTAAATTACCTACTATAGCAGCAAAATGAAAAAGAAAATTTGTTACTAGAAAAAAAAAAAAAAAAATGCCAGCTCAACATAGAAAATAAGTAATACTGCGCAATATGAGTTCAGCAAAATTGTGCGTGCGCAACTATATAAAAATATAATTTAATTCTTGTGCAATGGTTTGCGTTTGCTGCTGCAAATTGCAGAGACTAGTGACAATTTTAGTAGTAAAATGTAGTGTGGATATTTCCAGTTGCTGAGTATTGTAGAAATGAGGCATTTATACATATATTTATTGCACAGTCGTAAGTGTTTTTTTTATAGAACTGAATGCTTAAACCTTGTATTATTTTTTTAAGTATAAATATGAAAATATTAAGGAATACAATTTCTTTTTATTTATTGGTAAAGTGGTGAAGGGTATAAAAGATTCGGCATAGCCGAATATAGCGCTCTAACTTGTTATTTAGAGTGTTGTTTTAACACAAAATATTTACACTCAGGTCTCAATTTTAGTCGTTTCTCTTTGCTTCGCTGTTTGAAATTTCAATATTTCGATTTGTATCGTCATGATTTCAATTTGGGTCACTATGATTTGTGTCGCTATATAAGGAATTTCATAATTCTTAATAACAAGTGTAAAGGTATTGAAAAAAAAAAATGGATTAAATTCTCTGTGTTAATTTAGTAAATCAAAATATAACTTATATAAGTATTTTAATTCCACCACTTTTTACAAAAAAAAAAAAAAAAAAAAAAAAAAAATACTCTTTTTATTTTATTTTTATTCTGGAACCAATTATTAAGAAAATAGTGATTCGATTTACTTCGTTTCAGTTTGCGTAGCAAATCTCCGGTCCCCATTGACATTGACACAGACCGTGGCCTCAGTGTATTTATTATTTTTGACATTAAACTTATTGATTTGAGAAGCTAAAACTGGAATTTTGATTACGCAGGGAAGTGGAATTATTCAAGAAATATTTATTACTAATTTTTTGTTGACTATGGCTTTAGATTTTTTTTTCAAAACTTTTGATGTCTACGCATTTTCTGTCAATGAGATGTTAAAAATTTTACTATTTTTGAGATCTACGACCATGTGTTAGTTATATCAAATATAAATTTTGCCTCTACACCCACCCTTTACACCTAATTTTTCCATGGATTTATTGAAAATGGAAATTGAAAATTTCTTATATTTTAAATCTTTAAAGACTTCTAGGAGCTTTGTGTGGCAAGTAGGCGACTTGACTTATAATACATTTTTGTAGCACCATTTCTTGTCTATAAAACATGAGTGAAAAATTTGCTTCAACTATTACCTAGAAAATTATATAATCTAAAAACTCCTCAGAGAAGGAAAAGTTTCATTAAACTTTCTACACTATATCAAGCGTAAGAGAAAAAAAATTTGCAGAATCGAAAATTTTTAGAAATAAATCTGTAACTTCTGAAAATTAGTTAAGATATCCTATGTAAGCATGTTTTTCATATGCCTTATCGGGAAATTTAAGAAGATTTAAAAATATTTCAAATCGGATACGAAACAAAAATTTGGTAAGCGGTTAAAAATTTTCTCTTCCAAAGGTACCCTATTTTGAGACTTAATAAATCCGCCCCTGTGGAGTATGTGGAGCCCCCTCTTCCAAACTTAAAATCGTATACTCCTTTGTTAGGCCTATTGAAATTTTGTGTAAATCCAACCAGCCGATTATAAGTTACAGATTTGTTTCCAAAAATTGCTCTGTGCATCATGTATCAATAATAATTCTAATTTGAAGAAATATAATACTTATTTGGAATCTTTAGAAATTACACAGATGTTATCTCATAATTTCAAATTATGGAATTTGAATTTTTACAGCAAACGTATAGGAACTTCATTTTTAAAATTAATATCAATTAACTTTAAGTGTTGTATTTCTCTTTACAAAACTTCGAACATTGGCTAAAAAATCAAACAGCACCTACCTAATGATCAGAGAAAACAAAAAATCGTACACAAGGAGTTTATAGCAAAAAATAACTTCCATAACGCAACATGGAGTTAAAGGTAAATACATTTTTTTTCGTTTAACAATCTTAAATATTTCGGATTTATCCCATATACGCTCATCAAATTTGTTGATGTACTGTCTTACATTTCTGTGGACTTTTGATACGTGGGCGGATCAATAAGTCCGTGACTTTTCGAACTTCCCTCATAGTTATACGAAATGCAACACTATTCCCATCAAGTACCACCTGTTAATAGACTACTGTCAAATTTTGAGCAAGTGTCGTCATTTACTTTTCGTTTAACAGCTGTTCAAAACATACAACCTCGTGTATTTTTCTCTCTACTCTATGAATTGGGCTACGAATTGGTACCTCAACCACCGTATTCTCCGGATTTAGCCCCTAGTGACTACTTCCTATTTCCAAACCTAAAGAAATGGCTTGGTGGAAAGAGATTCAGATCCAACGATGAAATTATTGACCAAACAAATGCCTATTTTAAGGACCTCGAAAAATCCTATTTTTTACGCAAAGTAAATGACGACACTTGCTCAAAATTTGACAGTAGTCTATTAACAGGTGGTACTTGATGGGATTAGTGTTGCATTGCATGTAACTACGAGGGAATCACGGACTCATTGATCCGCCCTCGTATATATAAATAGGTACTATGAGAAGTAAATTTTTTGTGAACTTTATTTTTAAAGCTATGAATTGTATAATGTAAGGTATGCGTCTTTAAAATGTACCTTTTATGATTAGAAAAACCATCAAATGGCCATATCTTGAGATGTTTTGTCAAAAGTTCACAAATTTAATAGCATAAGATTAAAAAAATCTTATTTTAAGTTGAATATAATATTAAAACATTTACTTAAAGTTTACTCATTTATTTATTTATTTTTTTCCACGAGGGTGAAGAACTTGCTGTTTTGAACATTTTGACGAAAAATTAACATTTCTGAATATTTTATTTACCGAATAAATATATATTTAATTATATATGTATTTAATATCGAAACAAGCGTAAACTTGATGCCTCGCCAAAGGTATACATTACTTCAAAAATTCATTGCAAAGTATAAATGTAAGTTTTTTCTAAAATATGTAGAAAATGATCTTATTCTGTCTTCATATTTACATATTTAATTTTTTTTATTATAAATTGTTATATACCAATAGAAAGCTTATACTCATATTTTGATATCAATATTATATGGGATGGAAAATAAATTTCAAAAATCGAATTTTTCAAAACGAAAAAAAAAAAACATTTTGGTTTAATTGCGTAAGCATTATATTATAAATTCATCAAACATTTCTTTTTGAACAGTTTTAAAATGTACATGTGGGAAAATTTAAAATTTCGGATTTATTTGTACCGATCCGAAATTGTAGTTACGTCATTAATTGGGCCTTTCAAAGGCCCTTCTTATGATACCAAAATTTTATCGTTCCCCTGGAAAAAATATGAGTCAATTAAACTCACTGGACAAAACTTTTGGGAAACGCTATCTTAGAATGAAGTAATCTTAAGTAAACTTTTATTTGAGTGGAAGAATAGACACCTATTATTTTGGGGCTACCTTAATGTTTATATATTTTATTTTTATTCAAGTTTGATTGAAGTTGAATTGAAATTATAAAAATAAAAAATAAAATAAAAGAGAACTAGCTCCTAAGACTTTCGGCATTTATATATTTGTATACACATTTAAAAACCATTAAAGTTGGTTTGGCAAGGGTATTATTTTGACTTGATTTTGCTTATTACCTACCACTAGTGTAAGTGCAACTATAATGAACATTTTTTGAATGATGTGTACATACGATAACGTTACCAGAACTCACCGCAAATTGGTATTGGCGCATGTATGCTGGGTAATCCTCTTGGTAGCCATTCCATCATATATTACACGTTTAATCCAACAAGAATTTTTTAGTGTTATACCTCAGATGTAGGTAGTAATTTAGCAAAGTATAGTGCGTTTATATATAAATATATATGTGTGTTTAGATATTTTATATAATTTTTTGTAACACCGATACAAATATAGAATCAGTATATATTTCAAAAGTTCTAAAAGTGCAGGCTATAAAAACATGTTATATTCGTTGAAAGTAAGTATGTCTGTATACATCCTCGAATATTTACATACTTTTATTATAGAGTAACAAAGATTTTGGTACATCTAATTCGTTTGGGTTCGGTAACATTCGTATTCTGTGTTGGTTAAATTAGTGTTGATTTTAAATTTGCAATAGTTTTATTCCAATGGTGTTAATCCTTACTCATATGTATCTGCTATACATACAATATGGACCAGGGGTAGAGCGGATGGTATCATCAATATTAGTGGTGATGATGATAACTTAAAAATACATTAACAACTCTATTGACAGATATGTAGATAACATGTCAACAATTACACGGCCACAGAAATCCTTTCGCTTTACAAAGACTGCATCAAACCTATGTATGTGATATTTGATTGTATCTGTTTAAACGTTTACGACAAATCCACGATTTTAAAACACGACTAAAATGTAACATATATTGCAGCACTCGGAATTAAGAAAAAACAAAACGCAAAAACAATATTTTCTTGTGGAGATTAACAAACTTAAGGGTTACTTAATTCTTCCTGGTTCCTGGTGGTGTTTCGTTTAGAATTTTTCAAATATGTAGTCATAAGTTTTATTTTATTTATATTTTCTAATTTAAAATTTGGCACTACTAAAACCACAGTATGTATTTCGTATTTTTTAAATGATGCAATAAAAAAATAACTTCGTTCTTGTATCGTTTAGTATTTTTTTTGCTCTCCTTTCTTTTAAGGATATAAATACACATACACACAAACTATCTGTACATGCATGTATGTATGTCTAAAGAAAAATGTAATTCCTTTACAGCTAACCAACACACGAGCACATGTTTAATATAAATTTGTATGTATTAATTATTTTCATTTTATTTATTATTTTTTTTTCTCTTTTGGTTAAACAACAATTTCCGCGCACATTACCGTTAAGTATTTACACAAAGACTAACAGATAAAAACAACACATAAACTAAACAAACACTATTGTTGTTTTGTGTAGTTGTAAGTAGTATGAGATGTTAAATAAATTTGCTGTCTTTTTTCTCTTCTTTTGTCATTTATTTTTATATTTTATTTTATTCTATTTTATTATACTCTTTCTTTAAGTGGCATATAAAGCATCAAAATTTCTTTTTTATATTTTCATTTATTTCTTTTGTAGATTTTACATTTACACTTGAGTTACACTTTATGTATGCGGGTGTTGTATATGATTGTTTGTTCCCTGTAGTCGGAGGGATTGGGCGACAAATAAAGAAATTTAGCCCCCTCAATGAAGCACTCAATATTTATTTTTCATGTTTATTGCATGTTATTCTAGTATTAATATAAAAAGTAATTAAATTTTATTTTTGTAAAACATTCTATCTATGTATCTGTATATATATTTCTTTTTTTTTTCTTTTAATTTTCCAATTTGCCGCAATTTAAGTATTTTAATCTTAAACTCTTAAAGGATTAAGAAATTTTAGTTATGATATTATTTTCCACAAAGAGGGGTAAGAAAGAGAGCGAGAGAATAAACACGATTCATAAATGTTTTTCATCACGAAATTAAATTTCTTATGAATATGGTTGACAGTCAATACTATTTATTTAATGTTCGTATGGTTATGCATTCGTTGGGTTATTCACTACCACATTGCAGCTGCAAATATATTATATGTTAATGGTAGATTTAAAAAACGAACGGTAGAGTGAGCGGCATAATATTAGTAGGCGTTTTTAAGTAAAATGTGTACACACACACACACACGTTGTTCATCCGTTCAAAATTTGACAAGAACACGACGACGTTTGCAAAAGGACTAAATTTGAAAACTCTGAACATAGTTGCTCCCGCTTTGTGTATATTGCTGCTAGACTCTCTACTTGTAAGGACTTTTTATTTAGCATACGGTACATATAACATAAACTGAGTAGATAGAGGTAAGTAAATATTTATATTAGAGTGACCATATTTATGTTTAGTACATTTAGATATAATAAATAAAATACATGTTTGCGTTCTTTGTAAAATTATAACTCGATATGCGATCAGATCATAATTTCAAAATGATTTCGAAAACAATACGATTTCATTTTTAGATAATATTAGGCATCGACAAAATGTGTTATATGTTTATAATTGTTATATTATTAGAGAATGTATTACGGGTTTCCCGGAAAATTTTTCATTTCCCATTTGAAGAAAATTAAGCTAAAAACCCAGCTGGAAACTATATATTTTAACGATAATTCCATTAGAAAGTTTTTATGTACAAGTCACAAGATGATTTATATGAGATGACTCTATGACATGAATTCAATTAAACATCTCCAGTAAAATATATATATATATATATATATATATATATATATATATATATATATATGTAATTTTCTTAGAAATATAATAAAATAATTTTAAATAAATTTAAATTTTAAATTTGAGAAATTGTTATATATATATATATATATATATATATATATATTTATATATAAACATAACAGTAATTCATGTCACCAATTTTAGTATTGCAACAAGAATTTGTAACAATTAAAGAACAAATAAAAATACCCTAAATTTGATGAATTTCAACTTTATTTCCAATTTAATTTTTTTCATAATTTTTTTTTTTAATATTTTCTTCATTGATACGAGTTGCAAAATTTGATACTTTTTCTTGCTATAATTTTTTTCTTAAAAAATGGCAATGCTATAAACTGACTTTTGTGAAAAAAAATCGCACATAAATTACGTACTTGGTTATATTTAGTGCGGTTCTTATATTAAAAAAAAAAAAAGAAATCGCACTTTTGCTGTTTCAATATTTGTTGGGATCCTAATGAAATGGCATCATTAAAAATCATCAAAAATGAATAACTGATAGACTGATTTTGTAAAACGGACTGAAAGTTCGTTTTAAAAATTTTATGAAAAACAACAAATTTATAATAATTTAATATAAGTTATAAATTTGTAAGTAGTATTGACATGAGAAATTTTTATCAGAAAAATTTGACAAAACATTGAGTAAGAAAAAAAATTAAGTAGTGATTCCGAAAAATCATTAATTATTCATAAAAGTTTCAACTGAAAAGCTACAATTTAATAGCGTTTAAATTCATTTTTCATCACCCGGAGGTTTTCGAAAAAAGCGATCATCAGCCACTAATAAAAAAATGTTTGAATAATATCAATATCTGAGTAAATACTTTATTTAATTTCTAAGATCTCTATTTTTCTGTCACAAATACGACATTGTTTTACGGTTCATATCTTTTAAAGAATAAGGATATTGCTTAATATTGTGTCGATATACACAAAACTCCGAGTTGTTTAATCAGTAGATTAAGCAATTGATCAGATTTCCTTTCCTCACTAAATTTTTAATGCTGACTAAACATTTTTGTTGAATTAACTAAGGTTTTATTGGTTTTACATTAAGCTACGTTTCATCAATTCTACACCCATTTTAATTAACATATTTACCACTCCTTTTTGGTTGAGTTAAATACATTTTGCTTTTCTTAATACAAAATTTTAGGAAATGGTAAACAAAGCCAAATATCGATTTTTGATTTTACGAGCGCCTTTTTTAATTTCGATTTTCAAAATCTATTAATCCGGACCATAAAATCGATTTTATTTTAGAGTTGATTTGTTTTTTATGCAAAAATCAAGAAAGTATAAGTATATACTTTTAACTTATTCTCAAACAAGTTATGGGGCCTATTCAGCTCTCTGACACATTTAATATCACAAATATTACAGAAAATACTATTTATCTGATTATAAAAATTAATATCTTTTAAATGCTCTTGAATGATTATTTAAAATTTAATTCTTTTTATTTTATCTCAAATTTATGTTTTCGGCTACGGACAAGGGCTTTTAACTCTGAAGTAAATCAGAAATCAGCTACTCTAACAAAATTTTTCCTTTTTACCTAATTATTTACCTTTTTTTTAATATCAATTTTTATCTTTCGGTTAAAATTATTATTGTAAATAAATCGAATGAGATTCAAATAATTCAAATTGTGCCAAAATTCATAAAATAATATCAAAATTACATTAAAACTTTAGGCACAAATTAATTTGCAGTAATTAATCTAACCAAAACTTATAGAATTTTGCCAGGTGCTGCCAAACAAATGTATCAATTTTTAAAATCCAATAATCGACTTCAGTATAAAATCGATAACATAAAATCGACTACAAAAAACCGAATTTTATTTGGCATAAAATCGATTTTCGACTAAAAACGACTTCAATTTTGATCCATAGATGGAACCAATCTCAAAATATGAAAGAATTTTTATTTTCCTGTACCATTACTTTTTACTTAAAATATTAGAAAGTAATTTAAATTTTGAAATTTTCCTGCTAATCTTTTGCATTACCGCAGAAGTTAAATGGTCATTAAAAAACTTACACATGTATATATCAGATACCTAAAACTTATATTTCTTACTAAAGAAGTTTAAATGTAGTGACCGATTTAATATTAATTTATATACTGTGTCAAAACTTTTTTCGGTCTGTGTATGTATGCATATCTTTCGATATCGATTACGTCAGGTCACCCCAAAGGACTATCACATTTTATTAGTGTATGTGTACCCATATAGAATTGTGTATGAATGTGCATGTGTTTTTGTCACACTATGCCAATATAATTACTGAAGATATTTAAAATTGTGATAATATTTGCCATTTTTTTAAAATTTATGCGATCAAAGTTAACGTAATAATTTAATTAAAATCCCTAAGAAGAGATGTACGATATTGATCTTATATTATAATTATAACTCCGTAAATATATGCATACTATCAGAATTCTTATCTAACAGTATTATTAATTTCACTACAAGTTTTGAAGTCAAATTAGATAGGGTATTATATGTGGTCTCGCTTGCAGGAGTACACTTTCTTGTTTATTTTTTATTTGTTATTGTCGTGTGTTTTCTTGTACTTGTTAATATACGACTCAAAAGATACCAAATAACCAAGTTACATTCAATATTCGACACTCTCAAAAGAGAAGAATTTATTACGCGCGCCTTTCATTTTAGATATTTTTGTGTAAATTGATGGTATTATTCACTTATAGGGGTACACACAAAAAAAAAAAATATATATATATATATATGCTCTACATGACACTCAAACTTCTTTAAACATCATCCTAAGTGTTGCCAGATGCCAACAAAATGGTAAATTGATTGTTTTTTATATATTTATAAAATAAGGAATTAACATGAAGAGCAAAGTATTTAAAACTTTAAAATCCCATATTTTCCAAATGGCATAATTTGTCATCGTAACTCCGTTAATTGTAAAAAAGACAGACAGCAGCATTCTGCTTCACAAAAACATGGTATAAAAATACAATCAACTTTTCATTTATTTTCTGGATCTTTCTACATTCTTCTACCCTACACCACCATAGATGGTTGTGGTATTATACATATGTGCAGATATCACGTCGGACACCAACCTTAAAATATACGGTTCGACTTAGAGTCACTTTCTGAATCGATTTAGTTTAATTTGTGTGCAAAGTATAGGTCGCAATTTCGAAGATATCTTAATGAAATTAGACACAAATAATTATTTTATTACCAAGACTATGTCTATTGAAATAATTCAATTATTTCACCTAAACCCCTTAAAAATATCCTCCTAGGGGCTGTACACTCATAAATACCGTAAATATAGCAATATTTTAATTAAATTAAGTTTTGTGTAAGTATAAATCTATGTGCCAAACTTCATCAAGATCTGTCGATATTTGAACATAGCTCCCACATAAACCTCCCTTCAGAAAATCACTCTAACGTGCATAAATCTTATATAAATGTTGGCATTAAAATTAAAAATATATTTGACATGTTTTATACAACTAGGAAACAAAGTGCCAATTTTTTGTCTAGGCCTTCTTCCGGGAATCATTTTAAAGTGCATAAATCACATATAAATGTTAGTATCAAATATTATTATGCATTCGTATATTTAATGAAAATATAAATCTCACCTATTACAACAATCGGTCCACGGTTTGCTACAGGTCCCATATAAGATCCTCTCCGAAAATTTCTTTGAGGCATTTAAACAATGATATTATATGGTCGGCCTTAACCGACTATAACATTCTTTCTTATTTTATTTTAATTTCCAAATATATTCCGTTACAAATTTCTTATTACACGGATTAAAAAGTTTTGTTATGACCAGAGACCGAATTTTAATACTAGATAAACCAACTTTTTATTTTCAAAAGATAATAAAAATTCATCATATATATATATATATATATATATATATATTATATTTTTACGAGAACCCAAAATATATGGAGATTTCTTCAAATTAGTTTACTTTTGGTGTTCAAAAAAATTTGAATTTTTTTAACGGCACATCAACGGTATTTTGTATCAATATTAATTGGCTTTAATGAAACACAAATCGCCTGAATGACATTTCGCGAACTGCGTCAGTATTATGGAAGTAATAGACAAAAAGTTAAAAAAAAAAAAATGAACAAATATACTAAAAATTACCACATATGAATTATATACATCAATATGTCTAAAATACCATTTTAAGTCCGATATCAAAAATAAATGCACATATATATGTAACCAATGCAAAGGTATACAAAATACAAATCATATCGATAATAATGAACATAACCGGAACCATAATTCTGATTTAACATACCTATAGAATATCGAGTAGAAAACAAAGTGTACATAGATTATTGATATTTTTTTAATTGCATTTAATTCGCTGATATATTTTTCACATTAACCACAAAAAATCTTTAAATGATATTAATAAATAAAAAGTTGCATATCATCGATGCGCTGACGAAAAGTCCTATGTGGAATTTTTGGAAATTCTTTTTACTTTCAATTTTAATCTATTTTCGAATATCTGTGTTAGTTCCGAAGCTATTAAAAGCATTAATACGTAATTTCCAATTGCTTTAATACAAAAAATAATTTGTTTTTCGCTCTCCTGAAAAGCTGTTTAACAATTCATAGGATTTTGGTTTAGCGCACCGACGATATATTAAATATATAACTATATAAATAAATTTTTCAATGACAAAAATACTCACAAAAAAATGTTAAATTCAAACGCTTAATTATTTTTGAGTGTCACTTGATTCCGATATAAGTTATAATAACAGCTACAGCCTTGGGTGTGCCTCGACGATTTATGAAATATTAAAGAAACCGCGACATTAAAGAAACCGGATATAAATATTTTTGATGCATTTTTTTTTTCTTATTGAGACCCATTTTTCGCTTATACAAAACTGAACCTATGTACTTATTATAATTTTAAATTCACGTATAATATATAGCGTTTCTGTTGAGGGCACATTAAGGAGATATATTTCAAACGATGCGTAATTATCAGGGTTATTAACCTCCATTTTTAATTTTGCAATACTGGAAACGGCGCCAATATCTTAAACAAAAAACTGCACACATTTACATTTTTGAAAATTTAAGTTTGTTGTTGTCCTATTTCTGTAAGTGTTTGTAGCTTACATTAGAAGAATTGGACACATATGGTATAAAACTCGATTTCAGGAATGAAAAGGAAAAAAAATTTTAATATATATACATATATTATTTTCATCAATAGTTTTTTTTTTTTTTTTTTCATTTTGATCGAAATAAATAATAAAAAATCCTGAGTGATATTTATTACAAAAGTTGAAAATTATTTTCAACTATTTTCATCGGATGAAAGAATATCTAAAATACAACAATTTCATTGAATATATATTGAAATATTAAGATGTATCCACACAATACATTAAAAATTTAAATAAATAAAATAGTAAAAAATATTTTTTAAACAAAAACAATAGAATGAGTAAAAAAACAATAATGTGAACATTTTTCATACTAATATTTATTTTAAAGGATATTTCTTTCTTTCATTATGGTGGATATTTATATTGGAAAATAAAAATCCCTCAGATATTTTTTTGAACAAATGAAAAAATATTTTAAACAGCAAAGATATTTATTATAACTGCTGAATTTGTTGCTTATCGAATACAACTAAAATATTTTCTCTATTTATATTTTCTACAAATTTGTTATATTTGTAAGTATTTTTTAAATTTATTTTTCATTTCATATATTTAATGTCAATATATATATAATATAAAGCTTTATTGGCCAAAATAACAATACTACATAATAGCAAAAATAATACCTGAGAGGTATTAAACTATATTTGAAAATTTATTTTAATTTTATTTTTAAGGACAATGAAAACATCTAGGTGGCAAGTTTACTTGGTGGTACTTTATATATATATATATACATATAAATGAAAAATACATTGGGGAGAGTGAGAGAAAAAAAGAGAGTAAAATAAAGTAATTCAAGAAATGGGAGAAGAAAAGATGAAACAATTTTCATTTAAATACTATTACAATTCAAAAGAAAATTATAAGGAATTGTTTATTGTGTTTTGTTGCTTAAACCCCCGCATATTGTTTAAGCTATTTTATTGTTTTCATTATGTGTGTGTTTAGTTACAACTATGAAACCATTATAATATCCGGTGGTAAAGAAGACTAAAGATTAAAATACATGGGTTATCCTTTTGTTTATTTTTTCTGTCATTATCTTTTTACAATTATTTATAGGCAAAAAAAAAAAAGAAAAAAAAAACAGCACCTTGATAAATGATCAATTTATGTATATGTGAGTAATTTTAAATTAATGACTTAGTACTAATATACATATGTAAGTCTGAAATTTTGAATTTTGCAACTGTACGCAGGTAAAGTAAAAAGATAAGAATACGTTTTTAAAATGAGATTATAAAAAAAAAAAAAAAAAAAAATGCAAAAGAACATTTAAAGGAATTGTTGATGTTACAACCACACCTCTCCTAATTGTATTTCAACAACTTAGAGAGAGAGACTGAGCGACAGATAGAGAGAGAGAGAGAGAGTGAATAATATCATACCCAAGCAAGTGTTGACTGCGGTTAAGGCATCAGTACGGTATGACAACAACACCACAATGTATAATAGAGGGTTTTATTGAACTGCATCAGCAATACAAAAATAAAAAGAGAAAAAATTGGGGTATGTATCTACTTACGAAACACGTAGTACATTAATAAAAACACCTAGTCAAATGTACTCTCATCCCTTGGCTCTCTATTTTACATATACAATATGCAACCGCAAAATGGGGATGCTTCCAATAACAAAGTGGTGGTATATACAACAGGATTGCCAGAGGTTTCTAATACCTTTGAAAAGTTACATTTATACTATTATGTCGATAGTTTGTCTGATTATTCTGCACGGGGTATTCATTTAGTGTATTGTTCATATGAAAAATAATACTAAAATGTATATTACCCTGCCCGCCGTATTAGCTAGGCAAGGAAATGACGAACAACACAGCATTTCCTTGGCTAAACACAACTGCAGTCGTTGCAAGGTTCTACATTAGTGCTAGTCATTAATATTGTTCAAATTACGAACAAGATCGACACGAACATCAACGTAAAACATAAAATTGACAACGCGAGATAATGGTAGCAATAACCATGAAGAAAAAATCGCTAAACACTGATCCTTAAATACTTTCTCGGTGTTGTGGAGACAGTATTCTTGGAATCGTTTATCTACGATTAATTACAGCTATGTGTCGTTAGAACTATGTAAGTGTTATGGACTGGCGAGACACTAAAGGCCGAACCAGTCAATTTTGCGACACAACGTAGAATGAAGAAAAGTAGCGTAAAATATTTTGTACAAACAGTCAACAAAAGTAAACGTATCATATGTTTTTGAACATTCATTGTGTGAACAGCCAATATTTTGTAAGGAAAATAAACTAGAGGATTATAAAAAAAATCACGCAGCTACGTAAAAATCTATTTTCTATAAATTTCTGCGATGCGCTACCTAGAATGTTTGTATCAATAGCTGATTGCGATACGATGATTTTTTGTTCACTGGGCCCTAAGACCTATCGCAAGTACTGAAAAGTGGGTTTTGAAAAATGGTTATGAAAAATGTAATAAATATTATAAAATGGCAACACTGATACATGAATACCGATACTGCAAATATAGAAACTTCTTCCACTTGCACTTTGCACTCTTTGCAACAGAGTGAAAAAATAAAATATAGAAGAATCAAAGAATCTAATAATTGTAACATGACAAATACATCCACATGCATTCAGGTACATACATATATTTATAGACGATAAAGTATAATGTCCAAAATACATATATATATATATATATATATATAATCTTTTTAGATAGTTAACTAAATACCAATATACTTATAATGATAAAATTCTCCATCTAGGCTTCTTGACTTGACCCCATTGACACTTGTACCAATGTATCAATTTAAATAACAAATACATACAGATATAGAAGAACTACAACATATTTTTTATAATTTTTGGATATCCTTACAGTAATTGAAGTCATTTTTTTATTATCCATATTTTTCACATAGTTCACAATCTATGAGAAATACGTAAATAAAATTTAAAAATATGTTTTTGGTAATAAACACGAAACGATTTTTATATACTTTTTTTTTTTAGAAATTCAGTGACTTTTTTATTGTTGCACTATTCGAGATATTTGTATAAATCATTTATTCTACAAATATTCGATATTTTTTTTTTTTTTTTTTTTTTTTTTTTTTTTGAGAAATTATCTAATCTGAACATTACGTGTTTCCAATCTATTTCATAATTTTACATCTTTTCCATATCTATATTATGTTGCAATGTTGTGTAGCTTATGTTGCCTCCTTATTAGACATAACTTACCCCTAACGAGTTCATACTCGTATAAGTAAGAGAAATTCTGTGTTCAGTTATCAAACCAAAAAACCCAACAAAACTATAAAATAAATACGTTGAAAAACATAAAACATTCACTGACATTGTGGTAATGTGGTTGAGGTATTACTTTATAATACAAACTGAAGCACACTTTCGTTCTTATACGAGGTTCACTAGAAAAAGAAAAATTGCAAAATCATCATATTTGGTCCCAGACCTTCTTACATTAAGATTACAATAATTTGATCTGCTTTTACGAGATAAAATTTTAAAATTACTCAGATTTTAAAATTTAACATAACTTCCAGAAAAGTTTTGTAAGAAAAAAAAAAAAACGATAAAAGAAATGTTCTATAAAAAAAAAACTGAAGAAATTTGGAGTGGAAAGAAATTCTTATAGAAAGAAACGTAAACGCAAAAAAGTGATAATTTTTTGGGGTTCATCCTAATGTTTATGTATATGTATGTATGCAATAAATACGATTTCGTGCTTAACAAAATGTTTGTGGGTGCAATAAGCATAAACTCAGTGGTTTTAACGTTTTTTTTTCTTCTTTTTTTTCGACTACTGCTAGCCATATCCACTTACATAAAATATTTTCATTTCTTTAACTCCCTCCAACCTCTCAGAATTAGTGTTTATCTTACGCCATTTAAGTTTTCGTTTTATTTTTTTTTTTTTTTTTTTTGTAAACGTTTAAAAAGTCTTTGTAGTATAAAAGCATAGACAGACAAACTGACAGTCATAAGGAAGGTTCGTTATTTAGTCGTGTGCCAGAGTGTGGTGGTTAAATACATATTTGGTATAAGTAACCATAAGTTCATATGTATGTTTATTATATATATATATATATATATATATATATATATATATATATATATATATATATATATATATATAATTTACTTTTGTATGTATTTGGGGTTTCTCTGTCTTATTAAGTTGTACGAATGTCCAAAGTACAAGTACTTTTACATTAATACATACATACTTACATACATATACACATTTGTTCATAAATACGTAACTTTATTTGTTTATTCTACTGGGACATGGATTTGAGTGTTTCTAACATGGTTGACATGATAACACCAAGTAATTCAATTCGAAATACTTTACATTATTGATGTTAATGTGTTTGATATTACTGTTTTTTTTTTTTTTTTTTTCTTTATTTTATTTTATTTAGCTTTTTTAATAAGGGAAGGGAATATGGTTGATGAAAGTGGTGGAGAGATGTTTGGTGTACTTTTTCTCTTAAATGTTTATACTTATTTATGCTAATATGTATGTATTTGGAGTTTTACGACATTTTTATGTTTGCAAGTTTTCTATCTTCCTACTTATTTTTAAAATTGTTTAGAAAGAGTTAATGTATCTCAATGAACGTTTTGCTTTTATACATTTTCATTGTTTTGAAAGGATATAAAGACGACAGTAAAAATAAATTATTTTGTAAATACTTTTATAAATTGACATTGAAGAAAATAAAAAGAAGATAGAATAAGAAACAAGAAGAAGTTGCATTACTGTTTAACACTTATGAAAAAATAGTTCCGCTTTTATTTTTAGAAATTCTTTATACTCTACAACACCATAGACTGATGTTTGTAACGCATAGAAAAAGTTATCCAACAATCAACTTAAAGTATAACAATCGACTCAGAATAACTTTTTATGTCAATCTAACGATGTCCGTCCGTCTGGCTGGTCCAAGTAAACTTTGTGCACAAAGTACGGGTCGCAATTGTAATGGTAATTCAATGAAATTTGGCACGTGGGACTTTTATGATACAGGGATGAGCCTATTGAAATTGGTTGTGATCTGTGCATTATTTCACCCAGCCAACATACAAATCTAATAGAGTTTAAACCCTCAAAAATACCTTAAAAATAAGAAGTTCTGTACAAGTATCAATCATTGCACCAAATTTTATGAAGATCGGTCCACAATTGATCATAGCTGCCATATAAACCAATCTTCCGAAAATCACTTTAACGTGCATAAATGCCATACGAATACTAGTATCAAGTTTTATGCAAGTAGAAACAACATTGATAAATTTTATGAGAATCGGTCTATAATTTACCATAGTTCCCATATAAATCCACTTCCAGTACTCGCCCTAAAGTGCATAAAATCATCTAGATGTTAGTATTAACGAATTATTCTGTATTTGTATACTTTATTTTACATTTAGTAAAATTGGCCACAGGTGTAATATGTCCCTTCCCGAATTTTTATGCCCGTACATAATGGTGGAGGGTATCATATAGTAGGTTTTAACCGAATATATCTTTCTTTCTCGTTTTTTTAGCTGCATAGTATTTTTATCGAAATGGAAAAGAAAATCAACATGTATGAAATACCATGGTGATGAAATCGACAGTAAATAATAAAACATATTTAATAAAAACATTATTTTTATTGTTTTCTTATGCCTATTGTTACTATTTTATGCATATTTTAAAATTTTTGTGAGCCAGTTCCTAAATATTTTAATATTGATATGGAAATTTATTTACTACTAGCTGGGGCATTCGTTGCATGGAATTTAAAGGCTAATAAAGTAATTGAAAGTGCAACAAACCGTAATATTTTCGCCACTTTTATCAATATACAAATAGTTTCCATTTAAATTTATAGCCTATAGGTTCCTTCTACTTTAAAGTGCATACATATTTAAAATTTCATTAAAATCGGTTCAGCGGTTTAGGCGTGATTGCTTCACAAACAAACAAATACACACACTTGATTTTACTTTTACTTTTTTCATTGATATTTAAATTTGTACTGGTAATTATATTTGGTATTCTCATTCTTACTAAAATTAATAAAAAAAATAACATCGATTTATGTACTATTTGCAAAGTATGAAAAATTAATCTTAAAAAAACAGAACATTTATAAAATTTACAGAGTATTTATATTATTAGAGTTATTGTGTTATATATATGTTTTTTTTTTTTTTTTTAATAAAACATTATTTAATATTTTTTGAAAATTTATATGGAAATTCAAAATAACATTATAACATTGTGAAACATGTTTATGAATTCTGTTAAAAATTATTTTATTTAAAAATTCGGTAATTTCTTATAAAAAAAATTGTATTTTTCATTCAAATTACATTTAATTTTTCATTCAATTTACAAAATTTTTCACCAAAAATACCAATTTTTACAAAAAAAAAAAAATCTACTTTTCACTAAAAATTAAATTTTTCATTAAAAATTTTATTTTCACTAAGTATCTGATTAAAAAAAATCACTAAACATCAATTTTATACCATAAAACCAATTTTTAACAGAAAAACAATTTATGCACGTTAAAGTGATTTTCGGAAGAAGGTTTTATATGGGATCTATGGTCAATTATGGACCGATCTTTGTTAAATTTAGCACAAAGATTGATACTTATACAAAACTTCCTTACACTGAATTTCATTTAAATATTGCTATATTTAAGATATTTATGATCGTTAAACCCCTATTTCGGGAGGACATTTGTATGGGGGCTAGGTGAAATAATGGACCGATCGTAACCAATTTAAATAGGCTTCGTCCTTGTGTCATGAAAGTCCTACATGCCAAATATTAATGAATTATCTTTAAAATTGCGACCTTTACTTTGTGCACAGGGTTTACATGGACAGTTAGCCAGCCGTCCGTCCAGCTAGTCAGACGGACGGACGGACATTGTTATATCGACTTAAAAAGTGATTCTGAGTCGATTAGTATACTTTAAGGTGGGTATTGGATGATTTTTTCTGTGCGCTACAAACATCAACACAAATGCATAGTACCCCAACCACCTATGGTGGAGTGGGGAATAAAAAATCATAAATTTTAAGGTAATTCTCGGAAGAAGACCTTATATGATAGCTATGGTCAATTATGGATCGATCCTCACAAAATTTGACACTGTGGTTTCTACTTATGTATACAAAAGTCAAATATTAGTATAATACTAACAAATCAAAATTTAGTAAAATGCTAACATTTTTGTGGGATTTAAGCACGTTAAAGTCATTTTCGGAAGGGATTTATGAAATTTGGCTAACAGATTTATTCTTTTATAAAATTTCAAATTTCGTTAAAATACTATTATTTGAAAGGCATTTGTGAGTGTTAAAATACTTTTCCGGAAAAATATTTGTATGGAAATTATGTGAAATTATAAATCGACTCAGAAGGTGATTATGAGTCGAACGCCATACTTCTGTACGTTACAAACATCAGCACAAACAGGTAATAACTCATAATAAAAATAAAGAAATAAATTAATAATAATGTAAAATATCTACCTAATTCACAACCTCTGTTGCATCAATCTAAGTCGTAATATTTTTCAAACGAAAATTTTGAAAACAAAAACATATTAATTCAAAAACTGTTACCATATACATTGATACAACGAGGTTGTGAATTCGGCAATTATTGTAATTTAATGAGAATGTAGGTATAATTTTTATTTATAAGGATTACACTATAGAGCAAAAATAACACAAAAAATAATAAATCAAAAACTGCAATACTTGTTTTTGGACTATTTGAAAAACACTATAAGACTAGAAGCGAGTTTAGTAGTTAGGAGAGACAAACATAAACAGATTTTTGATGACATTAACTTTTTTGGTCCAAAATGGTAGTTTGCCTCCCTATCTTAGTATTAAAGCCAGGAACTGTAAATAACAGTTATTTTATTTTTAACCAAACAAAGAAGTAACAACCAAATGTCGGACAATTGATCATTTCATAACGAACACAATGGTGTATGTGTTCGTTATGAAATGATTTTCATAAAATGCTATTTTTATTTGTTGAAAAACCATAATTTTGTGTAGGTAGGTAGGTAAAGAAGGATTGCACAGTACTCAGAAGAGTATCTGTGCATCCGCTCGGAGACCTAGAGGTCCATTGTAAGTCCCTTCGTTGAATATATAGTGAGAATTTATAGAAAAATTTATAGAAAAGACCAGGAAAAGAAAATAATAGAAAAAGAAAAAGCTGAGACCAAGAAAAGCATAGAAAAGAATAGAAAAGACCTGGAAAGGAAAAGTGCTACCGCCCTATATCGTTGACTCTAAGCCAACGACCCCCTCTTAGCCAACCTATTCCCATGATGAATCCTATCAATCTATCGAGATCTATCCTCGATATACTGTCAATTCGTCAACGAATCGACTGTCTAACCATTTCTGCCTACTTAGTTGTAGACACGGACAGTGACATATAATATGTTCTACCGTCTCTAGCTCCTCGTTATCTTCGCACATCCTGCAAAGACCGGAGGAGCCTATATCCCAATTCCCTGTCATTCCCCCTATGGGACAATGACCTGTCAGAATACCTATCATAGTCTTCAGGTTATCCCTTTCCATGCCTAAAAGTAGATTTGTATCTGCTAGTATCTGCAGTCCGTTCTACGATTCCATGCATGATTGGTTCTATACCGAATCCACTCTCTAATTAACCTAAAGTAAAAGCCTAGAGGTGGTCTCTCACCACTTTCACTTACAGCCTTATCCAAAGCTGAGCCGTTCCTAGCTAATTCATCAGCTACCTCATTGCCACTTATCTCGCAATAACCCGGTATCCAGCAGAGTCTAATATGATGATTTCTCATCAATCTCCTCAGAGCCTTCTTACAGTCGCTAACAAACCTAGACTTGACAAAATGTCCTTTCAGGGCCTTTAGCGCCGCCTGGCTATCCACATACAGAGTAACCTCTATATTCTCTTCAATGTTCCCTGATATCAATTCCGTGGCCCTAAGAATACCCAGAATTTCCGCCTGGAACACACTGCAACTATCCGAGAGTCTATACGTTAACCTGATGTTCTCCTCAACCAGATACACACCTGCACCAGTGCTTGTATCCATTTTGGGTTCATCAGTGAATATCGATACTCTACTGAATAGTTTCTCCCTACCTGACCATTGGTCCCTACTCGGGATAATCAGTATAGGATTTTCCCCTATATATATAGTCCGTGGATCCAGAGGGATCCAGGGCATGCCCACCGAGGTTTACCTCGTTTAGAAGTTTGGAATGTCCTATTTTGATTGATCCTGTAAGTCCTAGTTCACTAAGTCTAAGCAGGCTCCTTGCAGGAACCATCATGAACTCCTCAATGGGTAGGAGATGCAGAATGACGTCAAGTGCCGCCTGAGGTGTGCTTCTTATGGCAACTGTGATGCCAATCGAAGCAGATCTCTGGGCCATAGACAAAAGATTTCTACGATTTCCTATTCTCATTGCCTCCCACCAGACTAGACATCCATACGTCAGAATTGGTCTCACCACCGAGGTATAAATCCAATTTACTACCATCGGTTTGAGGCCCCAATTCTTACCTATGGAGTTCCTTCATGTGTAGTAGGCGTTAAGACCTTTTTTAAGCCTTTCCTGGGTGTTCTTCTTCCAAGATAGTTTACTATCAAGAAACATTCCAAGATATTTTGCTTCCTTTACCAGTCTTACTTCAGTTCCCCCTAGTACCGGTAGCCTAAACTGCTCAATCTTGTACCTTCTGGTGAAAAGAACTAGCTCCGTTTTCCCCGGGTTGACCCCTAAACTCTTACTAGTAGTCCATGAGACAGTTCGTTAAGTTCAGACTGCATGACGTCGCTGATCGTGGAAAGAAATTTCCCTGTATAACAGTATAACAACGTCATCAGCATAAGCAACGATTTTCCGCCCTCTTGCGTCAAATTGTCTTAGAATGACATTGACGGCTAAGAGCCATAGCTCTTCCTTTCGGAGTCCCTCTAAGCACTATCTTCCTTACTCATGCATCTCCCAAATTCGAATTAATTATTCGGCTATTCAGCATCAAAATAATCCATTAGGAAGTTTTGAACGCATAGTGATTCTAGTGATTCTCTAATATTCTCAATCTTAATGTTATTAAAAGCTCTTTCTATATCAAGCAACGCTGCCAAGGTATACTCCCTATACTGTAGGCCGCGCTCAATGTAACTCACCACATAACGCATCAACAGATTTACCCTTTAGATAAGCATGCTGAGCCCCACTGATGATATGGTTGTCAATTGTCGTCCTCAGATAAAGATCGACCAATCTCTCTAATGTCTTCAAAAGAAAAGACGATAGGCTGATCGGTTTCCAGTGGCTAATTTTATGTATATTCGTAAATTTTTAAAATCATTTTTTGCATTTTTTATTTGATTTTCAAAGGATTGTAATGTTGAAACTTCATAAACAACGTTGAGTTCTTGATAAGCAGTGCAACCAAAAGTATGATCTAAAAAATGTTTTATGGGCATAAAAAATGCTCTTAAAATCGGAAAATAGGGTATATTTATAAATAAAAAATACGCTTTTAAAATATTATTTTTTTTTTCTGGCTAAATTTTAAATCATCTGTTACTTACAATAAAAATAAATTGATTTTTTAGCAATTGCTAAAAATAGTTTCTTTTTTTACCTTAAAACCTTTAAAGTTAACACATTGTGTGAGGAAATTGCAAAATGTATATAAATTTGCAAGATGAAAATTATTATTAAGTAATTGGAATTGAAAAACGTATGTGACAGTAAAAAGAAAGTTTCGTTAATGGTAAATTATGTAAAAAATTCTATTGGGTGAAAAATTTGTACTTTAAGTGTAAAATATGCAAAAATATGCTCTTTAGTGTAATATAAAACATGCAATTATGATCAATATATACAAAAGTATGCTATAACAAATCAACGCCAAAATTCAAATTAAAATTATCTGAAACGGATAAATAAGAGTTTGGTTCATTTGAAGTACGAGAAAAAATATGGTTTTGCATATTTTTAGTTGCAATGTTGATAAGTAATTTCCCAGAAAAAACTTTGCTTTTCTGGTAAGCTAGCAGGTACAATTGGAAACAAAAATAAACTACTTATTTTTAGCCTGAAAAAATAGTTATTTTTGTTCGAATTGTCCACGAATTCATGTAGTTATTTCTAGACTATAGGATTACTCAAAAATATGTATAAAATAAAAATAAAAAAAATTCTTGCCGTCAGTGATGTAACTTGGGCACAAATTAACCATTAGGCTTTAATGACTAACGTCATACCCAGTACGCAATCTCTCATTTCTAAACTTTTTTAGTATATCTTTTTAGACATTTTGTTAAAAAACTAACAGCATCAGAATGGAGTTGAACTAACAACCTTCTAGTTGTTAATCCAGTGCTTTAGCCAACTATTATATTATACTATTAAGTACTTATTTATATAATATAGAGTATGCAAATAATAATGACGCCTCATTACCAAGAAACTACTTTAATAAGTAGTTGCCATTATCGAGAACCAAAAAGTTTTTTAAATCAGTTTCAATTTTTGAAATTTCTTTTTCGCATGCAATTTTTTTCTAATATTTATAATTTTAATTGTGAATGCATTTGTGTTTTTTAAGGTACCCACACCTGTTATTTTGCAGTTGTAACGTTTGAAGATGGTCCTGCCAGCCACCAAACTTCGCTTTGTTTCTCCTGATTTGTAAGATATCATAAATTTAATATACTATATTGTCTATTTTTTACCAAAAATTTTATCTAAACAATTTATAACACACATTGATAATATATTAAGCAAACAAAAAGGCTATCTACCATATCTTCGAGAATAATGGGCTTAAAAGATTTATTTTTGTGTGAGGTTTAGTAGACGTATTTTTAATAAATCATAGAAAACCGGATTGCAAAATGTTGAAAAATTAGTAAAAGAAACAGTTTTTATGCTCTCCTGTACAATTGGGGTTTTGCAGATAGCTCTTTTTTAATATAAACCCTCGATATAAAAATCCGCAATTTATTTAATTTCACTGAGAAGTGAAAAACGCAACCGTTATTGAGGAATTGTGCTTCACCTTTTGCTGGGCTAAGGAAACTTCAAAACTCGCAAAAAAAAAATTAAGCTTTAAGTTTTGGAAGAGTTAAAAATATAATTTGGAAACATGGAGCAGCAGGCACTCAAATTAAATTTTCGGAAAAGGGAGGAAAATCTGAACACTTTTTTAAACAATATCTTTATCTTTTAATAACTAAATTAATTAAAATAAATTTTATTTTATTATGTTCACTTATTTTCCATAGTGTTATTGAGAGATTCCATGTCAAAACGGACAGCAATCGGATTTGACATCTCCGATCAAAGATTAAAGTTGGATATATAAAAATCAAACCTTTATAAAGAGTGGTACGAAGTGCTTTTTGTCATTTTCAAAATGAAATAACTCAGAAACTAATAAATATATTTTCATAATTCTTTTGCAACCTGACTGATATAAATCCAAATAATATGTGTGTAAAATATTACCACAAATAGGAGGAAAAGAGAAAACAAATTTTGGACATTTTTAGTAAAAATTATGGTTTAATTTAAAATGGAGCCAATTATAATTTTTACGTGTACATTTTGGGAAAAGAATTATATATTTTAAATTTTCAATTAATTTAACTATTAAATGGAAAAAAGTAGTTAATTCTAACTAATTGTATATTTGACTAAATTATTATACAAGTATATAGAATTTATGTAGAATTTCTTATATTTTTTAATTGATATTGTTATGAAATTAAGAGTTGCGAAATATTTTTGCACAAAATTGAACTAAAACATAATAACGAGATCACTATAATATAAATAAAAGTAAATTATCTTAAAAACTGTATACATTTGTATAACAATAACAGATCATCTGAAAGCCTTCTAAATATTGAACATAATTGATCAATAATTTATAAAGTATGGTAAAATCTGGTGCACAACAATTATTCTTAGCATGATAGCCCAAATTTTTGTGTTATTTAGAGTAATTCAAGTTTCAAGATATATTTGGACATATATATTTTTTAATTACTTAGAAAGCTAGTATCCTTTCGGTTCGTTATTTTATTTTATTTTACTTTTTTTTTAATAAATATAAAATTTATTTATCTTCAATTTACATAACCAAGCCCAACCGGCCATACACAGCTAATAAAAGCTACTACATCAAAAGTAATAATTTAATATAACAAATTATTTGCTGGTATGTTATGAATAATTTCTAAATGGTTATGCCTGACGATTAGTCATTGTAGTAATGGGTTATACGTACCCAAATTTCAATTATTGTAGTTTTGAAACTAAAGATGTTGAGATATGTTTTTGCTACAACTAAACCATTTAAAAACATTTTATGCTCTAAATAAATCAGGGTTTAGTAGATCTGCGATACTTAAAAGTATTGTAAAAACATTTTGAATATATACGAAAACCTCTGTGGAGCACAACCATTAGTATGTGTCTAAAATAAAAAGTGAGGTTATGAGACAAAATCGCAAATTATCAAAAGTGCATAAAAACTTAACATTAATTCTTATTTGGATAATCACCTTGAATTTAAAAAATTAAAAATTTACCATAGTAAAAAAAAAAATGACAAAAAACACTTCTGACCACCCTTTACCTCAAAAAACGGTATTTTTAAAATTCGTAAAAAATTATATAATGTTGATATAACTCTTTTCCATACTCGTGCAAAATTTCATGTTGTCACTCCTTTAAATTTTTGATATAAATATACATAACATTAGAAAGGTAATATCTTTGTCTTCAATAGGGAACTGAAACCAGAGATCTAGCATGTATATTTTAGAAGTTATTAGCAATTATACAAGTACACCTTTGTGAAGTTTTTTTTTTTTCAAAACGTAATATTTTTAGACCAGAAAGGGCCCTGAGCCAAAAAGTCTATGATTTAAGAAACACTTCTAATAACCAATATGTGTAGTGAATTTCATTGAAATCGGAGATGTCAAATCCGAAAATTACTGTTTTCTGTCCGTTTAGATATGGAATAATCCTATTTTAACATGCTAATCTTTTGGTTTTAAAACAAATACCTATTTTGCAGAATTGGAATGATGAAATGAATCAGTCCTTGAGCAAAGTTTCAACAGTGAGTATATGAATGTCTATGTATTCATATACTAATCGTTCATACTTAATCCGATGAAACAATGGCTTTATTTGTAACTTAAAACAAATGCTAAGTAAAAATAAACGAGTAAGATAAAAACTAGTTAATTTTTAACATATTATGTTGGGTGGAAACTTTAAAAAGTATTATTTTTTAAAGTAATAATGTATTTATATGGTATAATATAATGTAAAAATATGATTTGTAAAATAAGTGAATTTAAATTAAACAACTTCTGAAACAATGTAAAAATCAAAAATTTCAAAACAAAACTGATCGATATGAACGAGATGTTCAGAACGATCAAAAAGACAGGTTCCAAAGCGCTTTTTTGGAAATAATTCTGTAGCTTATAAACCGTTGGAGATATCTCAATAAAATTTCACATGGCCAGAGATGAGGCGTTGATTTGAAGGATACAGATTGGGTGGCCCTCCAAAGTTGGCCATCTCAGGTAATTAATTTATATATATGACAGAAAAAAATTATATATAGATAGTCCTTGTAAATCTCTACAAAAAATACGCTTACATGTGTACGTTATCTCTTTTATTTTAAAAGATATTCAGGTGAAAATAAAATTTTATCATTTTTAGCCTCGTTTTCTTTTTAGTTTTTTTTAACTTGGGGGGCTTAATATTGCTCGTAATTTTTTAAATATGCACCAAATTTGATAAACAAATTTTAAATAATATTGCTGAAAGAATCATATAAATACATGAATCCGATAAAAAGTAATATTAATCTGAAGTTGGAATCAAAAAATCTTATTTTTCCAAGAAGATGGAAATATTTATTCACTTACAAAATTTGTTATTTGTTCTGGGCTATATCATTTGTTTAATGTTTTCAAAACAAATCTTAACGAAAATGCGTGTAAAGTAAATTCAGAGTATATTAGGGCAAAGGTCTCTCCACAAACCCTGTCCAAGCTTTGTCAAGTTTGATTTTTTTTTAATTTTTTGTTAAATTCTTAAATCGCGAAGCCCAATAAGTATTTTCTGACGGACAGCCCTTATAACGACAGGCTGACCATTGAGCTAGGATCAAATTGCATTCCATTAACTTCTTTTTATAAATTATCAATCTCTATAATCCTAGATACCAAATACTTGTACAAAAAGTTTATACTTTTGCTTAAAATCTAACAGAAACTTGGCCTTCTCTAGCCAAATTAAGCTATTTCGCATACATTTGTATGGCAAATGTATGCTGCTTAAGACAAATTATACATGTAAGAAACATGTTTAAATACTATAGTTAATTGTTTGTATCTAGTTTTTTTGAATTAATTTAATTTAACGGCCATGTTGAAGTACTTTGTGAACTGTGGGTGTGTTTTAACTCATCTATGGTGTATAATTCAAAATTTTTAGCGTTTATACGTCGTTTACAAATTATTGCTCGCAATATGACATGACATCTTCGAAGAAGTTCCACATCAATTCCAGTAATTGCTGACGTCATTTCATAATTTAAAAAAAATCGTATTGCCGTCATTTGTGCCGCCATATCGGACGAGAGGTTTGTCTATGTTCAGTTATCTCTTTAAATTCATTTCAGTTATCACTTTATATTCATTTTAAATTCTTATTTTTTCATTGGCTGCCATTTCTACGAGTTCCTTGTTATTTCTAACACCTTTTTGTTGATTACCAGGTATTTGAGATCATATGTAATATGAAGGAAGTTTTTCAAAAAGCGTAATCGAACGTAAAGGGGAGATATTCCGAATTGTAGGACGTCTTTATAAATGAGTATATTAGGAGTGCTATCCACGGGGTTTGGCAAAATTCTGATTTTTCTCATTCCACATATTGACCAAGTCTAGGCAGAATCCGTATCCATTATGGCGTTGCATCAATCATTGTTAACTGAAGTTCAAACTAATATAATAACCATACATTTCAGCACACACCGGACTTAAATTTTCAATTGATTGCTTGATTTAATCGATCCATTTTTTTGTGTATAATTTGCTTTCTTTTACATATTCAAACCTTATTGGTCTGCAAAAGGCCTTTGATCCTGGAGTTCAGGTTTTACACACATATTTGATAGCATTTGTTGACGTCGAAAAAGCATTTTAATCCTTTCTTAAGCGTAGTGGAACTAGTGACGCCATAAATACACTTTTGTAATCAGATGTAATTTCCCTCGATGATGTTTGTTTGTATTCTGACAATGATAATAATCCATCACATCCCCATTTGCATACTAATTCGAATAATGTTCGTTCGAATTTTTCGAGCAATTATTACGAATAATTATTCGAAGAATTAAAAGGTAGTCTTTTTCGAATAACGGATAATTCGAATATTTTTACATCGAATATTCGAATAATTTAATTGTTTGGCAATTGCAATGATTTTATTTCATTATTTATTAAAAATTATTTATACAAATTTTTCGTAGTGCTAAATTTAAATAAATTAACTTTTGACAATTTCACTAACGAAAATTTGTGTTTTTTCAAAATCAAATTTTATAAAAATAAAAGAACAAAATCGACTTAAATCTACTTAATTAAATTTTATTCTTTAATTTCCGCGGAAAGGTTGCAGGTTTTTTTTATCATAAAAGGGATCTTAGGAAGACGGATTGTTTATATCTATCGATGTCGTTCTGAGATTGTTTGCTATATCTCAAATATAGTTCAAAGAAAATTAACTTTTTTTTTATCGTATTTATTGATTTTTAAACAGTTTTTTAACTAAACTTAAATTTAAAATTGATTTTATAATTTATCAGAAGAATTAGGTCATTTACGTTAGAATTTTCAATGAAAAAAATTGCTGCATCTTTTATTTTTAAAGTCAATTTTGTAAACACGGTTTTATACGGATTGGGATTTTAGGAGTGTATAAAAGGTGTAGGAACAGTTTAATTATTGTTTATAACAGATATTTAGAAATGATGTAATTATAGGGAAATTTTATGATTTCCTTAATAAATTTTTTTTATTTGCTCCTTAATTCATAAAAAATATAAATTGTAGGTAAATTGTATTTAACAACTTTTTAATAAATAAAAGTTCTTGGTATTTTCAATTATATTTGGTGTATTACAGGTCATTGCTTTTAGTGTATTTTTTTTTTATAAAATTTTTTATATATTCAGTTATATTTGGGTAAGTTTCTAACCCATTGATTGTGATTTCCTTGAAAAGGTAAACGTGTTTATTTTTTATGTATAAAAGTTCTTTCATACCTGTGTAATATCATAAAAAATGGATATAGTTGTCGGAAATTCTGCCAATGTATTCCGAAACTGAAGTCAAAGATTCTTTAAAGGAAGTATTAAAAAGAAATAAACAAATCGCCTTAAGCGAACTGTAAAAATTATACACACACCCACTTCAGCCTTTGAGTTTTGTGAAGAAGAAGCAATTGCACTTATATTGGAATTGAGACTCATCAGAAATAAATATATAAAATTGAGAAAGGCGTTTCTACCAAGCTACAAAAATTTATTGAAGAAAAAACAGGATATTATACCACAACCTTATGAAATAAGCAAGGCTTCTTTCCACATTGTCCAAGAACGAGGCGATGGAACTTCACAAATCGGATTTGACATTAGTATTATCGTATTCAAATTGTGCGGTTTTTCTCTTGTTCGAACAAAACGAATAAATCGAATAAGAGATTTTATTGAAATGATCACTCTGACGTTATAAGGGGCGTCCGTCAGAAAATACTTTTTGGGTGTTTACCTTACATATGGATATATATAATTAAAATAATATTATATTGATCTCAGCTTTATGATGTGAGAATTTAATAAAAAAAAATTAAAAAAATTTTTCAAAATTGACAAAGTTTGAATAGAGCTTGTGGGGAGACCTTTGTCACAAGCTCTTTCGGATTTACTTTTGAAAACATTAAAAAAATTTTACAACCCAGAACAAAAAACAAATTTTATAGGTGAATAAATATTGCCACCTTTTTGGAAAAAACCCGAAAAATATGACGATTTAAGAAAAGACATACCCGAGGTGGCCAACTTTGGAGGACCACCCGCAACCCCCAACCCGCTAGAAAATTGTACTCCTCCAAATCAACTCAAATGCACCTCATCTCTGCCCATGTGAAATTCTATTGAGATATCTCCAACGGTTCACAAGTTACAGAATTATTTCCAAAAAAAAAGCGTTTTGAACCACCGTGCTTCGTTCATTTAACTGATTCGTTAATGAACGACACAAATCTGCTATTTTGAAAAAACTTGTATAGAACAGTCCTTCGCGTACGAAAATAACTCACTAAGCGCACACGTGATTATAGGTAACTTCTAACACCAAAGACAAAACGCCAAAACAAAGCCATATGCCAAAATTAGTTTCCTTCTATCAAATTCCGAGGTTGAGTAAGTTTTTTGTCATATTTTCTTAGGCTAGATATCTTCAACAATTTTATTTCTATAGGTTTTTTACGTTGATTCTTCTTTTAATTTTGTTCCCAGTATCTTTACCAGCTAGTTAATTGAGCTTTTAATTGAGCTTACAAAGAGAAATTAACTGATATATTAGAATATTATATATATATATATATATATATATATATATATATATATAATTAATAAAGAAAACTTAACATTTCTTTCGGTTGACATGTTTCTTGTACAAAAATATACATTTTAATTTGTTTTGTTATTGATATAACCACATACATATGTATGAACGCATGTAAATGTTGTGGTAACCATACCCTAAGCTGATTTATTTAAAAACTATGTAAGTATGCATTATATTTTGCTTTTTTGGTTTACAACTTAAATATTGTAACAACGAAAATCATAGTGGTTTTATTGTCAAGCACTTGACTATATGTTAAGTGAAGCCAATTGATATTTATTTATTTATGCCACTTGATTTTTCACATTTTTCTTTAATTTTTGTTTGCAATGTGTGTTAATTTGTGTTTATCAATAAACTGCTTAAAGATTGTTGTATTTTTTTTTTCTTTTTTTTTGGAAATATGATATTAAAATAAACTACACTTACCATCTCTAGACTTGTCGTATAGCTTGGGTGAACTGTTCTTTTTAGTTGAGGCAACTGGTCTCATGGCAGTGTTAATCGGCTAAACGGCACAAGAAAAAAAGAAAGAAGGAAATAAAGAAAATACTTAAAAATTTGTCAAAAATAAACCGAAGATGACATACAACTCTGTCTGAACGTTCGCCACAAGGTAAACGTGCGACGGCCACATCTGGGCTGTCTTCGGGAGGCGGTGGTTGTGGTACCCAATTATATGCACGTTTAGATATTGGCACACCAAAACGATCATGTTGTGAAGCTTGTTGCCTTTACAAATGTAATGAATTAAATTAAATAATTGAATAAGTTTAAACTATGATTTTAATAAATATCATTTACCTTAAGGTTTCATAACAATCCAAACAGACAACAGCATATTCGCCATTTTCTAATAATAAACCATCTTCACTTTTTCTATTTTTTACAAAAGGAAATTCATTCACGGGTAAAGCTCTAACTCGCTTCCTATAAGTGGTTATACCACATAAATGACAAATATAATCGTGCCAATTATATTTGCGGTCTACAGCATTTATAGAAGGATTTTGGGATTCATATCTGAAGGAGAATTAAAATAACAGTTATATTACTAACTTAAATAATACAAGAAAATTTACATTTAAAATTGAAACACTTACTTTCGCCACTGCTTCAATAGAGAATGATAACAAAAGGTACAAACATAGGCTGAATAATCTGGCCGCAATTGTTCAGCATTTGGCAAGGAACTGTGTTTTAGTAAAAATGGGAAATATGGCCTTGAACCCTTAAAAATTAAGTAGAAACATGTTTCATTAGTACGAAAAATACCATAAATAATATAATTTTGTTTTATTTTATTTTACCTCTTTACTCGCATATAAAACTCTAGCCAAAGTTAAATCTGAATGTAAACCGCATAGAAAACAATATATTGAAGTGGAAGTAGCTGGTGTTGAGGAAACCGATGGTGTAGATGGTGGCGTATTAATGCTCAAACATCCATGCCTAGAACCATTCGGTGAAGTAGAGGTAATGACTGGAGAAGGAATGTTGTATCTAAATTCAAATAACGATAGCACACATATTAATATTTATTTAAAGATATTAAAATTGTTAAAAGGATTATAGATAACATACCTTCTGTGCTCTAATGGCACTCTTTCGGCATCCATTGTTTCCCATTGGCGCGCCAAGTGATTAACACAATCTTTACATGCTAATACACGATTGCCATTTGGATCGTTATTAACGGCAGACCCGCTGCTGCTGCTTATATTGTTATCGCGGCCACTATTATTGTTATTACTATTACTTGAATTCGAGTTTGTATTGCCTTTAAGGCAAGGAAAATGCATAGCGTGGGAATTCATGTGCTCAGCACTTGTAGACAACCACTCCATTTTATTGGAAGCGCATAAAGTTTTGCATATGTAACATCTGTTTAAAAATTTGAAAATACTATTAAAATTATTTATTAATTAAAATTATTTTTTTACTTACGGATATTGGCCATGCCCATTTTCGATTTGAGGCTGCTGTTGTTGTGTTCCCATTTGGAGTGTAGGTGTTGTAGGTCGTGAATCATTGTTTCTTAAAGGTTTTATATCACGGTATTGATGAGTGGACGAATGATTAGAATTATTTTCACATGGCTAAATAAATAAGAAAATAAATATTACCGAAATACACAAAATATTATGATATCATCCAGTTAAATTTTATTTAATTTCTTTTACGTTTTTTTTTTTTTTTTTTTTTGCAAGCAAATGCATTTTCATTTTAATCGTAATTAAAAAATAAATCTAATGTGTATAAAAATCCGTTAAATTTATTGTAATTCCTTTCAAATTATAAACAGGACGTTTTGAATTGGAAAATAATTGATATAAAAAAAATTTATACAATCAGTAATCAATAAAATATTTATAAATAATGGGCATATATATATATATATATATATATATATATATATATATATATATAGAAGAAGAATCTACGAGTCAATCAGTTAACCAATGGCTTATATGTTTCTGATGAAATCGAGTACCAAGCATCCCATACTGTTGTCCATAATTCACATATAAGTATAACTCGTAGGTTCTCGGGAGCTATATAACACAAGGACTATTTAACTAAATATTCCTTCCTTAAACGATTTCATCTCTTATTTTATTTTTTAAATAAATGTTATGGTTTACTATAAAGCATTGCAACAGAGGTCATAAACTTTTTGAAATCTTCGTATTTTATTTTTTAGGAATAAATTTATAAACCTTGTCTGGATAGTAAGGTCTTACGAAGTGAACCTATTTATTTGCTAGAAACTGTATGTATATTGTTTTCATATAAAAACTGTATGATAAATACTTTATTTTAAACGAAAAATATTTTCATTTTCAAATGTAAGTCCTTATAAAATTTGTTTAAGATCATTTTGAAATACATACTAAAATGTATACATAAATATTGAAAACACATGGCAAATTGTGTAGATAGGTCAATAGCACTCAATCATTGTTTCAACGTTATCAATAAACAAAAATATGTTAAAGTACAAAAAAAAAACATATTTTCCCAAGATAGCAAAATAATTAAATAAAATATCATCACCTTATTAAATAAATCTCATGCTACCCAATACACATCAAAACAAAAATAAAAATAATTTCCTTTACCAAAGAATGGTCAGTATAAATCTGGACGAATGAATGTTGTCAATTTTTTTCACAATTAGTTTCACGTTCTTTTTTTTAGAAAACACGACGTAATATGTCCAAAGCCCTCTAACCATATTAAAATAGACTATACGTCATACAACATACCAATAATACTACTTTATATTTGTCTATCATGTATTTGTGTTATCAACTGTTGTGTATATGAATGTATATTTGTGATGTCTGTGTTATAATCTTATCTTTTCTCAATTATATTTAAGTATAAACTAGGAATTTCTTCTGTTTGCAAGTAGATTCAATATTCACATGTTGACATTGTATATTTGGTCACTGATAAGAGATTAAGAAACATGCTAAACGTAGGCAGCAAAATTTTATTTTAATGATGAATACAAATACATACATATATGACTTGAGTGTCAAATAAATATAATTAGCCAAAATATATAATTTATTTTTGTGTATTAAACGAATTTTATGAACTATATAAATAAAAATTAATTATGTATGCAAAAAGATTTAATCGCACACGATTTGTTATAGGAAAGTTATTACATATTTTGTTTTTTTTTTTTTAAGAATTCGATATATTAAATGACTTGAATTTATAATAACACTTTGTTGCATTTGTCAATTTTATATATTATATCATGTGTATGTATAGGATATACATACACATGCTTAAAAAATGCTCAATTTTAATATTCTGTTCATTAAATTCTATTCAAATAATTATTACATTTGAAAAATATGGATAGATCCGATAATGAAGTGAAATTAAGAAATTTATTAACGTAAGCGAAGCGATAAAGGAAGGAGTAGTTTTAATTATTACTATCCTAACTATCCATACAAGGTTCAAGCAAAAGTACCAATGCTAAGAAAATGTTACTTATACGAGCTGCTACTACAAAAAGTTAAAATGTAATCCTTTTCCACGGCGATTTTCAAACTCCTTTCGGTTTATAGAATTTTTTAGTAAAATTTTGATTCATTCATCCAAATAACTTTATTTTAGAAGGATTCTATCACTTTAACGATTATTTTTTAATTACGAGTCGTTTTATTATATTAGCAGCATGTAGAAGTAACTTTTGCTTAGAATAGGTACTTATAAAACTCATATGTCTAGGAAGATTTCTAGATTGTGGTCGAAGACTTCACAATAATATTTTTTATTTTTCAAATGTAATAATAATTTGAATAGAATTTAATGAATAGAATATTAAAATTGAGCATTTTCTAAACATATACTTTACGTTTTGTAACAGTAAATTGGAAAATTAGAAGCCAAATTAAAGAATTTAGTAAAGTGTCACTTTATTTTGTCGCACAAAATCCACGACAAACACAACACTACCCTAAACATGAAATGGAAATAATTCAAAAATTTCCTTTGTTTATTAAATTAAACAATATAAAACGACAAATACCTTGACACCAAGAAAGGAGCCCATACATAATGCACCTAGAAGACAATTATTATGAAGTAAATAGGAAACCGCACTTTATTTTGTCCGACAGTGTACATAGTTACCCAATAGCCAAACACTAGTAGTGCAACTGTAGAAGTTGTATAAAAACAAATATAAATAATCTTTCGATAAGATAAAAATCTAAAACCCTACTAAACTTTTTTAATTAAAGGAAATTTATTTCTAATATACATATCACACATGGGAATTTTTCATTTAGCATTGAATTTTCATTACTATTATTTAAAATAATGATAATGTAAAAAATTCAATTACCATTTAATGATTGATACTGATTTTCTTTTAATTATAATTTTTTAACTAATGGTAATGAAATTACGGAAAAATGCTCAAATACTAATCATAATTACTGAAAAAAGCATTGTTTGTAATAAAAACAATTTCTTTCAAATATGTTTCTAATACTTTTGGATTAGTTTAATATCGATTTAATAAAGATTTTTAAATCATTCAAATATAAACCTCATTTACAGATAGTTTTGAGGAATGTAAAATATTATATTTTTAAAAATTATGCAAAATTATATGTACCATAAGGAAGAGTAAATTAGTACAAATTACCTATAATTTTGAATTACTACAAATTACCTAAAGTTTGAATTGTATGAAAAGTTCCGCAAAATACTGATAATGAATTTATAAAATTTGATAATCATTTAATGATAATGATTTTATTCTTTAATAATTATTAAAGAAAAGATATAATTAAAAACGTCATCATTATTAAAAATAATGGTAATGAAAAAAAATATAAGTACCATTGTTTAATTTAATGGCAATGAATTCGGCAATTCATTAGTCGATTTAATGAATTACTCCCATGTATGATATATATAATATTCTAGGTATTTTCCAAAACTTTCAATTTTTTTAATCAGTAAGTATAAAGCACCTTTAATAAACCTTTAACCGGCAATGCCTGTTTTGTAGCTGTTAATGTGAAGATAACCCCCATGTAACATAAGGCACCTTTGTGTTTTCTTATCTCTTAACTGAATACGGACAAACATACATACATATGTATATATTTATAAATATAAATACTTCGACACTACTCATATGTATTTATTTCAAATTCAAATTTTATTTAAGCTGCTATCGCTACTGATAGTAATTGACTATGACTTTTTTACATTTCACGCAATATTTCCTTACTACTAATGAAATTACAGAAATTATTATTAATTTTTTTTATTTGTTAAAACCTTCTAAACGATTTTTAACGTTGTAAAATTGAATAATAACTTTATATATAAAAGTTTGTTATTTTACCTTTTCTGCAGATGAAACTACTAATGTTGAATGCTGGATTCCCTCTGCACGACTAGAGTGTTTTTCATAACAAGTGAAGCATATCTGAACCATTCCTGTAAACAAAATAAAAAGGAAACATTTACTTATTTATATTTACATTGCAATTTTACTTACCTTGAGGACTAATTGGACTAGCATTCTTGTAAGCTGTCATCGCTTGTATGAATGGATAATATGGCTCCCGTTCTGCGTTAGGACAACAATATACAAGCCTCAATTGAGAAGATGGTGTATCAATACCACATGTATAGCAGACAAACTTTGCACGTTCCACTACAGATGCAGGTTTTTTTCGTAAATAATAATTACGTTCGCTTTCCGGAATCTGATTGGTCTGAAATGATAATATACACAATCATACAAATATTTTTTTAATTAAATATGCTGGGCATAAAATTATGTACACTCATTACCACAAAAGAAAAAACTACATAATTGATTTTTCTACTTTTCAGGAGACCGTTTTTTAGGTTTTAAATTGAAATTAAAGGTCGTTAGTATACAATTTTGAATTATCTACTGCGTAAATATATCCGTAATGCATACAAAAATTATTTGGTATATTTTTCAAACCGATATATATGTTGATTATCGAAAAATATAGCAAACAAGTAATGGTGTTTCTTTCCTTTTTATAAAATTAATATTTTGTTTAAAGTTTTACATTTTTTCCAAAATGGAATTTTAAAATATATCTTGAATATGTTGAATTATGTACTTATTCAATTTTCAAAATAATATGAAAATAGAAAAAAAATATAATAAATTCAATCGTTTCAATTTTAATTTAGGAAATATGGAAAAAAACATATGTTAAATTAAACAATTTTTTACATTTCGAAAAATAGTAAAATCAAACGAATTATGTTGTTATACAGACCACCATCTAAAGTAATGGACAGATTGTTGTAAAAAATTTACAATATTTGTAATTTTATACAACTATTATAAAAATTAAGCAAATGAAAAACGACATAACTTAAATTATATAGTTTTTTCTTTTGGCCACAGAATTGATTACAAGGAGTTTAAAAACATTAAAAATTGTTTTTATTTCCAAATATTTTTCATTATTTTTAATCTAACCATTAAAGAAATATTAATATTTTCTATCCACTGTATTTTTTTTTTTTTTTTTTAATTTTTAAATGCTAGAAAAATATAATAGTAAACAATGAATCAGTTGCAGACAAAAATAAAACCAACATGTACCTACATACACATAAAATGTCCATTATTTCGTTATCATTATTTAAATTCGATATTATTTCTAAAAATAATTTACAGAATATGTAATCGAAATACTGCACAAAATTAAAATAACATGAAATCGTCTGAATATATTTTCAAAAAAGAAATGTCGCAAACACATAAGACGTAATAAAATTCGCAAATTTTTGAGTAAAATATTATAGCGATTAAATTAATTTAAATCTTTCACCAACTTGTGAGAGCAAAAAATATCAATGACAGAGAATGGTATGAAATTTCTTCTAAATATTGCAAAAAAAAAAAAGAACGAACCGACTTTATTGCGTATTTTTTTTTTTTAATTAAAAAATACGAAATATGCAAAAATTGGCATATTTTATTTCAAAATGTTCGTCATTCAATTTGAAAAATCGGGTATAAAAGTGTAACTTTAATAAATTATTCATACTTTAGCTGAAGTCGTATTTTAATTGATTTTAGAATTTCAATTATCATAATATAATTAAAAAAGATTTGATTAAAAACGCTTTTTTAAATTTAATTCACATTTTTTTATATTTTTAAAAATGTCATATTGACTACATAATAAAATTTTCTATGACTAAAGTGAAAAACCCGAAACTTTTAACGATTTTAACGATAAAATTTATATTTCATTTCTTAATAACTTTTAAGGCCAACATAGTCGTGCAGAGTCGATATTAATTTTGATATTCGTAAAAATATTTATGGATAAAAATGCATTTCCTTCAGAGTTGGGCATAGTGCACTAAATTTGAAGTATTCTAAACTTTTCACTAAATCTCATTATAGTGAAAACATTTTGATTGTTAACTATTTGCCATCGCTATCACTAAAAATTTTTGGTGATAGTGTTTTTCACTATAACTAAATTTATTGGTAGAGATAAAATTTGCACTACACTCAAATAGTGAAAAATTTGAACATGCATAAGCTGCAATTAAATTTTTTTTACTAAACTTTAAAAATTACTGAAATATTAGATTTTATTGGATAGTACTGATATAATATGTGAGATAACGCCGCCAGAGGAGAGTAACCATTTTGTTTATATTATGTTAAATCTTAAATAAGGGGTACTCGTATTCTAATAAATCCTATAAGACATCATTATTTTCAATCGGTCATAGAGTATACATGTCCCTTTTATTTAAGCAATTCGCACTTTTTTAGCACAATTTTTATAAAAATGTTAAACAAAGACTAAAAATAATTTCCAAAATATACATGCACACACACAAACAAACTTTCGTATATGTGTATTTTTTTTTTTTTTTTTTTTTTTTTTTGACAATTCATCTTATAAGATAATTGTGTAGAGAAATCTCATCACAGCAGTCTCATAATACATCTTATAATACTAATATTTGAATCTACACGTGAAATAATTCTCTCAGAGAACGAATTTGACACTCTTCTGACACAAAAATCTTACATATTATGTTACGTCTAGGCGGGCTGTTAGTCTCAAGTCTTATATTAAAGAATTAAATAATTAAAAATTTTTATTTAGTGGAGAAAAAAAGTGTTGCACTCGGCTGGAGAAAAAATTTTTCACTATCACTAAATTAATTTTACTGGAAAATTGTTTAGTATCACTATCACTATTGCATAGCGAAGCAGATAATTTTCAAATCACCACTGAAGAGCAAAGGTAGTAGTAAAAGGTTTTGCGCTCACTAACTGCACACTGCTACAAAATGACACTTTTTATTTGCACTAAAAAAACAAAATAATGTGAGCTGTAGATCTTTTTAATGCCATCTCATAACAATTTTAAAAAACTTCAAAATTTTGAGATATTGCGAAGAAACAATTTTTATTATAGTTCCTGTACTAAATATCTTGTAGCTTCCTAAATTTTAAGTCAATTTAAGATTTTAAAATTGACTTAGAAAGCAGAAGGGCGTAGCTTTATAACTGTATTTAAATCTTTTATGTGTATACTAAATAAGTAATGATTTATTAATTCATTTATTCTTTTAATACTAAACACATTTGTATCTCTTAAACGATCAGAATCGTATTAAACATTTTCTAAACTATCGAAAAATTATCTATATAAGTATTTTAAGATAAAGTATTTTCTTTAACTTTTTATTTGGGGCCTACTTTTTGAGGAGAAAATGGGAAAATATTGAAAGTTTTCATATATTATTCTAAATAAAATCGAATAAGTTCTACGGGTTTTGTGTAATTTGAATATATTTGTGTAAAATGAAAAACGTAAAAATATATACGACTGAAAAACCAGATCCCTCTACTTCCAAAAAAAAAAAAAATTAAAAAAAAAAAACACACACACACACAAAAGGGTAATAGAAGCCGCTCGACTTAAGGCTAATCGACTGCGCGCCGAATTTTCATCACCTTACGAATTTTTTCGGCTCAGCCGCAGTAAAAATGTATTTCTTTTAAATTGTAATTCATTTTTGTTTTGTTTTTTAATTTTGTTTACAAATTTTATGGTTTATTGAAAAATAAAAAGTGTTTACTTTTGTTTTATTCATAATTGTCAAGGCACGGTGTTTTTTTGGAAATAATTCTGTAACTTTAGAGCTACTGTATGTATTTCAATGAAATTTCACAAGACCAATCCCGAGGTGTATTCCAATTCATTTAGAGGAGCACAGGTTCTTAGCGGGTCTGGAGGACAGAGGGTAGACCTCCAAAGTTGGTCACCTCGGGTATGGAAATTTTTTTAAAAATAGCCTAAATTTAATTTGATTTGATTGAAAAAAATTGCACATACTAGATAGTCATTATAATTCTCTACAAAAAAGTAAGCTTACATGTGTGGAATATCTTTTTTATTTTAAGAGATATTCAGACTGAAGTAAAATTTAGACCCTTTATTGACATATTTTTTTAACTTGGCGGACTCAATTTGAGTCATAAAATTTTTCTAAGATATTCTTTGGATTCTGTACAAAATTCTAAATAACTTTCGTGCATGAATCATATGTGGTTCCGATAAAAAGTTATTTTGAAGTAGAAAATTAAAAAAATATATATTTTTTTGTGATTTTTCTCACTTTTTTCACTTTAAAATCTATTATTTTCCTTGGGACCATAAATTTCTCTATGTTTCTAAAAGAATGCATGTAAAGCAAATCCGAGGGCATTTATGCAAACAGTTTTCCCGCTAGCTCTATCAGAATATCGTTAATTTTATTTATTTGTGAAGCTCAAAAATATCAAATTGAAAAAACACCTTGATTACATACTTACATATGTTCTCTAAGAACACAAATATTTAATAAGCCACGCCTCTCATAACGACAGGGATTTACTGGGATTTTATTTACAAAATAACACTAAACATCAAAATTTTACATTTTTCGATAAATTTAATGAAGAATAATTTACTATTTATATAATATTCTTTTTAAAGTTATAACCTTTTCATTGATACCAAATACTTGCATAAATAGTTTACACATTCGTTTAAAAACTGAAACTTTGCCACCTTCAGCAAAACTTACACATTTTCCTTCATTTCTATGGCAAATATGTGCTGCAACATTCTAATACATAAGTTCACCCCTGGTTCAAAATGTTTTTTTTTTATAATTTTATGTAACTTTTGAACCGTTAAATATATTTCAATGATACTTCACATAGTTGCTGAGGTATTTTCCATACTTTTGGAAGAGCACAAGTTTTTAGCTGGACTCGGGACAGTTTGAAGACTTCCGAAATTGGACACTTCTTTTAATTATTTACTATTTGACTTTATTTATTACCAACAATAAATTAACATAATTACTCTTTACTAAAAATTTAATGAAGTTCTGTGCACACTCCGTGCGGAGTCTTTATTTGTTTACTCCCATTGGATGCGTCCCCAGGTGGCGGATAGGGAGGACTGGGCGGGAGGCACTGGATGTATTCATGTACGGTACTGGAGCCCTCTCCCTCTGCCGCCATGAATGCATCCTTTGTATCACACCATGTCTCGGAAACGGGTAGACTTTTTGAACTGGACGCAGTGCAATTGATGTATTCCAATTGGTGGTCCTGCCAACATGAATACATTCTCTTGCACTGGGTTATGGTCTTTGTGTCATACGTTTCCTGCGGACCAAATAAACAGGTATTATACACTTTTAAGATCAAAGAAGTTTATGTGTATAATATTATAAATTTTATTTGAGTAGCTCAAATAAAATTTATAATATTTTCAATGTTGTATGGTATTAAAAATAAAATCGCGATTTTTAAAAATTTTGAAAAAATGGGGATCGAATCTAAATTATTTCTCCATAAATAATACGAAAATATATTTTATTAGAGTTTATTACAAAGAAATGCTATTTAATATTGTTATCCTTTTTTTAATCCATTTCCGTTAAGCATTACAAACACCAACTATTTATGTTACTTACGGCCAATTTTATGCCAACAACGACATTCGGCTTAAATTTATGGTCCCTATCAATTATATTTACCTCCGTTCTTATATCTATATATCCAAAATTTCTACAAATTGCAATTTGCTATATAAAAATACAAAAACAAAAAGTTCAATTTATGCGTAATTTTCAAAAAGTCCATACAATTTTTTATTAACGCACAGACCCCATCCAAAAAACAAATTTTATCAAAACTCGATAATCCTGTATTTACTGTTGAAAGTTTGCACAATAATAATATAGATTATACCCACATTAGTTTATATAAGATCGAATGAGATCAAAAAGTATAAACACGCGAACAAAAAGTGTAGAGGAATGGGAAAATTTTAAATATTTTTTTGCCCTTTTTCTAAGTTTTTTGAACTTTAAACAACAATCATGATTATAAAATTAAACGTATTGTGCTAAAATTTTGCACTCTACTAGTTTCAATTCTTGTAATCATAGATCAGTAACACGTTTGTTATAATGGTATAACCACAAAACTTATTAAGGATTTAAATCAGTTTCAGCCAGATTAAACATTTTTGATAATCACCTATATACCTGTGGAATTTTATAAAAATATTGCTTAGTTTTATAGTATTAAAAAAACATTCTTCAGCACATAAAAAACTCTTGTATTATTTAAATTATTAATTTATTTATTTACATTATTAATTAATGACGATAACATTGATATGTAAAGCTTTGTGCAGCGTTCTGTGGGAAATGTCTAAAAGGAATAGAGCTGAATATATAACTACATTAACACATTTTGTTGAAGCGCAAACAGATTCCACAACTGTTATTAGAGAATTGGATAAAGTTGAAAATTTTGACAAACTTTTCGAAACAAAAGTGAAAACCTTAAATATTTGCATACAGAAGTTTCAATTGAAGTATGGCACCTGGTTGGAAAGCATCATGGAAATTAATACCACTAATGTAGGATCACCATTAGCAGTATATAAAAAAGTAGACTGTCGGAAATACTGCCCACGCAAGGGTGTGTTACAAAGAAATAAACAACCAGTTGATGCAGCAAAAATAGCGGATATCCTTCCTGATGCATCCCCAAGTCGACTTATGCGGATGATAAAAAGTATTCCAACCTTCACCAGCTTCAGAGTTTTCTGAAGATGAGACGATAGCGCTTATGATGGAGTTACGACTAAGCAAAAATAAATATATAAAATTGTGAAAGACTTTTCTTGATAAAGGACACCCAATTCTGCCATGTTACAAAAATATACTGGAAAACAACAAAACCCAACTCCAGGATCAAAGGTATATTACAAACCAATAAAGTTTCAATATATAAAAGATAGTAAACAATTTACACAAATTTAATTGATACAATCAAACAATTGTGAAAGACTTTTCTTGATAAAGGACACCCAATTCTGCCATGTTACAAAAATATACTGGAAAACAACAAAACCCAACTCCAGGATCAAAGGTATATTACAAACCAATAAAGTTTCAATATATAAAAGATAGTAAACAATTCACACAAATTTAATTGATACAATCAAACAACCAATTGAAAATTTAAGTCCGGTTTGCATTGAAATATATGGCAGCACTACTGGCAATGGAATTTCTAGTCATTGGGACACTCTCGGTAATTAAATAGCCGATGAGCTAGCTTGTAAAGGCTCAGAGCTGGACAGGTCTTTTGTGGAGGTATCGGTTAGGATTCCAATTGGGTCATATTCCATGCCCATAATGGAATGGACTTTAGGAAGAACGAATCATGCTTGGAGGAATAGAACGGATTGCAGGCTATCTTTGGCCAAGTCTTAAACTAGCAGATTCGAAAAATCTTCTGAGTTGTGGGAATCTAAGGGTATGATTACTGGTAACTCCGCAATAGGAAATATGACTAGAAAGTAGGACATTGGCACGCCAAACTTCTGACGTAAGTGCGATGATGTGTGGGAGCTAGAGACAGTAGAGCATATACTCTGACATTTTGTATTGCTTCAGAGTAGTAGACTAAGTGGTTTGGAAGCCACATGCTACACAAACTAGAGGAGGTTACGGGCAAAGAACTTAGTAGCCTTATAGGATTCATAATGTTGATGAAGTGGCTTAGGGGTAGTCGTTTTTGATTGATAACTTATAGATTCCACATTTTTCTTCCACTTCCTTATCTACTAAAGTCTCTCACTCTTTTTCTATATCTTCCTCTTTTTCTTTCTTGGCCTTTATAAAGGCATCACAATGGGCCGAATGGTCTCTGGATGGAGGTGTGAAGATGCCACCCTTTTTAACCTAACCTAACCTTATGGCTATTATATTAAATTACAATTATTGATGAAATGTAATGCCATTACGAATACTGATTCAGTCTGGACATGCCGTTTATATGGATAGAAAATTTAAAAATATTAATAAAGATGCCCTAAGCTTTGGTATGTCTCCCCTACATGCCCGTATACGCTTTTTGGAATACATGCTTCATATTGCGTATGATCTCAAATATAGAGGTATCCCTGGAAACCAACAAAAAAAAAAAGTGTTAGGGACAACGAAGAAATTATTTAAATGAGAGCAGATAAAAAAAAGGCGAATTCAAATTGAATTTAAAGAGATAAATGGTCTTAATATAAATAAAACACTCGTCGGCTACGGAAGTCCAAATAATGGCAACAGGGCAAGGAAATTCTTTGAACACTGTAAAATTTTAAATTGCTGGAATTGATGTGGAAATTCTTTGAACATGTCATGTGGTATGGAGAGCAGTTAATAGCAAACATTATATAAATCAGAAAATTTTGTGTTATTCACCACAGATACTTTAAAGCTTTTGAGATCATTATATGGGCAGAAGGAATTAACATAAACTGTCCACAAAGTACTTCAATATGGCCGTCAGATTTTGGAATCAAACATGCTACCACTAGGTGAATTAACAGAAGAGACACATGAGGACTGAAACTCCGATTTCAAGTACATTCAACTATTTAATACAAGAAAAAGTTCGAGAATATGTCAAAACCTGGACCTTTTGAATTACATTTTATTGTTTTCCGATCCTGCTCTAACATCGATAAGAAATAAATAAAAATTTTACTTCGGTCTAAATATCTCTTAAAGTAAAAGAAATATCCCACACATATAGACGTATTTTTTATAGAGAATTAATTATAAGGACAATGTGTGAAACTTTTTCAATCAAATCATAAATGAAATTTTGGCGATTTTTTAAAAAAAAGGTCCACCTCCTGTCCTCCAGGCCCGCTAAGAACTCCTCCGTATCAATTGGAACACACCACAGGATTGGCCATGTGAAATTTCATTCCAATACATCCAGTAGTTCTAAAGTTACAGAATTGTTTCCAAAAAAATTCGTTTTGGGTCGAATCTTTTATATCCTTCACAAAATCTTTATTTCATAAATATATAAACAGATTGAAATTATCTCTTATAAACATTTTTGCTTTAATCTGGAAATATTCTTAATATTTTTAAACTGGTGTTAACCATGATTTCGTAAATTTCCTCCGATGGCACCTTGGGTTTATGACTTAGGAAGATCGCTCAGACCATCTGTGTTGAAGAGCTGAATAAAGAAGAATTAGATATTAGATATTTTAAACTTTAATTAGTTACTTTAAACTTTTCAGTATTTTTAACTTTTGGGACTCCAAGACACAATTCCACAAACATGATATGTCATCTTATTATCTACATTTAAAATCACAATTACAGTTAAGTGATAATATTTTAAGAAAAAACATTTCACATACTCAGATTTAATTGTCAAACTTATTTTTTCACAAAAAATATGCCCATATTAAAACAAAATTGAAATGGATTCTATGAAGATACGAACCATGGCTTGAAGATTTGTAATTTAGAACACTTCCACCAGACTATACAAATAGAACTTTTGTTGAAAAACTGTTATATGTAGTCCTCATTTATGTGAACACTATAAAAGTCAATTTACAACACTATATGTTGAATATATTTAAAATTCAACAATGTTTGTAATTTTTATTTAATAAATTTCAAAGAAACATTTTTAATAAATTTTTGCTTATATAAAAAGCTTGAAATGCAACTCAAATCCATTTCAACATACAGACGGACAGACAGACATATATTCTCAAAAGTTATTTTTCAATTTAAGGCCCTGGATAAACATTTAAAGACTTTCGTAAAAAAAATATATATATCACAGACCACTCATCAAATTTTTCTTTTTCTATAAAGGGAAAAATACATTCTACGCAACCCTTCGCAACCTACCTATCCAAAAACACCTTTTTTAGCATAACTCTAAGTTTTAAGGATTTATTGCAAATTTTTAAAACTGATTTATGATGTCCTCGAGATGGCCTATAACATGCGATATGTCATTTCTCGAGCGATTTTTTACTGTAGCAAGGTACTACTAGTGGAAACTGAAAATTTAGAGTAATACCCCCAACTCTAACTTGTATTATGCACAGATTGAAAAAAATATTGACACAGCGTATAAATTATTCTAAAGTCGTTCGCTTTACTTTCCTAACTTAAAAATGTGAATTTTAAGAATTTTTAAGTTAATAAAACCATTAAAAAAAACTGTTAAATTTATGTAGCATGATTTTCCATGAATTTGCAATAAACTTTCAAATAGTCATAGTTGTCTTAAAAATAACTCCGACAAAAAATTTTGTGGTTAATTTCAAAATACAGTTAATTACTCTGAAGTAAATTAATAATTGTAAATTCTTCTCAGAGTATTTCAAGTATTTTAAGAAAAAATGTTCCAAAATAAAATCATGCGATAAGTGAATTTACATGTCGTGTTGGTATTATTTTCACCGGTGCTGTAAGTACGATATTTAGTTTACTTTCTTAAATTAATAATACCTTTTCATGTTGTTTATCTTTAAATATTAAATAAGTTTTTAGTTTTTTATAATCCATCCATACATTGGTGGTGGTATCGCAGTTATCCAATGATTTTTTTATTATCGCGTAATTATTTTCTGTTTTAGAGGTGGTACTAACATTATTAAAAGTCACATTAGCACCAACATTTTTACTAGTATAGTTATTGTGGCAGTAATTATTATTGGTGGCTACAACAGATTCACTAAAACCACCATAGTCATCTTTATTTTTGTTAATTTTCAATGCAACAATATTTTCAACGATATTTTTTTGTTGTGTTTTATTTCTTTTTTTATTGTTATTATTATCGTTAGTTTTGTTTTGCTTGGAATTAACGGTGTCACTTCTAACATGGGTGGCAATGACCGTATCATTTTTAGACATTTTTTTTTTTATTGTATTTATATTTTTAAAGTATAATTATCTTGTTTGTACTTTAAAATATGTTGTATTTATGGTGATAATTTATATATTTACACACTTGCACTTTTGATCCAAAATTATGTGTGACATACAGATGATTATATACATACATACACATATCCATACATACATACATACATATATACATACATACATGCATACATACTTACATATGAACTTATAAACATATGTGTACTTTTAAATATGTACATACATACATATGAATGTTTACACAATTTGTATAAAAGCATAGAAGAGGTCAACAATTTTTATTACATGAGTGGTTTATATTTTTTATATTAAATTTATAATTTAAAAATAAATAAACCATATACCTAGTCAAAGTAACTAAAAGCAGTATTTATTAATATTATTACTCTTATAGAATATTACTATGTGATTAATATTTATCCACTGAATTCCTTTGCACAAATCACTAGAATGTAATTACTGAAATATTTAAAGGTAGCAAAATCGTTACTTGTTTATGTTAATATTAATTGTGTAATATTAATTATACTTTTCATAAATATACTTGAAAAGAAAATTGATACGGAGACTATTTTTAGTTTGAGGTGGTTGGCCATAATTAATTTATTGTATGACATTTTTAAATAAATATGTAATATAATATTATATAATTTTCACAACATTTTGTTCCAAACTTAAACCATTTTTAAAATTGTGCAACAGTTAAACTTCAAAGCTTATTAACAAATTAAATATATTGATGGTCAAATGTTGTCATCTCGTAACTAAACTTCAACTTTAGTCAGTCGTGCTCATCAACAAGTCAAAAATACATATTTTTGCGCCTATCTCTCAAAATTCACTTAAATCATCATATATGAGTTATTAATATTAAACGCCTCAACTTAACAGTTTTCAAATGAAAATGCCTACAAAAATCCACACAGTATGAACAGTATTTCTCAGAAATATAAATTTAAATGTTATTATAAGATTCTAAAATAAACTTTGCAAAGCATATGATTTATGTATGTAATCTTTTTTTCTACTTTTTCTAACTAAAGCCTAATTGAGAGAAAAATATATCAATAGCTAAGATGCAAAAATTTATTAAAGTGCAACAATTTCAATTAAAAATCGTCTAATAATATTTATGTATTTGATTTCTCCAAAAAATCATTACAGAGCGAATATGTAAAGTGGGTTGGAAATTGGGTGTAGAGTTACCCTCCAACATTCTTAAAAACAAAACAAAGATTTTTGTCAAATCGTCGCTATCTAAGAAGTTCGAAGAAGATTTGAATATTTCCCAATATGTAATTGGTTACTCAAAAATTATGTTATTATCATTATTACTATTTAATCAGTTTCTAATCGATTTTTTACTTTATTTTTTATTTAATTAGGACCGTTTGCATTTTGGGCGCCTATATATTTTATGCTTTTTATTTGTAGTTGCGATAAGAACACAATTAAAAACAAATAACACAATCAAATATACTACACAACAAATCATTCCAATGAAATATTTTTTAACGCAATCACACACGCATTACTATTTAACAGCGTTTTAATCTACGATACGAGCGATCCGAGATGACAAACATACATACGAATACGTCCAATTTTTGTAGCATGTATACAATACGAGCGAAAAAAAAAACAGTTTTGTGAATAAATTAGTACGTTTATATAATGGCACGTTATAAAAGAATCCCACAACATGTCAGCTTGCTTCTAATTTTATACTGAGAACTGACAACCATACAAGAACGGTTCAAACCTCAAAAACAAACACTAATATAGACACATTAAACACTTGTTTCACTCACTAACAGCGTTGCCACAAAGAAAATATTTTTCTAATCAAAATGTTTTTCAAAAACTACCAAATGTACCAACATTATTAATTTAAATAATTACTTAAATAAAACTTTGGCGAGAAGACTAAAATTGGTTTCAATTTGTAATTTTCCAAAGTGTACAAATAATAAGTCATATAAAGTTTGTAGTTTATTTACTTAGTAGCTTTTTTTAACCATATAATTCCTCACTGGGCTCGGTAATGTAAATGAATTAATAAAGAAATAAAAAATAAAGGGTTCCAACTATTTGTGATTCAGGATGTTGTAAAAATTACAACCTAGAAAAATTACTTTTTCGTAATTTCAATATAGAACTAATTTTGAAAAATAAGAAAATATTTTCTAAGTGAAAAAAATCAAGGAATAAAGTGTTTAGTTCCTTTATTGTTAATAGAAACTAATTAGTTTTGAAATTTGTAAAAACCATTCCGTCCATATAAAGACGACAAGGTTTATAAATTTTAACTTTGTTTTGCTACTTTAATTACTGCGAAAGAAATTTAATTTTAAGATGATTCTATATTCATAAAATAAATACAATTTATGTTTTTTTTTTTTTTTTTTTTTTTACTTATTCGAACTATATAAAAATGTATTCCGTAAAATTTTTTCTTTAATTGTAACTTATTATGTAAGTTATAGAAAATTCTACCAAAAACATAATATAACTGAAACAAACCAACCAAATTACCAAACCTAGAAAGTGTGAAAAAATCTACCAATTTTGGTTCAATCGGACCAAAACGGCAACGCTGCTCACTAATACCAATCACAAACACCGAGTGAGCTACATCAGATCATTCATTCTACGTTAACAAATATTGGAACAAAATTTATTTTTATGTAGGCAAAAGAGAATTTGTATCCTATACTATTTATTGTTAAATTTATTTCTTAGAAAATTCTTTTAATGAACATTCGCACAACTTTGAAAATAGAACTATGTAAGTGCAGTTTTTGCACTTAGTTCCAGTAATTAATAAATAAATAAAAGTGAAAATAAATGTATTTCAGCACGAAAAATTGTGTATTAAAAATAATTATAAGAGAAGCAGTGAATAAGAATCATAAAAAAGAACATCCTAATAATGACAACCACGAGTTAAAATAATTACTTCTGCAGCTCTTTTTCAGCACTAAATACTACTTCGTTCTAATGACAACACTATATTAAAATCATTACTTTTTAAGTTCTTTTTTTGCTAGATATATTGTATTTGCTAGATATATTGTATGAAAATGAATATTAATCTAAAACTCCATTGGTTCGAATTCAATTGAAAATAAGAGATTTGCATCCACAAATAAAATAGCTAAAATTCACTATTTCATTAATGAATATTTAAGATGTCTGGGTTGTCCTCAACTGCAAATTAAAGCCAATATCAATATCTTCTAGTATAGTTCTAATTTTGTTAGAGATTTTGTTCGATCTTAAAAGATTTATTGAAAATTATTAAAAATATTTAATATAATTAGAAAGTATTTAGTACATAATTGTGAATTTGGGTAGAGATGAACTTGTACGTGCTATTATCATAAAAGGAAAAACGAGTGGCAATAAAATATTAAATTAATAAATAAATCAACTTAACTATTGTGAAAAAATTCGTATAAAAGTATTCTCTCATTCCACAAACAAGCAGTATGACAAAAAGTAAACAAAAAGACCTTTAACTGCAAACTAGAGTAAACTCGTCAACATTCATGCATACATGTATGTGCTAAGTATTCGCTTCGGAAGTATACTCATACGTACATAAATTTTTACGTTGAATATTCTTTATCACTTGATAACTTGTTTGAATCACAAAAAACCGAATTCGAAATTTACACATGTGTATTATGGTTATAACCTTTTTTATAATATGGATCGGGATATTAGTTTTATTAAACCTTTGGTAAAGAAACCTCAAGCTCATGATAATATTTATAAAATTCTTAGCAAATTTACCTTAAAATCTAGAAATTAAACATAAAAACTAAATAATAATAATTATATTTATTAAAAATGTGATTAAATTCAGGAACGAGATATAGTGAGAAAGTAAACTTGATAGGAATTCTAAATCGCCCTATGGTGAAATATAGTGCAATATGATTGCAGATAGCTACGATATTTAAACTTTTAAAATAAAAATAAAACAGTCACTATGCATAAGCTGCAATTAAAATTTTTTTTACTAAACGTTAAAAAATAATTTTACGATTATATATAAAATAATTTTATTATTGAAATCATTTTAATTTGTATATTACTGTTTCCTTACCTTATATTAGTGATAAAATGAGAACTATTAACTGTTAGTAAAGAACTATTTTTTGTTCTAAACTATTTAGTAAAGAAAAAATTGTTGCACTATGCTGAAGCTGAAAAATATTTAACTATAACTAATTAATTTTAGTATCAGTACCACTATTGATTAGTAAGACTGATATTTTTCAACTCACCACTAAAGAGCAAAGATTACTAACTAATAGTGGAAACTGCAAATTTAGTGCACTACCCCTAACTCTGCATCCTGCTATAAAATAACACTTTTTATTTTAACCGAAAAACTACCTAATGCGGGCTATAGATGCGATGTCCTAATAAGAGACATCGCATAACAATTTTCAAAATTTACGAAACACCCTCCAAATTTCGGGGTATTAAAAAAAGTTTGAGGGAACTTCCAGCATTCTTCATACATTTAAGAAAAAGTATTTTATTTGGTGCATACTTTTTGGGGCAAAAATGTATGAAAAGACTAGGTACGTTATTCCAAATCAAATCGAATAAGATCTATAGATTTTGTTAAATTCGAGACTAAATCATATTATCTTTACAGTGCATCGTTGTGTAGGCGTTTATAGAAAATTTTATAATGAAATTATAATTAACATACATTGTTTACAATGACATTAAGTAATTCACAACTCTAAAAAGAATTATTTTTAAATGTAATCGAAAATTTTGATTATAATTAATCTTATTTTATCGCACACTACTCCTTATAATTACAAATTTACTCACCTTGTAATGATGCCACTGTTTCATTAAATGTTCGTAGCATAAGTGACAAGCCTGTATCATACCTCTGGGATCCATAGGACGTGAACGGGCAGGTCTTGGATGCATATCGTAAAAAATAGGAAAATATGGGCGATCAATTTTATCATCTTTCGATTTAAGTGTACTGATTTCAATCAAACTACCGCGCCTCTGCTCGTCACCACAAGCGTAACACACCTCCGTCGTGGAATTCTTATCGGGCATGGAAAGATCTAAAATTCCCACTTCTACAGAGGTACTCGACGGAGTAGTGCCCACTTGTGAAGTAGAGGGAATTGATGGATTAATAGGAGTTGGTGTAGCAACGGGTGTTGGTGTTTTTGGAGTTATTGAAGATCTTGTATTTGAGGTATTACGCAAATCTAAAACATCTTCTGTTTCACGAGACGTTTGAAAGTCCGCACCGAAAGGACTAGATAATGGTGTTTGTTGTGGACAAGCTGCAGGAGAATCGGTAGGTGACATTACTCTATTTTGTTTATATATTGTTTGATAATTATGACTTGGTTGTGGCAATTGCTGTTGGGTAGCCATATGATCCATTTGATGACTGTGTGAGGGATAATGTTGTGCATTGGCATAGGTATTATGTATGACCGAATTTGAATACGAGAGTTGACCCAATTTGAGTTTATGATGAGCATAAGAGGAAGGTTTTATATTTAGTGTCTCGTAAGCACTACCCTGAACACTAGACGGCCTCGACGAGGGTGATGTTATTTGATGATTACCACCGCCCTCACGCGATTGTGGTCTACTTAAAGAATGTGACCTTTCATTAGGATTCCTCGATGTTGATAAAGGAGACTTTCTAGCATAATAATCTTGAGAGAGATTTGGGGCTGGTGATGGTGAAGAATTTCTTGAATTAGTTCCTTGCTGTTGAGAAGGTGTTGGGTGAACAAGATAAGATGATTCATTTCGGTAATATGTAGGATCCCTTGAATTTCTTTGATATCCGTAGGATACTTGAGGATATTGTTGATTATCTGCTCCCAAGCTAGATTGAGCAAGATGCTCAGCACTTAATCCCAACATTTGAGCTGCATATTCACCTTGAGTAGCAATATCAGCGCCTATATAGGGTTTGTTGTCAACCCTTTTCATATGATAGATTCGTTGTATATGAGGCTTTTTCTCCCTTTCATAGGCGTCCCATTGTTCGTTGAGAGAACGGTAACAGAGATAACAAGCCATTGCGTACATTTGATTAGGTGTAACTTGTGGTACACCCGTTGGTGGCTCATGTCTTTCCAAAAATGGAAAGTACGATTCGGACGGTCTTTCATAGTTAGGTCTAATTCTAATTGGCTCGTAGCCCCCCTGACCACCGCAAACATAACACAATGGCATTAAATCTACTCCATCCGCACCTGTTGTCTGGTGTCGTGGTTGTTGTGGTGGTGGAGATGTTTGCCTTTGGCTACCATGAGGCGAATGTTGGAAATATTGAGATTGATTTAAATTAAATTGTTGTTGTTGTTGCTGCTGCTGTTGTTGTTGATTGACTGATGTTGGTCGTGCCAAAGCTGACACTGAATATTCAGAATGTTGCTGATGCTGCGGTTGTTGTTGTGAATTAGCACTTTTTAATTCGTTTTTTATATATGCTTTGGCTTTTTCCATTCTTGTGCGACTATAATTAGGTAAATCAATAATTTCCATTACAATAAATTTAATAATTTTACTAATTAATCACAGACACTTTCTGCAAATTTACCTGAATTTTATTCGTTTTCGTTTTTCAAAATTGTATATATCCTGACGTAAAAAGATAATAGTTTCTTGTTCTTCCTAATCTTCGTGTACAATACATTGAGGCACTTTCTGTTGTTGTTGTTAATATTATTTTATTTCATTTTTTATTTGGTTTTTGTTGTATACAATTTTATTTTTATTATATTTTTTTTTTTTTTCTTTTATTTGCCTTTACTTAAGTATGGGTGATAGAATGTAATTGGGATTTAGATTTAAAAACTTCGTCATATTTTCTTTTCTTATTTAAAATAGTTTTTATTTCCACAATGAAAGTAAACTTTAAATATATTGTTGATAGAATAGAATTTTATGCAGTTGAACAAAATCCCACCCGGAGAGAAGTCAGTCACAACAATTGCTGTCGTTGTTGTTGTCTCGTTGCATTTAGGTGTCGTATACAATGTAGTACAAGTATCAGTGTATACAGTATGTATGCATGTATGTATGTAGAAGAAACAAAAGGGAGAGCATTCAAAACGAACAACAACAATGAATGGAGAGTTCTAATTTTGCTAAAATAAGACAAAAAAATGTAATAAACTAAAAAAATGTGAATTTTTATAAAAAAATAAAGAAAACAAATATCAAATAGATTTTCGCTTTATGGTTTACGTTTTAAATTCCACATTAATCTTATTTATTATTATTTACAACCAAATTCAGAAAGACCCGTCGTACATCGTCACCAGGGAAAACCTTGCTCCAATTTTATCAATTCGCTTTTATTTATTTTTTAATCGTAAAAATTTCCCAAAATTTTCATTCTCGTAATAAAGAAAATTCTTTTACAACTTTATATTATTTTTTATTTATGCGCTTTGCTTTATTTTAATAAGTAATCCAGTGTTGTTTAATATAAAATTTAATTTCATACAAGGTCTTTATAATACTTTTTCACACACACTATTTTCGTTTAATTCGTTTCGTGACGTTGATTCGGGTATTCGGTGGTTTGGAATTATTTTTGTAAATTTTTTCTTCTTTAAAATAGAAATATTTACACAAATTTACGTCGGGAACAATCGTTTACGTAATTAAACTACAATATGTATTTTCTGTGTATATAAATATTAATTAATTTATTTTTTTACAGGACACATATTCCGTTTATATTTCCATCGGAATTATGGAACAACAAAGAGAACAGAGGTACAAAGCCGGCAAAAGAAATTATCGGCGTTTTATTAAAAATGGCAACAGCTGTACAGAGCCGGTAGATAATTATCAAATTCATAATAACAAAGGTTTTTCGCCGTCAAAAATTAACATTTAAAATGAAAAAGATCAAGAAAAATAATAAATTACCCTTTATTTTTATATAAAAACATGGTTATATTTTGTATATGCACATTTTATAATAAAATATGTTGCACAATATTCAATTTGTTTACTGTAATTGTTGCAATATTGTGAATGATTACACATTGTTTTGCAAGTGCTGCCAAGTTATTATTTTTATCTAAACTGTCATTTCTCTGCGGTTCAAAGCAGAAACTTGTGCCGACAATATTTAAGGACAACTAGACCTAGCCGCTGATGAATTTTAAAAGCCGCCGAGAAATGATTTAAATACAGTCGCCGATTTCCAAAACCATGCTAAGCAAAATCTACTTCTAAGTGCTTTAACTAGTTTCTACATTAGGCAAATTTTTATCAAAACAAACGTCAAAATCAATGCGAATGTATACAAGGTAACCTTAGTTAAACAGCTGATTATTATTTAGCTTGTTACAGTTGTCAAACTGCATATATAAAAAACAATAATGAATGCACCATATTGTTGTTTTTGTACAACTGTTGCCACCTTCCACAAATTCGTATTAAGTTTGACGTTTGTCTTGATAAAAATTTGTCTAATGTAGACACTATGTTAATATAATAAAGCAACTAAAAAAAACGATATCCGCGAGTCATTCCAAAATAAAATTATTTGGATGTATATGAGTTTTTTTAAGTGAGAATAGCGATATCGTTATCGCTTTACTTTATAGTCTTATGCTTTCTGTTCCATAAAATGAAATCAAGATTACATTTTAATCACAAAAGCCATTAATTTCATTTCTCGGCCTTGAAAATATTTTAAAAATAACTTCCTTATTTTTTTAATAAAAAATTGAAATATTGGAAACAAATTCTGAAATCTAATAAAATAACACTTTATTTTGTAGTACTAAATTTATGTCCGACAGTGTAACTACAAATATTTTGGTTCTAATAAGTTTTGAAATTTTTATTTCAATGCATTAAAACTCTACTTTTTATTTCGATCGAAAAACTTTTGTTTAGGTTAGGTTAAAAAGGACGGCGTCTTCATCCCTCCACCCAGAGACCATTCGGTCTACTGTGATCTCTTTATAAAGACCAACGAAAGGATAAGAGAAAAAGAGAGAGACCTTAGTAAGATAAGGCAATAGATTAAAAAGAAAAATGTGGAATCTATAACCTATCAATCAAAAACGACTACCGCTAATCCACTTTATCCCCATTACGAACCCTATCAGGTTACTAAGTTTTTTGCCCTTAGCCTCCTCTAGTTCGTGAAACATGTGGATTTCAAACAAGTTTAGTCTATTACGCCAAAGCCCTACACAATGGCAAAGTATATGCTCTACTGTCATCGCACGTCCTACAAAAGTCTGACGTGCCAATGTCCCACTTATTATTCATATTTCCTATTGAGATGTGACCGGTAATCATACCCACAATGACCCTTAGTTTCCCACGACTCATGCCCAGAAGATGTTTCAAATCTGATAGTTTATGACTAGGCCATAACCCTCTAGATACCTTACAGTCCGTTCTATTCCTCCATGCATGATTCGTTCTTCCTAAAATCCATTCCCTTAGGGCCACGAAATATGACCCAATTGGAATCCTAACCGATGCTTCATTACCGAGAATGTCACAGTGACTAGGAACCCAATGGAGTCTTATCCTGTAGACATCCTTTAGCCTTCTCAATTACTGCTTGCACTCAAGCACTAACCTGGACCTAACAATGACTTGTCATTCCCAATAGTACTGCTTGGCTATCGATATAGTAGTTACCTCAGAGTCCCTTTAAACGTTCTCCTCCAATAATCCTCAGGCCTTGTAAATGCCTAGAATTTCTGTTTGAAAAACACTGCAACTATCATACAATCTAAAAGAAAGAATGAAAATATCCGTTCCCATAAAGTAAACACCCGTCCCTGTGCCTACTTCCATCTTCGAGCCTTCTGTCAAGACATCACAACCTCCATGGAGCCCTACTAGGGATTTGAATAACGGGATTAGCACCGAAGTCAATTATAGTCCCGACATAATCCGTTGTGAAGTTCCCTATTAATCCAAATTCCTTCAATTCAATTGGAAGAAGATGGAGAATGTTGTCAAGTGCTGCCTTAGGTGTGCTTCTCACGGTAATTGTAACGCCAATTGACACATCTCTGAACTTTAGATATAAGGTACCTATAAGTTCCTTTCCTTAATACCTCCCACCAGACCGAAAATACATAAGTGATGATAGGTTTCACAACTGATTTGTATATCCAATATACAACTATCGGCTAGTTCTTCCCTATAGAGTTCCTGCTTGCGTAGTAGGCATTAAGCCCCTTCCTGGCCCTTTTCTGAGTATTTCTCCTACAAGACAATTTACTATCCAAGTAACTTGGTACTTGGCCTCCCTTGACAATCTGAGTTCTATATCATTCAATACTGGTAGACCAAATGCCTCAACCTTATATCTACTGGTAAACAGAAATAGTTCAGTGTTTTTAGGGTTGACACCCAATACATTACTGCTGGCCCATGACCTCGCTAATCGTAAGTAAAAATTTACCCGAGACCATCATTACCACGGTGTCACCGTAAGCTACGATCTTCCTTTTCATGACATCCAACTGTCTCAATATAACATTCACTGCCAAGAGCCACAATAATGAAGAGAGAATCCCACCATGTTCGAGTTGTTAACCCTATTGCTTAGCATCAGGCTAATCCACTCATTTAGGAATTCACTAATACCTAACGAAGCGAGTGATTCACTGATCTCCTCTACCCTAATTTTGTTAAAGGTTTCTTCTACATCGAGAAAAGCTGCCAGGGTGTATTCCTTATGCAACAGACTTACCCTTAAGATAGGCTCCTCCTTAGATACAGATCGATCACTCTTTCTATTGTTTTAAGTAGAAAGGACCATAGGCTGATCGGTCTATAGTTTTTGGGCTTCGCTTTGGGTATGAAAATGACCCTAACCTCTCCCCACTCCCTAGGAATATATCACACATTGAGGTATTCCCTGAACACCTCCACGAGTAGTGAGATAGCCCTATCATTGACGTTCATTAACATGTATGGTACAAATGATCATCTCCTCTATCTTATCAATATCACCCTCATCTGATCTAGACTGTAGGTTATCGCTGACACTACCTGTCCTCCCATCAGACCCTTACAGCCTGGGAAGTGAGTCTCCATCAGTAAGCTGAGGGACTTCGAGCCAGACTTTGTCCACGAGTTGTCCGCAAGTTGTATGTATCCAGGTGCCACAGGGTTCTTGGATAATACCTGTCTTAATCTAGACAACTCGTTCACAGAGTCCAAGGGAAATTCACCCATGATGTCCGTTTCGCCCGTCTTATGTCCCTTTTATACTTAATGAACCTTTCTCTATAGCTGTTTTCAGCATCACTTCTCGTTAGCTTGGCCGCGTTAAACAACCTTCTAACTGTAGACCGTTGGTCCCTGAGTTCCCTTAATTACATCCGTGAAACTGTTCACGACTTTCTCGTTACCCTCATCTGAATTTATCCAGCCCTCAGTATCCCTTAAATTCCTATTAACTAACTCACCGAAGGACTTCCAAACCGTCTTTCTGGAGTTCTTATAGAGCTTCTTTTTGATTTCACAAAGTGAAGACTGAAGGCTATCATGCTATGGACCGAAAAGGAATAATCCATAGCTACCCTCAAGTCTTTAACAAATTCACACCCTTGGCTCGCTAGCGTTATGTCTATAACTGTTTGCCTATCTTTCGTTCTGAATGTAGGATCATTACCCCTATTACAAATGTGAAGATTATAAATCACTCTTTTGTTGATGTCACTGTTTCCAGATTGGTAGTAGTGAGTATTCGCATCACATCCTAATACCATGTGCACTCCTCTCATCCTGATGTACTCCGCCAAATGCGATGCCCGGTGGACGGCCGCCTCGTATGGCATGTACACGGATGCCAGTATAAGCCTACTGTCTTCAGAGGCTTCCCATTGGACAGCTGTAAGGTCCTCGCTACTAAAAGAATGAAAAAGATTAATGTTCAAATTATTCATAGCCAATATACATGTTCATGTGGATGGTATGAACAAGTTATACCCCGTGTCTTTTAAACCACATACCCTGGTGTTGTTAATCCAGGTTTGCTGGATAAGAGCCACGTCCACTTTGGAGTCAATGAGAAGCTTTGTCTATTCTGTTGAGTCATCACTGTGAAGCGATGCAAATTAATTTGCACCACTGATAGCCTCTTTGGATTTATCAAATTTAGAATATCTAAACCTGATCACCCCAAACCCAAAATTGGCAACTCATCAAAGTGACTCCAACTTCTTCAGTGACTTCTGATCCACTGCGAAACTGAAGTCTCTGTCTGGGTTCTCCTTGTAAGTCATGGAGTTAACAATCTTCCATTGACCTGTAGCAAGACCTACATTCTTATTTGCCAATACTATCAGAATGGTTACCAACTTTGGAATGGGTGGAGAAAACCATGCTGCCACTATTGGACGCAGGAGCAACTCAGACGCTAGTATAACCTCAAGTTTTGCCTCCGGATAAAGAGTATCGCACTTAGCAACTGCGTTTTTGAGAAATTCAAAAATTTTCTAGTTGATAGTTTAGACATCCTTCATCCAGTCCGCGCTTTTGAAGGATACCTCGTCCGCACTTCCTCTTACAAGGGCGATCTCTTTAATGAGCTTGTGCTCAATCTTTCGCCATTACTCAACGCTGATCCTCCCATCTGAATCAACTTTGTCAATGACAGCCGCTTGATTACAGTTCTGCAATATTGATTCCTTCGCCTTTTTCGATGTTGAGGGCTGTTCGCTTCCTGACCCAGCTCTTTTAATAAGACATTCTTAGAGAGTCACTATCACGTTCGTGGATCCGTCCGATTCTTTTAACGTTCCTCTTGTACTTTCTGACAAGGTAGTTATTCTTGGCTGCAAGTAGCAAAGAGCTTCTCTTAGCTATCTTAAGCAGATAGATAAGCGATGCTCTTGCACTACTCCGAGCTTTCTCCTCTTTAATTCGGCAGCAATTTAGTTGTACCAGACTTTTGATACTCTGAGCCAGTGGAGCCATCCGCCCGCTCCGACACCGCCTCGACGCTCCAGTTCCTCTCTTGACTCTGAGCGCGAGTTGAGATCACAGTGATCTCATGTTCATCTTCAGGTCCAAGAGAAAGATTCCCGAGCTTCACTGTGGCACTGGTCCTAACAAATCCCTCAAATCCCTCGAGATGCCTAGAATATAAAGTTTACAACCAACCCGTGCCATAGGCGTTGAAGGGAAGCTGTTAGTTTGTTTAGGCAAACAAACTCGCAATACGTTGTCATAACGACATTTTGGTGACGTCGCTAAATGATTGATATCAATCATATTCAGGTCCTTGACCCTAAAGTACACTCTAGGATCGGAGATAATACACATGATCTGAACACCCAAATTATGGGCCAGTATGCACCATATAACAAAATATCCAGGTCATGTGCTTACAACCAATTCCCCCCATCCACCACCTGAGAACTTTTGCTTAAAAAATAATAAAAATCCCTCATAAATTTACATATTTTATTTAAAAAAAATCGTTTGTGTTATTTATCAGAAAGTTTAAAATTATGTTCAACTTTTCATCGAATGAAAAAATTCAAATAACACAAATTTACAAATTTGGATCAACTTTTGAACTTCAACAGATCAAACTAATTTTAATGTAATTTGAGACATTGAATTTAAATATGGCATTCTAATTATATACGTATGTTCTGAAAACGAAATTGAAATAAAACGACTTTCTTGTAGAGCAGTTCAACAAAATATATTTGTAGTAGTGACTGGTAAACCGATTTCGATTATGGTCGAAAATCGATTCTCGTTGTCAAAAAACGATTAATTTGTTTTCGATACTTATCAGCCAACTTTATACTGAAATCGACTTTTAGGTTTCGATTAATTGAAAAATCAACCCTGCAAGTGAAGTAGTTTTTTATACAAAAAAAATTGAAAACATTTCAAAGGAAATTTTTAAAATTGATAAAAAGTATTTATTGGAACGAATTTTTAAAAGATTTTGATAAATAAGAAAAATCAGTAAAAATACAATTCAAGAAATAATTGTTAAATACAATCGAGTCTATTGCCTATTGAATAGATAAACATTGAGTACGAGTTATATAAAATCTACATTTGTAAGAGAACGGTCGCCAAAATACTTGAGCATGCGTTCACGCAGTGCCGAACAGTAACTTAAAGAATGTTACTAATCCTCAATAAAACAACTTCTGCAGTAATCTTTTTCTCTAGCCCGCATTTCACAGTTCACCAGAATATGATTCTCTTATATTCGTAGGCCACCAAATGCTTGCGAACTCAGTTGACATTTTGATACCACGAATACCCTATTAACCGCACTAGGCTGAGAATTATAGATAGAGATTTAGTGCAGTTGAATAGACGTTACGACTTCACTATGTACGAATTCCGCGCCTTAAAATCGACAGTCAATATCTTTCGAAACAATTGCCCCGTCTAACAGAAAATATTCCGGACTCGATTCCGATGTCAGTTTTATATGTAATATTTTATATCATTGTATATTTGGTGAAATGATTTATTTACTTCCAATGTTTTTACAAAATACATGCATTTGAATTCTATGGTGCTAAATTTAAAATATTTAGTAACATTATTAGAGTGATCTGTGGAAGTAGGTTAATAATAAATCGAACGATTCTTTTCATTATCTTTTGATCTTCTTCGAACAGTCAAAAAACTACTGTTGTTAAACATATCGACAGATATGAATATTTAAATGTCTAGTGGTCCTTTAAAACATAATCTAATTTAATTTTAATAAATTTTTTTTTACTAATTATTCAAACACTAATCGATTAAAAAATCGATTATAGTGTTCGATTAATCGATAATAAAAAATTAAATTAAAACGGTTGATCGAAAAATCGATTATTAATTTTTCTTTTGTTTATATTGGACTGGAATTTTATTTTTATTTTAATTGATTTTAGTTTTTTTGTTTTCATCTAAAGAAATGTCAAAGGTTTTTTTTCTTTCAATATATTTAGTTTGAATTTATATATAAATATGTATGCATTCTCAATCGTCGGTGCGCCGATGAAGAGTTCTATGTATAATTTTTTATTATAGCATTAAAGAATTTTCCATTATCTCAAACGATTTCGAAGTTACAAAAAGTTCTATGTGTATATTAGTGCTGGCAAATTCTACTACTTTTGAATATTCGATACTATTCAATACTATTCATTTGGGTACTCGATACTATTCAATATTTAACGGATTTTTTATAATTTGAAATATAACTTCTAATTAAAGTTCTTTTATTAAAAAACAAATATATTTAACCGATTAGCATGAAATTTTATAAATTTATTTATATAAAACAGAAAATAAATAAAAACATTAACTTTTAATTCAACGTTAACTAAAATCAATAAAATTATTTTTATATATTTAAAAATTATTATTCAATTATTATATTCAAAGTTGTATTATTACCGTTATATTATTTAAAACGATATCAATAAAAAAAAATTAAACTCTGAAAGTATTGAGTAACTAATTTACAATACTCGGTACTAGATACTTAATACTCAATACTTGAACAGCACTAGTGTATATTTCCTTGAGCAAAAAATTTATAAATAAATTCTTTTTTTTTTACTTCACATAGGTTTTTAAGACCAAAAAAATTAATTACAAGTTTTTTCAATTTCTTTTTCCATTCGCGAACGCTAAAAGATATCGAAAATGGAAAAAGATTGCGAATTGACAAAATAAAACGGTTGCTTTGTTCTCCTGGAAACTAGTAAAAAAAAACTCAAAGGTTTAGTTATCGTCAGCGCACCGACGATATGTACTTACTTGTAACAGCTTTAAATGACTCTACTACGTCATAATACAAATTTTAAGCTAAATTTGAATATTTGTTTTATTTAAATATGTATGTATATATATATATATATTGTATGTAAATATTATATGTATTTGTATTGTATGCAATATTTATTGAATTTTGATTTTATTTTTTATATTAACATATGTATATAATATATTATCATATAAAATAATCGTTTTTTGTAAATTCCCTAAAATTGTTCGTAAAAGAAACTTAAGGCGGTAATTTTCAATTTAACTAAATATTGAAAAATATAAGTATAATTTACTTACACAAGTGTTATAAAAAATTATTTGCAATATATAATATAAAACATATAAATAAGTATCTTATTTTAATATTAAATATATATATATATATATATATATATATATATATATATATATATATATATATATATATATATCTTAAAATCGACCCAGTCACCAAAAAACAAATAAAAAAAAATACAAATATTTAACAAAATCATCAACAACAATCTTAAAATACATTGTATGTGTTAAAAGCATAATATCCATCCACATCCATGGACTTTAAACAAATTTTATTATAAGTAGAGTAAGAAAACTAAATGGATATAGATATCTGGACATTATTGTTTCCTCAAATGTTAAAAATCATAACTAACATAATAATCTTATTGTATAACGACAAAATGAGTAAATTAAATAAATATTAACAGCATTAGGTTAAAAATATATCAACATTTGTTTATGTTATTTATTTTCGCAAGTTTCTTTATTCAATTTCTCAAATGATAGTTAGTACTTTTTGCAAACTTTTTATTTTTTAAGTTTCAAATTGTTATAATAATAAATTTTCAATAATAACATTAAGTTTGATTTTTGCTTATTTAACCACAAACATAATTAGGTACATATGTATGTTTTTGGACCCATTTCATAGTTTTCAAAGTATAGTTAGTATTATTTATCATTTTAATAAAGATTTATGTAATAGTATTCTTTATATGAATGTACTTATTTATGTAAACGTTTTTTTATTATTTGTAAGTATGTATGTACATTAGTATGTTTCAGAGCTGTAAATGAATTATACTTTTTTGATTTTAATTCGTTAAGAATTAGCTAAATTTTGAATGAATTCCTTTCACAACAAAAAAGAATTGAATGAAATTTGAATCAATTCAAACGAATTAGGCAGAAATGAATTTCAATTCGTTTCTAATTTAAATGAATTTGTTAAAGTGAATTGCAATTCATTTCAAATTCGTTTGAATTGAATTGATTTGGAATTCATTCAAATGAATTAGAACAATGAATTTTAATTCAAATGAATGAAATCAAAAATGAGTTGCAATCAATTAAATTCATTCTAGGGGGAATGAAAAATGGAAATTTGATAAAAATAAAAATTTAAGTTTCTTTTAGCAAATAAACAAAATTTTCTCATTTTGATAGGATTTTCGCCGATACCTAATAATTCAATTCCTATTCTGCCGCTACCTGACAATTCCAGTATATCATGGGAATTTCAAGTCAAAGAATTTTTTGTCTTAGTACTATACTAGGTGACATACAAAGCGACAGTAATGCTTGCTGTCTTTACATAAAAAATTAGTTGAATAACAAAATGACAGTGATGCTTACTGTAGATTTACTTACAAAATCAATTCAATTCAAATGAGTTAGAAATGAATTGCTAATACTTTTTTCTAATTCTTTTGAATTAATTCAAAATCAATTCAATTCAAATGAATTGGAAATGAATTGCAATTCAAATGAATTGCAATTCACTCTGACAAATTCATTTGAATTAGAAACGAATTGCAATTCATTCAATAAATTCATTTGAATTGGAAACGAATTGCAATTCATTTGACAAATTCATTTGAATTTGAAATGAATTGCAATTCATTTTTGCCAAATTCATTTGAATTGACTCAAATTTCATTGAATTAATTTTTTTGTGTGAAAAGAATTAATTCAAAATTTGCTAATTCAGTGCATGAATGATTCGCGAATTAAATCAAAAATTAATGATTCATTTACAGCTCTGGTATGTTTTGCATATGTGTATATTGCATATCTCAAAATATATGTATGAATGTATGTATGTATGTGTGTATGTATTTTATTTAAATTCATTAAATTCACAATAACCTAAGCCCTTTTTGTATGCACACAAGTTTAAATTTAATTATTCATGAATAGATAAAGTATACATAAATATAATTATTATTATTATTATTTTTATTTATACACGTTTAAATTGAAAATTTTGTTATTTTATAAATTAGTGGAAATGAGTTGTCCTCCTTTAAAATGATTGTTAAAGTACTTGTTGTTTAATTAATGTCATTTCGTCAACTTAGTTCTTGTTTTTAAAATTTATTTGCTATTAACTAAATTTAAAAATTCTTCTCTGGTTTTAGGATCATCTCGGAAAACTCCCAACATAGTAGATGTTACAGTTTTACTGTTAATTTTTTGTACACCACGCATAACCATACACATGTGCCTGTAAAGAGAATTTGTTGAATATATACATACAATTACCAACCATTAATCAATTCCGTAACAATGCTTACACTCCCTCTACAACTACAGCTACACCAGCTGGCTGTACAGCTTGTGTAACGGCCACTGCTATTTGTTTAGTAAGCCTTTCTTGTACCTGAAGACGTCTAGAGAATATTTCCACAATTCTGAAAATTTAAATTGAAAAATTAAAAAAAAAAACATTTGAATAAAAAGAATTAATAAAAAAAAATTCTTACCTTGCCAATTTACTTAGGCCCAGAATTTTATTACATGGCAAATAGCCAATAGATACTTTCCCATAAAAGGGCACTAAATGATGCTCGCACATAGAAAACATTTCAATATCCTTAACGACAACCATTTCATCGTGATCTTCATCAAACACAGCACCATTAAGAACATCTACAAAATTGAAAATTGAATAAAAGAAAATATGTATGTATTAGTTTTCCTTAATTGAAGTTATTTTAATGCCATATTGGCTTTTAATCCGATCGGCAAAAAAAAAAAAATCTCCCATTATTTATTTATTTATTTTATTTATTTGGCCGTTTCATGGCCAAAATATAAATATGTATTACATAGTAATAAAAATCCTGAGTAATTAACGATTAGTTAACAATTATATATTATAAAAAAGAAATAAATAAACATATTTAAACATATAGATATTCAGATGTTATTTAACAAGATAGTTGACGATGGATAATCATTATATTACCAGAAATAAAGTTTTTAAATAATTAAAAAGAAACCTATCTAGTGATTCTTCAAATTTACAAATAAAGAGTACAGCATTGCCATTTTATTAAACCTTCTTAGGAGTTTCAACGATATAAGATATATATGTGCCATCTGGCACCATCTCGCATATATATAATAAAAATAATAATAATAAAAGAAATAATAATACTTAAAAAAATTTTGGTGTTCAAATAAAATAAGTAAAGTAATTTAAAAGTTTAACACGAAAGACATTATTCGAGTCTTAAAAAAATCCGCAATTCTTACCACAAAAGACCTCTCAAAACTCAACCTATAAATCAGAGGAATAAAAATTTGAGGGCTCCTGGTAGATCTTAAAAATTCAAACTTACTAACTAAGGGAGATGGAAATCCATTCTTAATAATATTAAAGAATAGGATAAGATTACCAAATTTGACGAAGTTAAGGAAAGAACAGACAAAAAATTGATGGATATAAGAACATATATATGATCCTAGGGTCTAACATTAAACACAAATCTTGCAATCATATTCATTATACGTTTAAGTTTTTCAAGAGTCTCTCTAGAGGAACCAGATATTACTTCAAGACAATACATTATTTAAGGCATAAGAAGAGCATGGTCCAATCTAACTTTAACACGAAATGGAAGGTATATGTTAGTAGAATAAATTCTACGTAAAATACTCTAGACCTTTTCGGATATTAGATCTGCATGAAAACTAAATGAAAGCTTTCAATCAAGAACAATTCCCAAACACCTAAGATGGGAAAAAACTTCAATTGAAACGCCACCAAGATGAGGGTTGATAAGATCAAAAGAATTATCAATAGAACCAAACATAATCGCTTTAGTTTTAAAGGGATTTATGGACAATGAGTTAGTCAAGGTCCACTGCAAAACACGATACAAACAAACATTAATGCTATTTTCAAAAAGCATAGGTGTATCACGATCTCTCTTAAATAATAAAAATATGTCATCGGCAAACAAAAATGTTTCACAGGCTCCAATATTTGTATGCAAAAAAATATCATTAATATAGAGTACAAATAAGAGGGCACCTAGAAATGAACCTTGAGGAGCACCAGAAGGAAAGTAGTCTTCTAACTAACTCCCTTGAAATCAACAAATTCGGGTGTTTACTCAACATCTAGGCTGGCACATGAATGCCGGACATCTTTACAAACCTAAAATTAGCCAGATCTGGTTCTCTTCTTCTAACGGATCAGTTAGTGGGCATACCGCTGTCATCTTGCAGATCAATGATACTATAGTACTTGTCGAGAATAGCTCAACAAAGATGGACAAACGAGTCCGCATATTCTATCTCGAGACAGATATGACACCAGTTCGATCAAAAACGGTCGAGTTTCATTCTGGGATTGCCAAGGTGTCAACTATGAACACTTACAGCCACTATTACAGAATACTGGTTTGCTGGTGCACACGCTAGAAGACTAGGACTCCCTTTTAACGACTATTGTAGAAGTTGCTTTAACGAGGAGGAGGAAAAGACAGTGGAACATTTTCTTTGCCACTGTCCTGCTCTTGTGAATATAAGGACTGCTGAATTTGGCAGTTCGTATATGCACGGAATCAGATCTTTTGTTCGAGCGTCAGGTTGGTTCGATTCGAACCTATTTTAGGACATGTGAAAACATATTTATATGATCCATTAGGGTAACACAATGGGACCAATATGACCCATGTGAGCTGTATAGTAACATTTGCAGCTGCCCATCTAACCTAACCTAACCTAACCTAACCTTAATATCACGTATAGACAGACTACCCTTAAAAACATGGGGAGTTTCAGGAGGAGAAAATAAAAAAGTTATAAATTATTAACTTTTGTTTTATGTATGTTTTAATACATTTTTAATTTCAGAATATATAAAGAAACAATAACTCTTTTTTAAAGGTTATTTTTAAGAAAAAAAAATTATTACTGTTAATTAAACAAAAATATAGTTAGCATCGGGATAATCATTACAGGTAATCAGTATAAAATTTTACGTGGTGATATTTCTTCACTTCAGAAAAAAAGAATAGGTTTAACCTTGGTTATCCTTGCTCAAAATTAGACAAAAAATTTTTCGCATTTAAAATAGCATAAGTGTTCTGTATACAAAAAAATGTATGTAATTGTTATTTGCTTAAACTTTTTTGTTGATTTTTCCTAAAAAGGAACATTTTTGAGCCATGTGTATCCTTGCTCTGGATCAAACAAAATTTGATGAAGAAATTTGGCATATTATAAGTAATACATACACCAAATTTCATGAAGTAACAATGAATAATTCAGGATTTATGGGAAGGAAATGAATTCTCGCATAGATTTTTACCAAATTTCTATATCTAATCGACATAAAGAACTCTACCATTTTTATCACTCTACGACAACTCTTTCTACTTTTGACCGCTCATTATATGAAAATGCTATACTGTGCGTCGCTAAAGAATTAATTTCAATCATATACTTAAGTTTTACATTCCTATTCTTATTCTTAATATTTACAAAAGTTATATACTCGGTAAAGTAGTCAAACTAAAATCCAATGCTCAGAGGTGAGAATCTTCGTTATCTTGGTTTATATGCTTCACTAACTGAACTGAATGATTTGATTCATGAATTGAATTAAATAAAACAATTATTATCATTATAGTTGCAGGGGTAAAAAATGTTGGACACTGTAACAAACGGTTTATTTAATTCGATGAATACGCCGTTCGAAGTCGTTCCTGGCGCTTCTAAACTCACAGAACACTTTCAAGCCAACTCTTTACATAGAACTTATCTTATCAAGAACTTTTTCAAAAAGCCGGAAATTACAATAATTAAAGATGAAATATTTGTCAAACCTTATATTTGAAAACTAATGACCGACGGAATGTTTAAAAAGTGTTTAACGCCTGATTTGAATCTAAGTTTGGAGCTCGAATTTTCCATACTTAATTTTCTTTATTCCCGGCTCGATTTTTCACTTAAAACTTTAGAGGTACGAGTAACGAGAATAAAGAGCGAATACACAAAAATTTGGTGATAAATGGAAAATAATACCAAGATTTTGGAACGAGAATATGTAGAGATCTCACTGTTTCAAAAATTCGTGTTTTTGTTTATTGCAGGATTTTTTTTTGCCGACCAGTATTATAACAAATTATTAAGCTTGCAAAACTTTAAGGTGTATATTCGAAATAATTTGTACATAAAAATATTATATAATGCTTTCCTCTATTTTACAATCTTCCTAAGCCATAAAATGATGCTGAAATTTGCCGTAACTCCTTCTTTTATTTGTAATTAGTTTAACACTTGCAATTAAAAAGAAAATTCTCAACATTTTGTTTTTATTTTATTTCAAGGTATTATAAACGACTTTATTTGTCTATTCAACTTTACTGTATGATTGTATTTGGTTGCCAGAGATGGACAATTGTATTATTTTTTAGAAATTTTAGGAAAGATTTTATTGTATATCAACTTCAAATTAAGGTAATTATTATTTACGGTAAGTCTTAACATGAGCAGGGATTTTTAAGATGCACATACTGTTTGTATATATCAATCATTTGTTATTCCTAATTTCAGCTTTGTTTGTTTTTTCTATATAGACTTGACTCCCTTAAGAAAATAACATAATTTCTATACTACACAAATTTTTATCAAGACAAACGTCAAAATCAGTGCAAATCTATACAAGGTGACCTCAGTTAAGCAGTTGATTACTATTTTTGGTTGTTAAAGCTGTCAAGCTGCATACATAAAAAACATTAATGCAAGTGTTTCCACCTTGCATAAATTCGCGTTGATTTTGATGTTTGTCTTGATAAAAAATTGTCTAATATACACATTAAGAGTAAGGTTTCCTTGTATTGTATGTGTATGCGAGGTTGTATAAAATACCTGATTAACAGCCCGTCTAGACGTAACATAATATGTAAGTTTTTTGTGTCAGAGAGTGTCAAATTCACTCTCTGAGAGAACATTTTCACGTGTAGATTCAAATATTAGTATTATAAGACTGTTGTGATGAGATTTGTCTACACAATCTTATAAGATGAACTGTTAAAAAAATACACATAAACGAAAGTTTGTTTGTGTATGTGCATGTGTATTTTTGTCAAATTGTTTTCTTTTAGGGTTTGTTTTACATGCTAAAAAACATTTTTATAAAAATTGTGCTAAAAAAGTGCGAATTGCTTAAATAAAAAGGGTCATGTTTACTCTTTGACTGATTGGAAATAATGATTTCTTATAGGATTTATTAGAATACGTGTACACCTTATTTAAGATTTAACATAATATATGTAAACAAAATGTTTACTCTCCTCTGCCGACGTTATCTCACATATTATACCAGTGTTAATCCCAGTGGTACACCTGGGGTAATCAAGTTCCCGCTTTAGCTACTTTTACACAATATTTATATGAAACTTTGTCGTATTATTAAATCTTGAGATTTAATTGTATTAAGTAATACTACTAAATTGCAGCATCTTTCAATAATAACAAACCTAAATTCTTTATGGAAAAAAAAGATTATTAATTTATAATTTCACTTGCAGACATTATAATGTCTATTAATTTAAAAATCTTAGTTTGCCATCTCTGAAGTCTTTCCACCCTATCACTCAAGTGTGGGAGTTTAAAAAAATATGTAAGTATATACGTATGTATTCATGTATGTATGTATGTATGTATGTATGTATGTATGTATTACGTATTCTGCAGATATTTAAGGACGAGCTGATTGCTTTAGTTAAGGAGAGTATGTATATATGTATATATTTGAACTTATCTTAAGTACAAAAGAGATGAGAAAGGAAAAGAGGAATTTATTTAAGTGCGTCACCAATATCAAGTTTAAAGAAAAATCGCCTTATATTGGAATTTTTATTTCAGACTCTGGAAAAAATAATACATATTAGAATTATAACATTTTGCAAATATCGAAAATACTATAGCAATGAAAAAAATCTTTTTTTCGAGTTTTTGATATAGTGCAAGCTAGGTATTCACGTCCACCCATTATAGCTACGGCTTAATTTTTAAAATTGCAGGTTCTATAATCGCGACAGTTTACGTAAAACAGGTTCTATTTTCGCGTCTTGTATCTCATTTTTTTTTTTTTTTTTTTAATTTGATTACAATGTCTATAAACAAAAAAGGGAAATTCCCGTCTTTTGGTATATTAACCTTTTTGGATGATTTTTATCTTCAATTTTGTCAGTTTATTCGTGTCATTTGTTGTTTAAATACATCTCTTAATATGAGAATAGTTCAACATATTTTAAAGCCAACGATTTCTCAAAAGTTAGAGATTAAAAAAAATAAATTAAAAATGGAGATTCCATAAATTCAATTTGTGTGAATTACAAGTTGCATAAGTCTTCGGTTTACCGCATTATAAAGCAAGAAAATTCATTAAAAAAAGTTCGTACATACAACAAAAACTGGCCCTGGCAAACGTAGTAGTAGTGAATGGAGTGAAGAGGATAACATGCACTTAAATATTTTACAAAATATATGTAATTCAGGAAGAAAACGAAGATCTTTCAACTATTGGTACACTTGTAACTCAAATTGGTAGGGAACGTCTTTTCACGATTGCTGATATAAACAACTGGATTCCAGAAGAATTTCATGTGGAAAGTAATGAAGAGCAAATGGAATTATCAGATACGGGATCCGAGGATTTATACGATAGTGATCATGAAGAAAACAAAATTGAAGTGGACGATTGTATAACATCGATAAACATATGCATACAATGGGTTTTGGAAAATGATAAGCCGACAACAGAAGTATATGAACTACGTGCTCCAATTGTTACTTTAAAAAATAATTTGCCAAAAAAGCAACTCAAAATCTCCAATTTCTTTAAAAATGTTTAAAATGTAAATATATAAAAAACAATTTTAATGTTAAAAATTACATAAAATTTTTCAATAAAATTTAGAGTTCTGTTAACGCGAAAATTCAGTTTTCGCGACAGGTCTGGTTTTTAATTAGACGCGAAAATCGATCTTGCACTGTATTTGAATTTTTTGCACATAAATATTTCAAAAAATAAAACCAAAATAATACGATACTCTTAGTGTTTTAAAATTCAAACTTGTTCGTATTTTCTTCGATTTTTTCGCAGCATTTTTTTTTTTTTTTTCTTCATATATAAAATTTTCTATATAAGAAGAAATTAAACGTATAAAAATACACGTGTTTTGACACGAAATTTCATTTACAAACATTTTTGTATGAAGAAAATTATATTTCAAAAAACAAAAAAAACGAATAAAATTGTAACAAGTTCGATTTTTAAAAAAAGTTGCGCTATAACTGCTAAAGTATTATATTGTATTATTTTGGTCATATTTCTTGAAACATTTATGTGTAAAGAATTTAAGCATCTTAATTTTTTGTGAAAATTTTTTAAATTTCGGATATACCCAGCAAAAACTTTGCTTACTTAGTAAGCTAGCAGGTATAATTGGAAATAAAAATGAACTACTTCTTTTTTGTCTGAATAACTAGAGCTTAACTAGTTACTGTCCACAATCTCATGTAGTTATTTTTAGACTCTAGGGATACTCAAAAATATGTACCTAAACGAAAATAAAAATTAAAAAAAATTTTGCCATCAGTGAGATTTGAACTTGGACACAAATTAACCATTCGGTTTTAATGACTCACGTCTTACTCAGTTTACCATCTGATACTTAATTTTCTAAGTGACAAAACCTTTTTTTTAGTATAAAAAATGTATTTTTAGACAATTTATTATAAAAAACTAAAAGCATCAGAATGGGGTTGAACCAACAACCTTCTGGTCGTTAATCCAGAGATTGCAATATTACATCTGCTATTATACTATTGAGTACTTATTTATGTAATACAGAGTTCGCAAATAATAATGACGTCTCCTTACCAAGAAACTACTTTAATAAGTAGTTGCCATTACCGAAAATCAAAAAGTTTTTGCTGGGTATTTGGAGCTGGTGTAAAATTTTAGTTATGTCATTAAATGCCTATTGCTCCTTCGGCAGAAATATGAAAATATCAAAAAAAAACGAAAAAAGACCTTTTTTCATTTTGATCCTACTAACGAAAGAATAATGCCAGGACATAAATTTTTAAAAACGATATGTTAGAATAAAGTAAATTTCCATTTGAGCTGGGAACATCGATACTTTTCATTTTAGGGCCGCCCTAATATACATCTGCAAATTTTTAATTGCCTTATTGTATTGAAAACTTTAATTTTTATTTGCCAATAATACAAGTACATGGGAATATATGTATGTATGGATATGTATGTATATGATCATTTTATGTTGAGAGCTTAAGTATCGATACTGCGTTTATATTTCTTAATTAAACACCTGGTTTTATTTATTTTTTGCTTTTGTTTATATATATATTTTTTTTAATAACTTATAATACGAAAAGGCAAATTACTTTCATTGTTTTCTATTTTTTGAAATATTTATGTGTAAAGAATTTAAGCATCTTAATTTTTTGTGAAAATGTTTTAAATTTCGGATATACCCAGCAAAAACTTTGCTTACTTAGTAAGCTAGCAGATATAATTGGAAATAAAAATAAACTACTTATTTTTTGTCTAAATAACTAGAGCTTAACTAGTTACTGTCCACAATCTCATGTAGTTATTTTTAGACTCTAGGGATACTCAAAAATATGTACCTAAACGAAAATAAAAATTAAAAAAAATTTTGCCGTCAGTGAGATTTGAACTTGGACACAAATTAACCATTCGGTTTTAATGACTCACGTCTTACTCAGTTTACCATCTGATACTTAATTTTCTAAGTGACAAAAACTTTTTTTTAGTATAAAAAATATATTTTTAGACAATTTATTATAAAAAACTAAAAGCATCAGAATGGGTTGAACCAACAACCTTCTGGTCGTTAATCCAGCGCTCTAGCTAAGTGATCCACGAGATTGCAATATTACATCTGCTATTATACTATTGAGTACTTATTTATGTAATACAGAGTTCGCAAATAATAATGACGTCTCCTTACCAAGAAACTACTTTAATAAGTAGTTGCCATTACCGAAAATCAAAAAGTTTTTTCTGGGTATTTGGAGCTGGTCTAAAATTTTAGTTATGTCATTAAGTGCCTATTCTAAAGAATATTTCTTGCAATACCATTTTCATATTGCTCCTTCGGCAGAAATATGAAAATATCAAAAAAAAAAGACGAAAAAAGACTTTTTTTCATTTTGATCCTACTAACGAAAGAATAATGCCAGGACATAAATTTTTAAAAACGATATGTTAGAATAAAGTAAATTTCCATTTGAGCTGGGAACATCGATACCTTTCATTTTAGGGTCACCCTAATATACATCTGCAAATTTTTAATTGCCTTATTGTATTGAAAACTTTAATTTTTATTTGCCAATAATACAAGTACATGGGAATATATGTATGTGTGGATATGTATGTATATGATCATTTTATGTTGAGAGCTTAAGTATCGATACTACGTTTATATTTCTTGATTAAACACCTGGTTTTATTTATTTTTATTCTTTTGCTTTTGTTTATATATATTTTTTTTAATAACTTATAATACGACAAGGTAAATTACTTTCATTTATTAAAATTTTTTACTTTTTTGAACGATATTCAAATAATGTATTTTTTATTATTATTCATAAACCGATTATGACTTAAACCGGTTTAAATCGGAATGTTGCAGCAATTTAAGTAAAGTAAGTAATTAAAAATATTAATTAAATTCTGAATACTTGTTTGTTAAAAATTCATTGACATTTAAAGTTGTGAACTAACCAGATCAGAAACGAGTGTAGACCAAAATTATTGCCATAAATACATGACTACATTAGAGTGGTCCAAAATTCTTTTTCACAAGTTACATTTAAAAGTACCTAACGAACAAAACTAACAGATTGACAAAAGTCACCGTCATTTGGTATCTAGAGGATTCTAAGAGCTCCCATACCCAGAAAATAATGGAAACATAAAAACTAGTATATTTAACAAAAACTATTATTTATTTAAATTCTATTTTAGTTTAAAAAATGGCATATAATGATTGCTGTGTTCATTTTTGGTGGACAAAAGTCACCGTCATCTAATAAAGTACTTCATCAATTTAATGGCTAAAATTATTTTAGTATGAAGTGTGTTTGCCATTGTTTTTGATGACAGCTTGCAAACGTTTCTACATCGAATGAGTAAATTTTTTGGTAACATCTGGGCTTATTTTCTGCCATTCCTCTTGCAGTGTTTGCTTAAGTATATTTTTGGAGGTAATCTGATGCTCCCGAACCCGCCGATCCAAATGGTTCCATAAATGCTCGATTGGATTTAGGTCGGGTGACTGTGGCGGAGTTTTCAGGGCATGGGGAGTATTGTACAAGACCCACAAGCGAACTATTTCTGCGGTGTGCTTGAGGTCATGTTGAAAGTAATAGTCTGATTAAATGCCAAGCTTTGAGCACTGCAGATTTTCTTTAAGGATATTCAAATAAAGGCTTTTGTCCATTATTTCATCTCTAAAGACGAGCCGCCGACATGCATCCCTGCTTTGTCTACGTTAAAACACGTCCGTCCGATTTATATATACAAAATTTGCTCTCATCTGAGAAGATAACTTTTTCCCAGAAATCTATTCCCTTGCTTAAATGCTCTTTTGCGAAGGAGAGACACTTCATTTGGTTGACCTTGCTGATCTGTGGTTTTTTTCTGCATACTCTGGCATTATAAGCAACGGAATTCAACACTCTGCGCACAGTACGTGGATGAACAACTGTACCAGTGCTTTCCTTTGTCGCTGCAACAATTTCTGTTAACGAGGTTTTGGACTCTTTTTTAACTATTTTTATAATTTCACGCTTTTTGCGTACAGATATTGCCGGCGGTCGTCCACTTCTTGGCAGATATTTACACTCTGGTACATCTTTAAATCTTTTTATTATTCCAGTAATAATGGTGCGTGGACGATTAACTAATGAGCATATCTCACAAATGGTCTTGCTTTGGTTGTATGCATTTAAAATAATTTTCCTTTCTTCATTGTGGTTTCTTTCCTTTTTTTTTTTGACTCATTTTTAACAATCACGCGGCGTCAGTAAAATTTTTAATTAAGTACCGTTATAAAATGTATACAGATCAGTCTTAAAGCTACCGTACTAAACGAACTCACTGATAAAAGGAGCCAGATTGGCTTAAATTTTTGTTAAAATTATTTTAACAGGCAAACTAACATAGTGTCTACATTAGATAATTTTTTATCAAGACAAACGTCAAACTTAACGCGAATTTATGGAAGGTGGCAACATTTGCACAAAAACAACAATATGGCGTATTCCTTATTGTTTTTTTATATATGCAGTTTGACAACTGTAACAACCTAAATAATAATCAGCTGTTTAACTAAGGTTACCTTGTATATATTCGCACTGATTTTGACGTTTGTTTTGATAAAAATTTGCCTAATGTAGACACTAGGTAAGTTGAAGTGACGGTAACTTTGTCCTTCAAAAATGTGGGCAAAAAATATTATGTTACATTTTTATAAAAATAAAACTAATTAGACACAGATATATCTATCTGTATGTATTATGAATTACTTTTGTTTCCTAAATAATATACGAGTACAGTTCTATTTAAAACAAAAGCACTATAAGATTAAAAATTCTAATATAAATAGGAGAAAAAGTCTCTCTATAACATACTTTTTGAAAATCTTACATTCAAATGGTTTTACATTAGTTATACATCTAATAGGTATATAAGTGTAATTGTTAATGTTAAAATGCTGTACTTTCATAACTGTAGACAAAAGTGTTGTTGTTTTATTTTAAAGTCAACAAACATTTGGGTCAAATTAACTAACTGGTTTTAATAACTTCTCTATCCATTAATTAGCGTATTAATTTAAATTTATTAAAACTTATAAATAGCATTCGTCCGCCTCATAAACATATGCACATAAATAATTTTGATCATTTTTAGTAATAAACCTGTATGAAACTAGTATTCATCAACAAGATACATAAAATATCATGACGTGCAAAGAACTTAAAAAAAAAACCAACCAATCATTGGATATTTTTTCATGAAACTTGGGGAAACACCTAATCATTTATAAACTTTTAATTTGCATACGTATAAAATCAGTTTTAACGTTTTCCCAGAAGACGGGATTTTTTCTTTTTTTTTTTTTTTTTTTGACGTACGTAGGGTGATCAACTTGGTTTTTCAACCGGTTTTAAAACTGTTTTTTTTTTTTCGGTTTAAGTACTGTTGGTTTTTTCAAAATTTTCATTTTTCAAATATCGAATAGATTGGTTTTTTAAGCACAAAACACCAGTATTAAAAATAATATTTTATTTCATAAAACATATGTGCTAAAACTTATATGTATTTGAATAGCAATTTAGGAATAATTTTTTAACTGATTAATATTCATAAAGTCTAATTTTATATTATGTTTTATAAATATTATTTATGGTTAAATTCAAATTGATTCTGTAAGTTTAAACAAATAATTAAGTAATAATTACAAGAAAAGAAATAGTTTTTTCTCTTGTAACATCTGTAGCATTCTTACAAACAATTTAAATATTTTTCTTTTTTAATTCAATATTTACAATAAAAGCAGTTGTGTTATTGAGACTTGTATTTTCATATTAAGCTATAGTGTCTATATATCTCTATCTGTACACGCAGAGTAAAAACATGGTTACAGCATTATTATTACAACAATATTATGTTCTCATTGTTAATTTTATTGAATTTTAATAACTCTGTATTTATGATAGCAATGATTTTGATTCAATTTTGTCATTTAATGTTTACACTCAATAAGAATTTTAATATGATTGACTACAAAAATTATATGTTTTTAAAAATTTTTACCAGAAACAAAATTTTATTAATATGAAAAATATCATTACTTCTACAACTATTAAATATTTGCAATATTTTTCCTTGTTCTCACACCATATTCTGTTTTCAAACCATATTAATATTATTATTCCTATCAGAGCTGTAAATGAATCATTCTTTTTTGATTTTAATTCGTTACGAATTAGCTAAATTTTGAATTAATTCTTTTCACAACAAAAAAAAAAAAAAGAATTGAATGAAATTTGAATCAATTCAAACGAATTAGGCAGAAATGAATTTCAATTCGTTTTCAATTCAAACGAATAAGGAAGAAATGAATTTCAATTCATTTTCAATTTAAATGAATCTGTAAAATAAATTGCAATTCATTTCCAATTCATTTGATTTTGAATTCATTCAAATGAATTAGAACAATGAATTGCAATTCAAATGAATGAAATCAAAAATGAGTTGCAACCAATTAAATTCAAGAGCAGATCTAGGGGGAATGAAAAATGGAAATTTGATAAAAATAAAAATTTAAATTTCTTTTAGCAAATGAACAAAATTTTCTCGTTTTGATAGAATTTCCGCCGATACCTAATAATTCAATTCCCATTATGCCGCTACCTGACAATTCCAATATATCATGGGAATTTCAAATCTAATAATTGTTGTCTTTGGACTATACGAAACGTTAGTAATGCTTGCTGTCTTTTACATAAAAAAATAGTTAAATAACAAAACGATAGTGATGCTTGCTGTAGATTTACTTACAAAATCAATTCAAATTTCAATCAATTCAATTCAAATGAGTTTTCCTAATTCATTTGAATTAATTCAAAATCAATTCAATTCAAATGAATTGCAATTCACTCTGACAAATTCATTTGAATTAGAAGCGAATTGCAATTCATTCTATAAATTCATTTGATTTGGAAACGAATTGCAATTCATTTGACAAATTCATTTGAATTGGAAATGAATTACAATTCATTTTTACCAAATTCATTTGAATTGACTTAAATTTCATTCAATTCATTTTTTTGTGTGAAAAGAATTAATTCCAAATTTTTCAATTCAGTGCATGAATGATTCGCGAATTAACTCAAAAATGAATGATTCATTTACAGCTCTGATTCCTATAACAATAAAATGTTACAAATAAATATAATACCTATTCTTTTCACAAACTTCATGGAAAACTTCAGTACTTATTTGTTTTTAAATATATATATTTAATTAATATTTGTTTTCTAACTTCAATGTAATTCTCATTTAGTTTATATATGAGTAAATATAAATAGACAAAGTTTGATTATACTTGGTGTGATTCAAACAATATAAAATTTCTTACATTTGAGCCACATATGATGGTACAAATGAATATAACCGGTAATATGTAAATATTGTTATTTATTATTATTATTATTATTATTATTATTATTATTTATATTACTTATATTGGCTAATGAACACATTTCAATAAAAATTTTATAAAAATAATAATAATTTTTATTAATATATAATAAAATCAAATAATAATATGATAAGATTGGATAACTACATGATAACATGTGGTAATAATATGATAAAATGGAATCGTAATATGACAATGTGGTATAATTGTTCAATTATATGTAAAACTATAAACATAACATGAAAGAACTAACTATCAAATCGGATAAAATATTACAAAGTGGAATCATAATAATTATTACTTTTAATCATTTTTATTTTTCGCTGTGATCATATGTTCTAATCATAATATGTTGCTCTTAGATTATGGTCACTACAACTATATTTTTTCTCTGTGTGTGTATATATATAAAAGAAACGTGTTTATACGTAATCGCTACACTCAAAAACTACTGCACCGATTAAAAAAAAAAATATATATATATAATATATATATATATATATATATATATATTTATATATATATATAAATATATTATATATATATATATATATATATATATATATATATATATAATTAAATACGTTCAAACCAATATTATTAAGCTTAAAAAAATAATATATCAAAGCAAAACCAACTAACGATCGTTCGGGTATATACCCTTTCTTACTTAATTAGTTAAAAAATATATACGTACATGTGAGTATTTATTCAAATTTAGTATTTCAAATAAATTAATTATATATTTAATCAAAATGCCACGACCACGTGCAAATATTGGTCGCAATACATGACGAACAAATCGTGTAAGTACTCGTACATTACGTACGCAACAAAGTCAAGAAGAATGCGCACCAGAAATTGAAGAAACTAGATATCGAGTATCACGTTTACGAGAAAATTACACAGAGCAACAAAGCGAGATACTAAATAAAGAACAACGTCTAAGAACCAAGCAAGCAAGAACATCTATTCACAACACTAATCGAATAACATTTATGAGTCTGGCATTTAGCTACAACCCAAAGTTGATTACAATTCACCTAACAGCCCGTCCAGACGTAACATAATATGTAAGATTTTTGTGTCAGAGAGTGTTAACATAGTGTCTACATTAGAGATTTTTTTATCAAGAGAAACGTCAAACTTAACGCGAATTTGTGGAAGGTGGCAACAGTTGCACAAAAACAACAATATGGCGTATTCATTATTGTTTTTTATATATTCATTTTGACAACTGTAACAACCAAAATAATAATCAACTGTTTAACTAAGGTTACCTTGTATATATTCGCACTGATTTTGACGTTTGTTTTGATATAAATTTGCCTAATGTAGACACTAGGTAAATTCGCTCTCTGAGAGAATAACTTACATGTAGATTTGTATTATAAGATGTATTATGAGACTGTTGTGATGAGAATTCTCTACACAACCATCTTATAAGATGAAATGTCAAAAAATTACACATATACGAATGTTTGTTTGTGTGTGTGCATGCGTATTTTGGAAATTACTGAAAAACAATGTATTTTTGTAAAAGTATTTCCTTTTAGTGTTTGTTTTACATGTTAAAAACAGTTTTATAAAAATTGTGCTAAAAAAGTGCGAATTGCTTATGTAAAAAGGACATGTTTACTCTGTGACTGATTGAAAATAATGATACTCGTATCTTATAGGTTTTATTAGAATATATGTACCCCTTATTTAAGATTTAACATTTTATAAACCAAATGGTTACTCTCCTCTGCCGGCGGTATCTCACATATTATATCAGCGTTAATCTCAGTTGTAGATATATTGATATTGGTAGCATGGATCAAGTATGTGTCCATTGTAAAGCTTTGAAATATAAAAAAGAAGCCCCAGGGTTGTGTTTTGCTTTAATAGTAAATTGAACTTGCCAGAACTAAATAAAGCAGCCTTTTCATTACAAACACTGTTATCTGGGACGACGCCGCAATCAAAACATTTTCTTAATAATATTGTTTCCAAATGACGTCATTCGGTGCTGACAGAATAGTTACAGGTTCAAATATACCACAATGCAGGTTCATTATTACCAATTACTGATCATCAGCAACATAAATTTCTTCAAATATATTTTCTTGGCAATTCTAAAAATGTAGTAAACACCAGATGCGCAATTAATTCGGGAGAATGACATGACATAGTACAGTCATTACAATATTTATTACATCAACTGCAATAGAAGAAATGCCATCCGGCAATCACAAAATTTATATAAAATCTCTTAAGACCACTTAAGACGTTTCAATGCACCAACAATAATCCCAGGTCTACAACTGAGATTAACATAGTGTCTACATTAGAGATTTTTTTTATCAAGACAAACTTCAAACTTTACGCGAATTTGTGGAAGGTGGCAACAGTTGCACAAAAACAACGATATGTTTTATTCATTATTGTCTTTTATATATGCAGTTTGGCAACTGTAACAACCAAAATTTTAATCAGCTGTTGATTTTGACGTTTGTTTTGATAAAAAATTTACCTAATGTAGACACTAGGTAACGCTGTGAGATAACGCCGGCAGAGGACAGTAACCGTTTTGTTTATATTATGTTAAATCTTAAATAAGGGGTACACGTAATTCTAATAAATCCTATAACATATCATTATTTTCAATCAGTTACAGAGTAAACATGACCCATTTTTATTTAAGCAATTCTCACTTTTTTAGCACAATTTTTAGAAAAATGTTTTTTAACATGTAAAACAAGCACTAAAAGGAAAAAAATTTTACAAAAAAACATTGTTTTTCAGTAATTTCCAAAATACACATGCACACACACACAAACAAACTTTCGTATATGTGTATTTTTTGACAGTTAATCTTATAAGATGGTTGTGTAGAGAAATCTCATCACAACAGTCTCATAATACATCTTATAATACTAATATTTGAATCTACACGTGAAATAATTCTCTCAGAGAACGAATTTGACACTCTCTGACACAAAAATCTTACATATTATGTTACGTCTGGACGGGCTGTAAATGAAGTAGCCATTGTAATTGTTGGCGATCAGTTCGAAGTCAGAGATATTATTTTACATCGGCGTAATGATCATTTGAAACGTGTTTCTGTAAACTTTAATAATATTTAAAATCTTTACGAAGGGCCAGTAAAGCGGACTGGGTCCAGCTAATACTATATAAAACTTAGTTATAATTTTGTCATTTTCACAAAATTCAGAATAAACGTATACATTTACCGTTTTTATTTAAACTTTTTCTATTATTTTCTGGTTTTTAAAATTACTGGAAAAGTCTTAAAAGATAGCACATTAACAACGAAGAAAATAATTTTTTACTTGCAGTTCACAGAAAAAAGCTACCAATCAGTTTTCTAAAATTCTTATATGTTATAAAATTTAACTTGAATATTATAAGATTTTTTATTTTTATTTTTTTTATTAAGAAAAATAGTCTTTTGATGGAAATATTAACATCTACAAAAAAAACCATTTAACCGATTTTTTTTTCGAAATTTCAATAATGCAACAGATTTCTTCAAAAAATCCAACTATTCGAAAACCGGTTTCTCCAAAAAGTTGAAAAATCGATCACCCTGGACTTACGCGTATAAGAACTAAAAAATTGGGGCATTTTCTTTTTTTTTTTAATTTGAAATTCATGTATTATGTATATTTGAAGATTTATTTAAATTTGAAATCTCACCTTCTAAACTTTGGTCGTAGCCTTTGGTGAAAAATAGCATTGCTTTTGCCGCTCTTTCAGGAGTTTTGATTAGTCCCTGGCGATCAGGATTTTCGCCTAAACCACCTAAAAGCAATCGATACGATCTGGCCATATCAGGTAATAGAGCTTCTCTTGTTGGTGGTTTATGATCCAATTCCAGATCATGGTGGAATGTACATTTTTCATGACCTAAGAAGGAATAAGAAATGAAAAATAAAATATTATAAATAAGAGATTTTATTAATACGCCAATACAAATAGTATAGCATATTTTACATGTTAGAAAAGTATGTATATGGAGTCTAATTGCGATTAAGGAGCTAAATTTAGGGCATATATTTAACATTTCATTAGAACTTCTTAAAAGTCTATTTATCTCTTCGATTAAAACTTGCAGTTAATGGTTTAACATGTTCTAGAGATATTATCTGTGTCGAATGATCATATCATTTTATAAAAACCCCTTATAGTTGTCCAGCAAAAACTTTGCTTTCCTGGTAAGCTAGCAGGTATAATTGGAAACAAAAATAAACTACTTATTTTTTGCCTTAAAATAAGTAGTTATTTTTATTCGAGTTGTCCACAAATTCATGTAGTTATTTTTAGACTCTAGGGATACTCAACAATATGTACCTAAACGAAAATAAAAAAAAAAACAAAAAAATTTTACCGTCAGTGAGATTTGAACTTGGACACAAATTAACCACTCGTTTTTAGCGACTAACGTCTTGCTCAGTACGCCATCTCGCACTTAATTTTCTAAGTGAAAAAAAAAAATTTTTTAGTATAAAATATTTTTTTATAGGGCATTCAGACCGACGCGAAATTACGTACTTTCGTGATTTCGGCCGAAATCAAGTTGAAATTATATAATTTTCTATATATTTTGACTTGCGAAATTACATAATTTTGTGTAATTTCGGCGAAATTACGTAGAAATTACTATTCCCATTTCCGTGCAACTCTGTACATGGTTGGAAAAATACTTTTTTTCAACTATGTACTGCATGTTTCAATCGTGAGAAGAAAAATAAACAATTGACAGCTGATTTTAAATTTAAACACAAATCTTAAAATTATTTATTAAAGTGATTTTGCAAAATGAAACGTATCCTTTTTATCTTTGCATGTCTACAAATTTTTAATTGTTGAAATAACAATTTCTTATTAGCAAGTTTTTCATTAATAATTTCCAATTTAGTAAGTAATTGTTTCTTATTTGTTTCCATTTCAAAATACTTTGTGAAATTATATCAAATATCATCTAGCTAGTATGAATACTTTAGATTTCATTCGTAATTTCGGCATGAAATTTCGTAATTTCGTGCCGGTCTGAACAAGGATAAAGTAAAGTAAACTATAAAAAAACTGATTTAACGAAGCGATTTTTCATTTGGACGATTTTGCATGGGATCATTTTGCCGATAGATAAACTGTTACATAGTGTCTATATTAGACAATTTTTTATCAAGACAAACGCCAAAATCAACAACAACTATCAGCTGTTGAACTGAGATCACCTTGTATAGATTTTGGCGTTTGTCTTGATAAAAACAATGAAATATTTCCCATAAAATTTTCAAAAATTTTGCGACTTATTTGGACTAACTTTCGGCCAAAAAGAAGGAAGTGTTAACATCATAGCTCCAAACACTTGCAGCTATATGCTATTGACGTTCGAATAGTTCACCCTTAATTTTTTTTATTAAAAAGCAAACATTTAGTTTGCAACAAATTTCAACGTATATTTATTCAGTTTTCCACAAATATTCATTTTGCGAAATTTCGGATTTTTGGTGAACTTTTAATTGTTTGGTAAAATTTCGAATTTTTTGGGCAATTTCGAATTTTCTGTGTATTTTTTGATTTCGAATTTTTGGTGAAATTTTGGATTTTCAGTGAAATTTCATATTTTTTGGTAAAATGTCGGATTTTTTGTGAAATTTCGAATTTTTTTCGTAATTTTGGTGAAATTTTGAATTTTTATTGAAATATCAGATTTTTAGTGAAATTTTAAGTTTTTAGTGAAATTTCGAATTTTTGGCGAATTTCGGATACATTTCGTATTGGTGAAATTTCTAATTTTTGGTAAATTTCCGGATTTTTGGTAAAATTTGAAAAAATTGGAAATTTTGATGAAAATTTAAGTTTTAAATGAAATTTCTGAATTTTTGTGAAACATCAATTTTAGAACACAAAATATTAAACATAAATTCTTCTCGAAAAAATGTTTGAGTTTGCTATCAGACATGTAATATATATATATTTTCCTTTAATTTGGGGCAACACTATTAGAGAAGAACAGCTGACCCATTTATACCATGTCATCTATTCAGAATAAAATGCAAAAGATGATAAAGGGCAGAATAAAGGATACATTTTCATCAGAAAAGAAAACGCCATTAGTTTTTTATTATTTAACGCTATAAAATCGAAGGTGCACTAAAAATACATTTAATGCAAACATTTTACAGACTTTGAAAATTATGTAAAAATTGTATATTTTGTTTTATTAATTTTATATTTTGACAGATCTTAGATACACAGATATAAAAGTGGCGATGAATATAATTGATTGAGGTCATAAAATTATTTGAAAAGTCCTTATTAGATGAAACGCGAAACTTTTGTTAAAACACATTTTACTGGGGCAATTAGTTAATAGGGTACTCATTCGAATAATGTTCGTTCGAATTATTCGAACAATTATTACGAATAATTAATCGAAGAATTTAAAAATGTTCTTATTCGAATAACGAACAATTCGAATATTTTTATATAGAATATTTGAATAAAACGAAAACATATCTAAAAATGTTTCCTAGTACTTAATTGAAATAAATGCACTTAACAATTTCGCCAACAAAAATTTGAGTTTTTTCAAAATAAAATTTTATGAAAACAAAAGAACAAAATCGACTTCAATCTACCCATTGAAATTTTATTCTTTTCTAAGTTAATTTCTGAGGACTTTTGACAGTTTGCAGGTTTTTTTTTTTAATCATAAAGGGACCTTTTGAAGACGGATTGTTTTTATCAATCGATATTATTCTAATACTGTTTGGTTTTGAGGTATAGTTCAAAGTAAATTGGCTTTTTTTTATCATATTTGTTGATTTTTTAAATAGTTTATTAGCTAAAATTAAAATTTTCCGGGAGAATTAGAGAATTGCAGCAACTTTTATGTATATAGGCAAGAGATGTAGAAAAGCAAGCGGGATAAGAAAAGTTGTTTTTTGTCAAACATTTCTTATAAGTTTCATAATACGAATTTAAATGTGTTAACGTAAAAGGATTTTGAAAGCAACTTCAAAACAAAATATCATAAAAAACGCTGCGATAATCCCCAATGTAAATAAGCCCCAAGCAAAAACTTTTTGATTCTCTACTTATTAAAGTAGTTTCTTGGTAATGAGGTGTCATTATTATTTGCTTACTCTCTATTACATAAATAAGTACTCAATAGTATAACAGCACAGTAATATTGCAATCACGTGGATCAGTTGGCTAGAGCACTGGATTAACAACCTGAAGGTTGTTAAGGTATTTAAAGGAAATCCTTTTTAATAAGCAGTGTTGCCAATTTGTCCTTTTTGAGGCTAAATCTAGCCTTTTTAATTTGCTTTTAGCCTCAAAATTTTCGTTTTAGTTTCTAGCTTTTTTTTAGCTTTTTCTAATTCTTAAAATTGCCTTAAAAAGGCTAAAATATTAGTTTTTCGACAACGAATTTTATTTTTGCATAATCATCTATTTAAGTAACCTTGTGTATTTATTCGCACAATAATTGAGATTATTTATATTTAACAAAAATTGTGGCTTCATTCTCCAAATCAAAACTAACTCAATTAATTTTATGGACTTACTATATCGATTGTTATAATTATTCTTTAACCATGTAAAATATTTATTAATATAATTAAAAAAAAAATCATATAAAAAAAGGAATTATAGTTCAAAAAACATTGGATCGTTTTTCATGTGAAAATCATTCTAAAACTTAATATAAACCAAATTTGTATTGGGTCATTTTTCTGGCAGCCGTTCAATGTTTTATTTATAAATTTATTACAATATCTTTAAAAAAAATATCAAAAACTAATGCAAAAGAGTTAAAAATGCTGTCTTTTTTCTTGAGCTATTTTTCGGGACATTTAAATTATTTTTTGACCTTTTTTAAAGTTCAATTAGCCTCTTTTTTTCTCATCTCCTAGCAACACTGGTTATAAGCATGACTAAAACATATTTTACCCTATTGTATAAACAACTAACAAAAATTATTCATAAAATTATTAAAAAATCACGATTTTTAGTTTAAGAAATATTTTACAAATTTTTCTGAGAAACCGTAAAATATGTTACACCATCAATACCACCAAATATTTAAAAATTTATATTTTTTATTAAAATTATTCAGCTGTTAAATTTAAAAATTTTCATTAAATTTGAAGATTTTAATTAAGAACCCAGCAAAAACTTTGCTTTCCTGGTAAGCTAGCAGGTATAATTGGAAACAAAAATAAACTACTTATTTTTTGCCTGAATAACTAGTTATTTTTGTTCGACTTGTCCACCCACAAATTCATGTAGTTATTTTTTGACTCTAGGGGTACTAAAAAATATGTACCCAAACGAAAACAAAAATTAGAAAAAAAAAAAAAACAAAAAAGTTTTGCCGTCAGTGAGACTCGAACTTGGACACAAACTAACCATTCGTTTTTATTGACTAACGTCTTACTCAGTACACCATCTCGCACATAGGAGCCTAAGCGACAAAAACTCTATTTAGTTTAAAATATCTTTTTAGACATTTTGTTATAACAAACTAACAGCTTCAGAATGGGGTTGAACCAACAACCTTCTGGTTGTTAATCCGGCGCCCTAGCCAACTAATCCACGTGATTGCAATATTACATCTGCTATTATACTATTGAGTACTTATTAATGTAATACAGAGTAGGCAAATAATAATGACGCCTCATTACCAAGAAACTACTTTAATAAGTAGTTGTTATTACCGAAAACCAAAAAGTTTTTGCTGGGAAATAATAAAATCAAATAAATCCAATTTAAATAAATTTTAATAAGGAACAAACTCGTTTCATGAAACAAACTTTTTTTTTTATTATAAATTAAGATTTTAGTAAATAAAACTCAAAGAGTCCGGAAAATGTTTTGAAGTATATTTAAAAATATAATATTGATATTTTTTTAATATAGCCTTTATCACCAATGAGCGATATTAATAAATATGAGAGACGCAAATACATACATATGTATGTACATATGTACATAGTTATCATGAATTAAAAAAATTGATCTGTATCAATTTGTATGATGGCTCGAAATAATCAAAATATAAAAACATGTGCATCTAAAATAGAATTAAATTAAAATAAGAATATATATACACGAATAGTATGAACACATACATATGTACATATTAATGTATATATATATATATATATATATATATATATATATATATACTAAACTAATCATAAAACGATAAACTAATTCAGTTCTTTTTGAAATTGAATAAATGATCACTTTTTATTATATAACAACTATAACTAAATAACTAATCCGATAGTTGAATCATTACTTTGATTTTCATTATGCTCTGTGAGCAAAACTTCCCTCGATAATAAGAACTCCAAAGAATTTTACAGATTTCTGAAGCCCTATTCTTTCCAGATTTATAACCCATTGCTATGGATAATGGTTTTTCTCATACAAAAATATAATTAAGATCCTTCTATTTTTATGCTACACTATTTATCTATAGCTAAGAAAAACCTGAGCTAAAAAATTAATTTACATCATGTTCAGTACTTGTACAAAAGGGTCCTTTAAATTTTAAGTGAACTTTTTGTAATTCATCTCATAAAAAATTCATATACAGTTAATAGTTTGGGTATTTTTTGGGCCCACGTATTCACTGGTGTTTTGTTGTTTGAGAATTCCAGACATTTAAAGGAGTTTCTTCTTAAAACTTTCACACACGTACAAATTACATCTTCAAATCGTTTAATAAATATATTTTTTAAATATCGAATTTTACTTCTTACTAGTCTTTTTGCAACATATTATTTTTGATCACAATGCAGAATCAATTTTTTTCTTTTAAAAATATTCCCATAGATAAAATTATTTTTTTATTTTTCATCTCTTATACAAAGGACTCAGAAACTATCAAATATATTTAGATAATTTTTTAAAGATATTTAAACTCGCAACAAAATCAAACAAAATAAATAAAAAAAAAATATTGTAGAAAAACATTATATACTAAAATAATCATAAATGAGTTAGAAAATTTAAACATTTTACATACACAAGAAATCCTGGGAATTCCCGCATGATTTCCCGGGATTATGGGACTGAAAAGTTTGGCGAATTCCCTTCTTAGTGGAAAATTCTAATATGTATACATAAATATGTATATTAATACTAATAAATATGTTATATACATATGTATGTATGTATGTATGTATGTATGTATGTATATATGTATGTATGTATGTATATATGTATGTGCATACATATGTACGTCCATATAAATCTTCAACTACCTGGCGTTGTTGATGTTCTTGGTGTCATTGGAGTTATGGGCGTTCTAGTTTCGTTTTCGTTATTTATGATATTTGTTTTTAAAATCAACTTTGGCCTATTGGCCTTTGTGGCTATAGCAGTGTCAGTGGCAACTGTATTATCCAACGCAGAACTGTTATTGCTACCAGAATTTGTTGTTGCGTTTGTATTAGCACTTGCAACATCATCGGTTTGTAAAAGATTGCGGTCCATTAGAGACGAAGTTCCTGAAGTGCTACTTGTTGAACAAACACTATTGTTACGACCACGCGAAAGGACATGAGCTTGTGGGAAATTCGTATCATCGATGGCGTCGTTTAATTCACTAGCACTCATTTCAGATAACTGACGCGTAAAACTCATGTTCATGATTTTGTAATAAAGTGTGTGTTATTTTATTTATTTATTTATTTCTTAATTATTAAAAATATTTTAAAATTATTTTGTAAAATCACACAAATAATTATTAAACAAATATTTATTTTGTTAGTTTTGTTTTTTAACCAAAATTTATAATTGCAAATATGTACATATATTATTTGTTTTTGTATTATTTATCAATATTTTTTGTCTAATACATTATTATTGTCTGATGTAACCGTTACTTCGTCTTCGCTCAACGAATTTTATTTAACAACTAAATTTTTTACTCAAGTATACTAAATATTAAAATCTTTTATTTTATATACATACATACACACTTGTTTGTAGGAAGTTGACTTTGACTTTTTAAACAGTGAGCATTTAAAACATGTGAACACATACTTTGACAAATATATAAAAGCTTTAAAATAAATCCTCTTAAAATGAAACCCCCGCTCTCAAAAATTCTAGCTTGTTTAACCGTTATTTAGTGTTTTTAAGAATAAATAAAGTATTATTATTGGGAGCAAAACATTGAAGCTTTAAGCTTTATTAATTCACTTGTTCAGTTCTCACTCTCTTAAATGTTAAGACTCAATAAGGGAGCACGTGAGCAAGAATGTGGAAGTTGTAATATTTGTATAACTTAATGCAATACAATCAACTAACTAACTAATTTTATAACTACCATGATGCTATGAACGAAATGAAAACATACCTGATATTTACAAGTTTAATGTGAATTAATTAATTTAGTTACATATTTTTGAATAATACATACATACATACGCACGCACATACATACATACATATGCACGCACATACATACAAACATACATATTTACTATCAGAAAAATTACTCTTTCTAGTATTCTTAAGATGTTATTTTCCAGTTAGTAAACAATTTTACAAAAACAAATAACATTAATTTCGATTTTTGATCTACTTATTCTACATTTCTTACTAACTAAAATGTCGAAAAAGTCACTTAAAAGTTAGTTTTTGGATAAATATAAAATTACCAAAAACTGTCTCCCATTAGTGTTCTCAAGATGTTATTTTCCAGTTAGTAAACAATTTTACAAAAACAAATAACATTAATTTCGATTTTCGACCTTCTGAGAGTAAAAAACCATTACATTGTTTTGAAATTTAAAAACAAAAAATGTGGAGAAGACGATGGTCCTTAGTTGGCGTGTTACTTTCAAAGGCAAGCAATCGATTTTTTAAAAATTTTAAGAAAGCTTCTTAAAATTAAAACAAACAAAAAAAAAAGAAAAAAATAGTAATAAAGTGAGGTATATATATATATATATATATATATATATATATATATATATATATATATATATATATATATATATATCCATTTCGAGGTTCCCTACTTTTTTAAAGAAAAAAACACAGAAAATTCAAATTTAATGGAGAATGTTTATTATCATTTGAAAGAACATTCTTTGGCATTTATTTTTTGAAGATTATGTCTATCAAATGTTGGCCGTTGTTGCTACGTCGCAGATGGTCCATCCGTTGAGTCCAATTTTCGATGACTCGTTCGAGCATTTCGACTGGTAACTGGCGAATGACACGCGTGATGTTTTCCTCAAAGGCCTGAAACGAAGCGGATTTGTCCGCATAAACTTTAGACTTTACATATCCCCACAGGAAAAAGTCTAACGGTGTGATATCACACGATCTTGGTAGCCAATCGACCGGCCCCAAACGTGAAATTATGTGCTCACCGAAGTATTCTCTCAATAAATCCATTGATTGATGCGATGTGTTGGAAGTGGCGTCGTCTTGCTGAAACCAAATGTCGCCGAGATCACGAGCTTCAATTTCAGGCATCAAATAGTCGGTTATCATGGCACGATAACGGTCGACATTGACGGTTACGTTCGCACCGGCATCATTTTTAAAGAAATATGTACCAATGATTCCACCGGCCCACAAACCACACCAAACCGTTGTTTTTTCTGGATGAAGTGGCAGTTCTTGTATCTCTTTAGGTTGCTCTTCGTTCCAAATGCGGCAATTTTGTTTGTTTACATACCCATTGAGCCAGAAATGGGCCTTATCGCTGAACAAAATTTGCCTCGAAAACGTCGAATCTTCTTGGAACTTTTCAAGAGCGAATCGAGCAAAGCGATGTCGCTTGGGAAGGTCGAGCGGCTTCAGTTGTTGCACAAGCTGTATTTTATACGTTTTCAATTTAAGATCTCAACGTAAAATGCTCCAAGTCGTTCCATACGTCAGTCCGAGATGCTGCGAACGGCGCCGAATCAACTTTCCATGGTCTTCGTGTACACTCTCACCTACGGCCGCTATATTTTCTTCACAGCGTGCTGGACGTGGTGTATTCGGTCGAATATTATCCAATAATGAATGCTGGGTCTCAAAATGGGTGACGGTGTTGCGAATAGTACGCTCAGTAGGCTGATTATGTTGACCATAAGTTGAGCGAAGTGCACGAAACACATTCCTCAAATTTTGAATTTATTTCTTGTTTTTAATAATATAAAATTTCGAAATAAATTTGCGTTTCGCTCATAAAAATATGTATATTTTTTAGTGAAAGTGAACCCATATATTCATCGAAACTTTCAACTAAACTTTTAAAGTTGTTAGGCTTTTCGAAATCAAAAATATCCTATTCCAATTTATCAAAATATATCTATAATTTTTTTTTCACTAAGGTAAGTTGATTTAATTTTCTTTTTTTTTTTCATAAATTATTATTTCATATCTGCCGTAAAAAATTCTGCTCCTCCACCACGTTTTGACACAATTCTTTTTTGTTCGATTTTTTTTTTTTAATCTTTAACTTCTAATCGCCTGGCTGGATTTACACAAGATTTAACATAGTAGTAGCAGAGGAGCGTATAATTTTTAATTTGGATGGGGGCTCCATATGCCCTTAAGGAGCATATGGGGCATATAGGGCTCAAAATAGGTTACCTCTAACATAGAAAATATTTCATCGCTTGCAAATTTTTTGTTTCCTAAGTAACGTAATTTATTTGAGAAAAAAAAAAAACATGGTTTTTGGAGAAACTATAAATATTATATCTGTAATAAAATCTTTATTAGTTAGAATATCTTAACGAAATTTTCGTTGATTGTTTAAAATGAGAAATTGTAAAAAACTTTAAGATTTTTGTAGAAGAAATACCACATTTCACAAAAAAAAAAAAAAAAAAAAAAAAAACTTAAAATCCCAAAAATGGGATTTTTCATATTTTCACCTACAAATTCACATTTTTCTGAAGATTATAATTCAAAACCCTTAAAAACATATTATGGATTCCTATATTGCAAGAAGGCCTAGAACGTATGCTATGTTATTTCTCGAGTGATTTTTCGTTGTAGGAGGTATAGGTTTGTTGTAGTATGGTTTGTTGTGGTAAATTTCCTATACCGCCCCAACCCCCGTGGATTCGCCCCTAATTTCAATACTTATTTTTTTTATCAGCAATTTGGTGTAATTTTATATTTAAAAATTCTTCTCTTAAATTGAATATTTAAAGTCAGATTTTCCTAAGCACAACTAAAACCGATTTTGAATAACCCTAAATGACTCTAATTCGTCACACAAAAAAAGCACTTAATAGTGCCATTAAAAAAGTATCAAAACTTCGATAGGAAAATAACTTCTCTTTCTTTTACTATTTTTACTAAATATGGATACTATTTAGTCAAAGTTTGGATAGTAATGTTATTAGTATTAAGTTAGAATTTCGACAGAAATAGTGACTTTTTCTGTTCTTCAAAATGATTCCAATTTGACACTATTAAGTTATTAAAAAATTATTAGTACTGCTGCACACTTCTTCCCGCACTCTTCTTCTTCGATAAAAAAATGATATCATATTCGACTTTTAAAAACAACTTGAGGTTACTCTTTAGTGCAAATTTGAATAGATATTGTTGGTAGGGTTGTTACTCCAAAATTTCGGTGTGTTGTTCTCAAGTTGTAAAACAACAATTGGGTCGTGAAACAATAGCTTGTTAGAGCAGCTGTTTTAGATACAAAGAGAAAATCCCTCTTTTTTTATAAAACATTTAAAATCGTTCGGGTCCCACTCTTTGACAAAAAACACTTTGGTCACCTTAATCACATCGCTAGGTAATCTTCTGTTATTAAAAGGATGTTCTTAATGTTGAAAAGAATCCGCAGAAGAAATAATTTTAATAATAACACGATGCTACAGTGAAAAAACAAGGAAATAACTCCGATTTTGGGGGTATATTAAAATTTCTAAAAATGGTGTACTAATCTACTCACCCATAACTAAAAACTACACTATCTTACATTCCAAGTGCATTAAAATTTTTTAAATTGCAACTTTTAATTTGAAGTTGTGAAAATTTAATGCCTTAAAAATTACTTCTATCTTTTCATACCCCACACCACCATAGGTGATAATGCATACCAATCGACTCAGAATCACTTTTTGAGTCGATCTAACGATGTCCGTCCGTCCGTCTGGCTGGCTGGACCTTGTGCACAAAGTACAGGTCGCAATTTTGAAGATAATTAAATGAAATTTGGCACGTAGGACTTTAATGACACAAGAATGAAGTATATTGAAATTGGTTATGATCGGTCCATTATTTCACCTAGCCCCCATACAAATGTCCTCCCGAAATAGGGGTTCAACGATCATAAATGCCTTAAATATAGCAATATTTTAATGAAATTCGGTGTACGGAAGTTTCGTATAATTTTTTTAATTTTTGTGCCAAATTTCATGCAGATCGGTCCATAATTGACCATGGCTCCCATATAAAACCCTCATCCGAAAATCACTTTAACGTGCATAAATCACATACAGATGTTAGTATAAAGTTTATATTCGATACAAATAAGTTTTATATAAATAGAAATCACAATGACAAATTTTATGAGGATCGGTACATAATTTACCATAGCTCCCATATAAGCACACTTTCGGGAATCACCCTAACGTTAATTCATATAAATGTTAGTATTTACGTAATATTCTGTATTCGTATATTTTATTTAATAGTTACTTAGTAAAAGTACCGGTCCACAATTGTCCACATGTCTAATATAAGACGGACATGCACAATGGTGTGGGGTATCATATGATCGGGCTTGACCGAGCATATTTTTCTTACTTGATATTTTTTTTTTTTTTAGATATTTACACAAAATATATGTACAGAAAAGTTCCCTACGAAAAAAAGTTGCAAATGTACACCTCTAAAACTGAAGACAAGTAATGGGTGATTCAAGTAGAGATACTTTTTTCAACAGCCTTTTTTGACAGATCACGTGTGAGTCGTGTCATGCTGTCATGTTATGTTTGTTTAGTATTGTTTGGCATTTCATAATGGAAAGACTTACGCCTGAACAACGTTTACAAATCGTTCAACTTGATTACGAAAATTCACGTTCCGTGAGGAATGTGTTTCGTGCACTTCGCTCAACTTATGGTCAACATAATCGGCCTACTGAGCGTACTATTCACAACACCATCACACATTTTGAGACCCAGCATTCATTATTGGATAACATTATACCGAATAGACCACGCTGTGAAGAAAATATAGCGGCCGTAGCTGAGAGTTTTGGGCCGGTTGATTGGCCATCAAGATCGTATGGTATCACACCGTTAGACTTTTTCTTGTGGGGATATGTATAGTCTTAAGTTTATGCGGACAAACCCGCTTCGATTCAGGTCTTGGAGGAAAAATTCACGCGTGTCATTCGCCAGTTACCAGTCGAAATGCTCGAACGAGTCATCGAAAATTGGACTCAACGGATAGACCATATGCGGCGTAGCAACGGCCAACATTTGATAGACATAATCTTCAAAAAATAAATGCCAAAGAATGTTCTTTCAAATGATAATAAACGTTCCCCATTAAATTTGAATTTTCTGCGTTTTTTTTTTTCTTTTTTTTTTTCTTTAAAAAAGTAGGGAACCTCGAAATGGATCACGCGGTATGTTCTAATATGATTCCCATAATTTAAATCTGAATGTTTTCATTAGCGTGAGCTAAACCATTTTTAAAATACCTGTAAAAATATGAATTTCTTTCCATAGCATTATCAAAATTTTCGTTATAAGAATATTAACTTTAAAATATAAGAGATACATGCAAACACCTGGAACATCCATCCATTCAATTAATTGTTAAATCTCCTTTCATTCGCAGAATATTACGATTTTCTTAAAATTTTTGTCATATTTTCTTTATTTAAACATGTAATTTTATATATTTTGAAAATTGTTTAATATATATTATGTTTTAAGGTATAATTGGAAAGATCTATGCTGAAACTATTGAATATTACATGTAACTTAACAGCAAAAGGTTCAATTTTAAGTTATATAGACATTTTTATTATACATACTTAAAAATCAATAAATTTATGAAAAATATAATAAATTATTTTAAAACGGAAACGAATTAGAGAAAGTCTTTGTAATTTAGTCACTATTTTACACGATTATTAGTTTTTATGATAACTTTATGCTTCTGCTTTCATTTATTTTTTTGATTTTCGGTAATGACAACTACTTATTAAAGTAGTTTCTTGGTAATGAGGCGTCATTATTATTTGCCTACTCTGTTTTACATAAATAAGTACTCAGTAGTATAATAGCGGAGTAATATTACAATCACGTGGATCAGTTAGCTAGAGCGCTGGATTAGCAACCAGAAGGTTGTTGGTTCAACCCCATTCTGATGCTGTTGTTTATAACAAAATGTATAAAACGATATTTTTTATTAAAAAAAAGTTTTTGTCAGTATCAGATGGTAAACTGAGTAAGACGTGAGTCATTAAAACCGAATGGTTAATTTGTGTCCAAGTTCAAATCTCACTGACGGCAAAATTTTTTTTAATTTTTATTTTCGTTTAGGTACATATTTTTGAGTATCCCTAGAGTCTAAAAATAACTACATGAGATTGTGGACAGTAACTAGTTAAGCTCTAGTTATTCAGACAAAAAATAAGTAGTTCATTTTTATTTCCAATTATACCTGCTTTGCTGGGTATATCCGAAATTTAAAACATTTTCACAAAAAATTAAGATGCTTAAATTCTTTACACATAAATATTTCAAAAGATAGAAAACAATGAAAGTAATTTGCCTTTTCGTATTATAAGTTATTAAAAAAAAATATATATATAAACAAAAGCAAAAAATAAATAAAACCAGGTGTTTAATTAAGAAATATAAACGCAGTATCGATACTTAAGCTCTCAACATAAAATGATCATATACATACATATCCATACATACATATATTCCCATGTACTTGTATTATTGGCAAATAAAAATTAAAGTTTTCAATACAATAAGGCAATTAAAAATTTGCAGATGTATATTAGGGTGACCCTAAAATGAAAGGTATCGATGTTCCCAGCTCAAATGGAAATTTACTTTATTCTAACATATCGTTTTTAAAAATTTATGTCCTGGCATTATCCTTTCGTTAGTAGGATCAAAATGAAAAAAGGTCTTTTTTCGTTTTTTCGTTTTTTTTTTTTTTTTTTTTTTTTGATATTTTCATATTTCTGCCGAAGCAGCAATATAAAAATGGTATTGCAAGAAATATTCTTTAGAAGGCGCATTTAATGAGATAACTAAAATTTGAGACCAGTTTTAAATACCCACAAAAAACTTTTTGATTTTCGATAATGGCAACTACTTATTAAAGTAGTTTCTTGGTAATGAGACGTCATTATTATTTGCCTACTCTGTTTTACATAAATACGTACTCAATAGTATAATAGCACAGTAATATTGCAATCACGTGGATCAGTTAGCTAGAGCGCTGGATTAGCAACCAGAAGGTTGTTGGTTCAACCCCATTCTGATGCTGTTGTTTATAACAAAATGTATAAAACGATATTTTTTATTAAAAAAAAGTTTTTGTCACTTAAAAAATTAAGTAGGATATGGTGTACTGAGTAAGACGTGAGTCATTAAAAACGAGTGTTTAATTTGATTCTAAGTTCAAATTTCACTGACGGCAATTTTTTGTGTTTTTTTTTTTTATATTTTCGTTTAGGTACATATTTTTGAGTACCCTAGAGTCTAAAAATAACTACATGAATTTGTGGACAACTAGTGCAAAAATAACTAGTTATTCAGGCAAAGAATAAGTAGTTTAGCTTACCAGGAAAGCAAAGTTTTTGCTGGGAAGTAACTATTAAGAGTCATCTAGAAAAAACAGACAAGTGTTTAAAAAAAAGATTGTTCTGCGCGATGCCCAATTGATATTACAATAAGTAAAGTCTTAGTTTATTTTAAAAGATATGATTATACGTTTTTAGTCGTACTATTATTATTTCAACAATTAAAAGTGACTTTTTATATTTTGAAAATATATTTAGATATAGGTTTTACTATATTGAAGTTAATTACATATTCAAAATCAAATTTTCATCTTACCACTCATTTATTTATTTATAAATTTCAAACATAATTTCATAATCTCTAGAAAATACCAAAAAAAAAAAAAAAAAAATAACAAAAATCCAATTTGATACTTGGACCGTCTTTCCTAAATTAGGAAAGAATTCATTAAATCTTAGCTTAATTCCCTTAAATCGTAATTCTGAATTAATAAATACTATTTTTTCATTACATAATAACGTTCCCAAATACTTAATTCTATATCTTCAATCAAAGGCTTTTGTTAGTTTATTGAATTAATTCTTTATTGAATTAATTATTAATTCAATTTTTGTTAATTCAAATCTTCACCAAATTTTATGAAAATACGAGGGCGGATCAATAAGTCCGTGATTTTTCGAACTGTCCTCGTAGTTATATTAAATGCAATACCATTCCCATCAAGTAACACCTGTTAATAGACTACATAAAACAGGCATTTGCCTGTTTTAAGGATCTCAATAATTTCATCGATGGAGCTGAATCTCTTTCCACCGAGCCATTTTTTTTAGTTTTGGAAATAAGAAATAGTCACTAGGGGCTAAATCCGGAGAATATGGCGGATGAGGTACCAATTCGTAGCCCAATTCATAGAGTTTTGCCATTGAGACTGCACCCGTGCATTATCTTGATGAAAAAGAACTTTTTTCTTGGCCATATGGGGTCGTTTTCTTTTTAAATCCTCATTAAATCGGTCTAATAAGTTGTCGTAATATTCTCCGTTTATTGTTTTTCCCTTTTGAAGGTAATCGATGTGGATTATCCCGCGTGCATTCCAAAAAAATGTTGCCATCACCTTATTGGTCGACAAACTTACCTTGGCCTTCTTCGGAGCAGTTTCACCCGGAGAAACCCATTGTTTAGACTGCTGCTTGGTCTCCGGAGTACAGTAATGGATCAATGTTTCATCCACAGTTACAAAATGCCGCAAAAACTCATTCAGATTGCGGTTAAACAACTCCAAACAATCCTTTGAAGTTGTCACACGTTTACGTTTATGATCAATTGAGAGCAAACGCGGCACCCATCTTGCAGACAACTTTCTTAAACCCAGCTGGTCATTTAAAATCTAAACCACACTGCCATATGAAATGCCTATGGCATCAACAATCTCACGCACTTTTACTCTTCGGTCGGCCAACACCATATCGTGGATTTTTTCGACATTTTTCAGTGTACTGACCTCATTTGGCCGTCCGAAACGTTCAGCGCCATTTGTACTTGTGCGACCACAAGCGACCATTGAAATCGATGGTGCAGAATCCCCATAGTATTTATCGAGTTTTTCCTTGGTTTGATTGACGGTTTTTTTTCACTCGAAATTCACTTTTTTCCATTTTTAGAAAAATACACGAGGTTGTATGTTTTGAACAGCTGTTAAACGCAAAGTAAATGACGACACTTGTTCAAAATTTGACAGTAGTCTATTAACAGATGGTACTTGATGGGAATATTGTTGTATTTCATATAACTACGAGGGAAGTTCGAAAAGTCACGGACTTATTGATCCGCCCTCGTATTTTTCTTTTAATTCAATTTTTAATATTTTGTTTTTTTAATCTTTTACAAAATGAATTAAAAGATATTTTCTAAGGAAATTTTGAATGATTCAATATATTTTTTAAAAAATATTGATTGTAAATTCTTTAAGAATTTCCCGGCAAAAACTTTGCTTTCCTGGTAAGCTAGCAGGTATAATTGGAAACAGAAATAAACTACTTATTTTTTGCCTGAATAACTAGTTATTTTTGTTCGACTTGTCCCCCCACAAATTGATGTAGTTATTTTTTGACTCTAGGGGTACTCAAAAATATGTACCTAAACGAAAACAAAAATAAAAAAAACAAAAAAATTTTGCCGTCAGTGAGACTCGAACTTGGACACACACTAACCATTCGTTTTTACTGACTAACGTCTTACTCAATACACCATCTCGCACATTGCATCCTAAGCGACAAAAACTCTATTTAGTTTAAAATATCTTTTTAGACATTTTGTTATAAAAAACTAACAGCTTCAGAACGGGGTTGAACTAGCAACCTTCTGGTTGTTAATCCGGCGCTCTAGCCAACTCATCTACGTGATTTCAGTATTACTGTGCTATTATACTATTGAGTACTTATTAATTTAATACAGAGTAGGCAAATAATAATGACGCCTCATTACCAAGAAACTACTTTAATAAGTAGTTGTTATTACCGAAAACCAAAAAGTTTTTGCTGGGTTCATTCCCGAAAGTATTAATTCTATATACATGTAAAGTAGAAAGAATTTAAGTCTATGAATTGAATTATTATGAATGCTTTAAAGGAATGACTGGAATACCAAATTTAATTTAATTTTAAAAAGTGAATTAAAGAATTAAACCTTTCGAATACAAAAAATTCTGTTTTTATAAAATTTGTTCTAAAAATCACAAAACCGCGAATTATAAATTAAAGCAGCAGTATTAAGTAAAATATTGCACTACATTTTTTTTTTATTTATTTATTTTTTTATTTTTTATTTAATAATTGACTCCATCCTTTTGGCGATTACTGTATGTTGACAATTAAATATGTTTTAGTTTAGTGGTATTTACAATTAGTGTTATATTCGAATATAAAATTCAATACATTTGCAACAATTTACTAATTACAAAATGGTTAATTAAAGTCGATTTACTTATTTGCTTTAGCATGAGTGCAAGGTTAATTTTTTTAGCTGTTGTTGTTTGTTTTTTGTTTTTATTTATTTTTATTATTCATTTTTTTATTCGATAATAGACAACAACAAGTGCATATCGAATCAAACCATTGAATAGATACCTATTAAAGAGCTAGAATAGCTTTAAAATATATTTATTACTTATTGTAACCGGATGCAGAAGGAATGCACATTTAAACTAATAGAAACGTTTTTGAGGCTTTTTAATTAACACATATTCTGCACAACAACAAAAAATATATTAAAATATAAAAAATGAGTAGATCTACACCAATGGGTCCTACAGAAGTGGACTTTATTTATAAGCGTTATGTTATATTAATCTAAAATATAGTTTTAAGAAATCAAGGAAAAAGTTATAAAAGTAGGTTGCAAAAAAAAACAAGTAAGAAAGATATAGTCGGTTCAGCCCGATCACATGATAACCCACACCATTGTATATGTCCATCAAAATTCGTGGAGGGGTCTTATATTAGACATGTGGACAATTATGGATCGATACTTTTACTAAGTGCAAAATAAAATATACGTATACAGAATATTACGTAAATACTAACATTTTTATGAATTTATGCATTTTAGAGTAATTCCCGAAAGTGGGCTTATATGGGAGCTATGGTAAATTATGCAGCGAACCTCATAAAATTTGTTACTATGATTTCTACTTATATAAAACTTATTTGTGCCGAATATAAATCTGATAATAACATGTGTATGTGGTGCACGTTAAAGTGATTTTTGGAAGAAGGTTTTATATGGGATGTATGGACCGAACTTCATGAAATTTGGCACAAAGATTGATACTTATACAAAACTTTCTTGCACTGAATTCAGAGACCTGCGCCGAACGGCTGAAATTCGGCTAAGCCGAGCCGCCGAGAAAAAATTGGAAGCCGCCGCCGCTGTAAAATTTTTGGCTTTACTCGGCTTAAAAGCAGCCGCCGTTTTTAAATTATTTTTGAAAAAAATATGTTAAAAACGAAACTTTTTTATTATTTTAATGCAGTATTTGCCACTTATGTTGTATTTAAATATGAAAGAAAAATATTTGCATCATGAACTTCAAATAATTATAAATCAATCAAGTATTTTTGTTGACTTATAATTGATTATTTTTTTATGCTAATACTGTAAAAAAATAATATTAACAGTTGCTAATAAATTTTAATCAGCCTTAATCGACATCGTGCGAGAGCTAACGACATGTGATTGGGAATTATCGAAATAATTGATATAAATTCCCTTATTTATTGTACTTTTTTATTTATTTAGCATATCTTAAGAATTGATATTTTTTCATATCGGAGGAGACTATTTCTTATTCTAATATGTAAGCAATTATTCTAATATTTTATGTAAAAATCCAAAAATATCCTTAGATCACTCGCATATTTGTTTTATATTTTTTCAATAAATTAATAATTCTGTTTATACTTTCGTTGGAAAAAACCTTGTCCTATTTTTATGAACAATGTTAATCAATGGGGCATGAAAATATAAAATTTTTAATTAGAAAAATATGTGTGTAATATCAGCCGGCTGATAGCCGATTTTAAGCCGCCGCCGAAGCTATTTAACACAAGCTGCCGCCGCCGATAAAATTCCTCGGCGCAGGTCTCTGACTGAATTTCATTAAAATTTTGCTATATTTAAGATATTTATTATCGTTAAACCCCTATTCCGGGGTACATTTTTTATGGGAACTAAGTGAAATAATGGACCAATTATAACCAACTTCAATAAGTTTTGTCCTTGTGTCATGAAAGTCCTATGTGCCAAATTTCATTGATTATCTTCAAAATTGCGACCTGTACTTTGTGCAAAAGGTTTACATGGACAGCCAGCCAGACGGACGGACGGACGGACGGACGGACATCGTTAAATCGACTCAAAAAGTGATTCTGAATCGTTTGGTATACTTTAAGGTGGATGTTGGATGATTTTTTCTGTGCGTTACAAACATCAGCACAAACGCATAATGTCCCAACCACCTATGGTGGTGTAGGTTATAATAACTTGCAAATAAATAACTCACTGTTTATACACAAATTGCATAAAGAAATAAATATGTATATTTCCTTATTTGTCGTGCCGGATGGGAAAAATACAACTATTATCATCTTTTGTAAGTAAAATTAAGTAAAATTGTAATAACTTAAACTAGTGATTTTAATTTTTAATAAAGAGCATCAAATAAAAAAGCATTTTTTTTAAGGAATATATAAAATTCCTTAACTGGCGACCGTGCAAACCAAATGTCACGTCATCATTTGGTCGCAGATAAATAGTTTGAATAAAAAAAAAATCGCACAGAAAAAATATTAAACCGGTTTAGTGAGTGACTCCATGATTTAATATTGAAAATAAAAACCGAATGTCTATAATGAAGTTAAACAGGATAATAATAACACGGTTTGTAATGATCTTGTACAATAATAAGTGAGAACAATAATCCTGTGAATTTAAAATCAAAACATGAGGTTGTCAACACGTTTAAACTTTTATCCGCTAAGAAGAACGGCTGTTGTCAAAAAAATCAGAAATTTTGAAGAACAGGAATTACCACCGAGAAAGAGACCCCCTAGTAGTTGGAAATACAGAAGCGGGAGTTGTAAATCAACAGCCACTGCTTCTACAATTCTTCATAATGGTTTTAAGATTAATTATGAAAGTCGTACATTTAAATATTAATTACTTAACAAAAGTTACTTTTGTTTAAAATAAAACTAAACTAATTGCATAAAAAATTCAAAATATAAATCAGTTTTGGTCAAAAATAAAATTAATAAGATTAAGAAATTCAAGTTATAGTGAAAAAAATAATAATGAAACATAAATCATATTTATAAAAAAAAAACTACCCAACAAAAAAACTTTGCTTTCCTGGTAAGCTAGCAAGTATAATTGGAAACAAAAATAAAGTACTTATTTTGTTGCCTGATTACTAGTTATATTTGTTCGAGTTGTCCACAAATTCATGTAGTTATTTTTAGACTCTAGGGATACTTAAAAATATGTGTCCTAACGAAAATAAATATAAAAAAAAACAAAAAATTTTGCCATGAATGAGTTTTGAACTTGGGCACAAAGTAGCCATTCGTTTTTAATGACTAACGTCTTACTTAATACACTGTCTCGCACTTATTGCCTGCCCCACGTTGTCGAAGCAAAAATTCGTTTCGACAAATTATATTGAAAACAACAAATAAATTTAAAATTTTATTATTGTTTTCCTTACAATTAAATCGAAACTAATTTTTCGTTGGATATCGTGGGACAGGCCGTTAATTTTCAAAGTGACAAAAACTGTTTTTATTATAAAATATCTTTTTAGACATTTTGTTAAAAAAAAAACAAACAGCGTCAGAATGGGATTGACCCAACAACCTCCTGGTTGTTAATCCAGCTCTCTAGCCAATTGACCCATGTGATTGCAAATTACTGTGCTATTATATAATATAGAGAAGACAAATAATAATGACGCCTCATTACCAAGAAACTACTTTAATAAGTAATTGCCATTACCGAGAACCAAAAAGTTTTTCGCTGGGTAATGATATATAATATAAAAATTTTTGTTTTTAAAGTATAAAAAAAGTTAAAAAAAAAAAATTAAAATTAATATGAAAATATTAAGACAATTCATTTTAAAAAAGCATCCCAACAAACCAAATAATATCATAACGATATAATTTTGATGATAAAGAAGCCCGAGAAGGATATAATTTATAATTCTAAAATGATATATGTGATATCATAACTTTTGAAAATAACGATATTAATAATGATATAGTTGAATTTAAGCAGCGCCATAATTTGGCAATATATTCCAGAAGATATACATACCAAGGTTGGTTGAATATATAATAAGGGTACTCAATTAAGCGCTTAAGTTTCACATTTGTGCAATTGCGCAAATATAAGCGACATATTTCATGAACCTCGTTTTCAAATTTTGTTCATTATTAAGGATAAGAAACATTGCAAGTAATTAAACAATTTTTTTTAAAATCAAAGATGCATGTAATGATTTTATTATAATTAACGTAACCATAATTTTTTAGATCGCAGTTATTGAAAATTTTTAAATATGAACAAAAGACAGCTGATTTATAAATGCAGTATTAAACAGCGCAAGTTTGAGAGACTAAATAGTCGCGAAAACTTATAAGTGTTACGTAAATGATTTTCCTTACAATTTTTGACATTTCATTTGCAAGTGCGCAAACTTACACACACTGCACAGTTTGCGAGGGTTTTGCGTGTTTTCATGAGGACCCTTAATATTCTAACTATTTTATCAAAAAAAAAAAAAAAAAAAAAAAAAAAAAAAAACGACATAATAAACTAAAGTACATCCAGCTGCAAATAATTTTATATAAAACAGTTCCTCTTAAATTCCAAGCTAATATTGGTGCCTATGCTATAAGAATATAATTTTCATATAATACTCCAGCAAAAAATTTTTGGTTTCGGTAATGGCAACTACTTATTAAAGTAGTCTCTTGGTAATGAGGCGTCATTATTATTTGCCTACTCTGTTTTACATAAATAAGTACTCAGTAGTATAATAGCGGAGTAATATTGCAATCACGTGGATGAGTTGGCTAGAGCGCTGGATTAGCAACCAGATGGTTGTTGGTTCAACCCCATTCTGATGCTATCAGTTGTTTATAACAAAATGTGTAAAAAGGTATTTTATACTAAAAAAGTTTTTGTCACTTGGAAAATTAAGTGGGAGATGATGTACTGAGTAAGACGTTAGTCATTTAAAAACGAATGGTTAATTTGTGTCCAAGTTCAAATCTCTCTGACGGTAAAAATTCTTTGTTTTTTTTTTTATTTTAGTTACTGAGGCAAAAAATAAGTAGTTTATTTTTGTTTCCAATTATACCTGCTAGCTTACCAGGAAAGCAAAGTTTTTGCTGGGACATAAATTTTTTTTTCTTTTTTTTTCAATTTGAATATTATGATATGGAATAGTACTTCGGTTTTGAAACTAATTTTGATAAAAGATAAATATTTAAATTCAAAATATAATAAACAAGAGCTGTGATTCCTACGGGAACATCCAGTTCCATAATTGAGAAATATATTAGAAATAAGTAGAGAATATTATATAAAAATTATTGAAACTTTAAAAGAATAAAATAAAAAATAAAAATAAAAAATTTGTATTTCTTTTTATCAATTATGAATATATAAGAGTTATAATTCCTACAAGACTAGAGTTTGGGGTTTCCCGTGATAATTCTTTTCCCTGGAAATTTTTAAGTATGAAAAATTCATTTGAATTTTTCATATTCAAAAACTTAAATTATAAGCAAAAAAAAAAAAAACACAGATATCTTATAAAATATATTAAACAACATTACAAATCATAATTCTTTAATAAAAAATAAAATAATATTAAAATATGATGCATCTTTCAGCATCAGTTGTTCAGCAACTGATGCTGACGCCGCAATAATCATATTCGTATTGCGGAAGTTTCCCCCATCGGGAAAGAATGTTTGTCACAGGCGATACATCTTAGCAATAAGAAATCAATATGCCTAGAAAAAAAAAATAGGCAATATTGCTAGATAATCATCTAGGTGAAAAAAATACCGCTAGATAATCTTTTGGAAGGTGTAATTATCACTAAATAAATCTTGAAATAATATATTAAAGAAAACTTGTGTAAAGCATGCATGGACATAAATCTTAACATTATAAAGCACGAAAACTAAAACGCTCATATAAAATATTATTTATTTTTTTTTGCTATAAAAAAAACAAATTTCTTCAATATTTTTTTCATTTTAAAAAATTTTTTCAACAACTGAAAAAATTGTGACTGAAAGATAACAGTATTGCATTAATTTCTTTCAGATGATCTCAATGCGATATCATCAATTTATTGCGGCACCTTACTGAAAAAAGGGCGACATTTTGAGGATAAAAATAGTAAAAAAATTTTAAATTTTTTATATTTTTTGTTGTTTATTGCCAAATTTTCTTTAAGCTGATAAAAATACAATATAAGAAAAATATCATCAAATTGTCGTCCAAATGATAAAAACAAGTTATTGCGTAAATTACCTCAAGAAAGATATCTTGTTTATAAGGTCCTCTCTATAAATTTTATGGTATGCTTTAAAAAAAAAGTATAATTTAAAATCAATCGAATATCGATATTTGTGTATAAAACATATTCCAGCTGGGCAACTGCTAACTCAGTTGTTATGCCTTGGGCATTCCAATGCATAACATGAATTATATGGCATGTTAAAACATCATACCCAAAACTCGTAGCTTGTCGTACTTATTCTGACATCTTTGCAAAGCACCGACAGCATCAAAAAATATTTCCAAAATATTTGGAAATGTCATCGTTAATAATTTTTTCGAAGCTTTTGTTCTTAGCTACCTCAGAATATAAATTACCATAAGCGTGAGAATTCCGTGTATTATTTTGGGGTTCTTGCTTTGATCATTGAGGAGAATCATGATCGCCTTGGTTAAAATATGAAACATTAGTTCTTCTGCTGCTCGCCCTAGTTTTAGATGTAATTCGGTATCGTATTTCTAAATATTCTTGGCGACTTGGACACTTTGGGTCATCAGCTCTATGGTTAACGTTCTTTAAGTTCTTTTTTAAGCAGTTGTAATACTGAACATACCACAATACGATTACTGACTATTGGTCTGCTCTCAGGAAGTACAAGGATAGAATCGTTTGGGTGAAGGAGGACAATTGGAGGAGTTTTGTACGTGACAATAGGGATGACCCCTGGGGTAAAGTTTACCGTGTGTGCGGAGGTGGGTTTAGAAAGCAGGCTGACTTAGCTTCTCTTCAGGTGGGCAATGTTACTTTATCGACTTGTAGAGAATGTACTAACGAACTTTTGGGGGTTTTCTTTCCAAGTGCGGATCCGATTGATCATTCTTCTCTTATTAGAGAGATGGTTGATCCTCCAAGCTTGTAGAGATCGGAAGTTGTGGACAGTATTTGTCGGGTTAGAATTAGAAAATCTACGGGTATTTATGGTATGACTGGAGAGATGTGTAAAAGCATCTGGAAGACCATAACTGAACATCAGTCGAAAGTGTCTTAGCAAAGGCTATTTCCCCGGGACTTGGAAGCGCGCTCACGTTATAGTTCTCCTAAAGTCTCCCGATAGGGGAGGAGTAATCTTCGCTCTTATCGGGGTATTTATCTCCTTCCGGTACTTGCAAAAATGCTGGAAAGAATAATGGTGTCTCGACTTAGGGAGGTCGAATCTTTTTTTAAAACATGCTGACGATCAAACTCAATAAAATAGAGCGCGTCATCTATATTAGATCTCTTTGGTTCTCGTTCCTTTACGCTTACAGGTTTTGTATTATGCGAGCTGACAAATTTTTTGTCGATTGTGTTTGTAACCAGTTTTGGTAGGCAAAATAAAACTTTTTACGTCCTTCAATTCATGCGTATAAAACTGGAAACACTCAAGGCTTCATTGCACAGCGATAGCGAGTTGTATAAAATTATCGTACCAATAGCCCCGGACGATATTTAATACACACTTTTTTCGGAGAATACAAAAATTATTTGGCAATCAACCTTCCTACATACATATTATTATATAAGTGTAGAAACACAAACAACGACGGCAACGGCAGATCAATACAAATTTGACTTTACATTGGCATTGAACGGCAAGTCGTTCGAATAAAACTTATTCTATTTTCTTGACGATATTTTGCGTTTTTTTCAACAAGATTGCTATGGTTTATAAAAAAATATATTATAAAAAAGAAAAGGAAGCTTAACAAAGAGAGATAATAGAAATAAAATAAAACAAATAAAATATAATAATATTTATATAATAAAGACTATAATTATAACAAATAATAAAAAATAAGATGCTAAATTATTTATGTTATTTATTTCACGCAAAACTTTGGCAACCATCTTACCATCCCGCTGCCGTTGTTATTGTGTTTAATATTTCTCAATAAGAAGCAAACCGTCCCGTTGCCGGCGTTGTTGTGTTTCTAAACTTATTTTATTAATTTGAAATTTTTGTATAAAACAAATTGTTTTCATTTTTTTTTTTTATTTTTTATTATTTATTTTTATATCCATTCATTCAGTTTTAAAATTCATTGTAAATCAATCGCAACTAGATAATGGACGTTGGAAGGCGTTATTCAGATAATTTGGGAGAAAATCCGGAAACAACGAATTCAAATGAAAAAGACCCAGCATCCAAACTAAATAAGTCCAGAAAAATTAAAAAAACTGGTAATAAAGTTATAATAAATTATCTTAAGCAAAGGGATGTAGCACCATGGTTTCGAGGTACCTCACATTTTCACATTAAAGGAGCCAATAAGCTACTCAATGCTTTACGAGACGATGCTGAACAAAGTACCACACATCGTGTACGATCTTGTTTAAATTTAATCGGTCTGGAACCGATGATAACATCGAAACAAATTATGTTTTTAATGGGTTTAAGTAGAGGTAATGACTTGGTCTTTTTATGGTTTCTGATGGAGATGCATTACAAGACACCCAAATCCAAAGATTTAAACTCATACAGTATTAACGAACAACTAATATGTTCGGCAATCTGTCACCTAGATATGATAACAACGTTAAGGGAATTGGATAAAATACTTCCCAGTGGCCATACATCAAGAATCGAAATGAAAAAAGCTGGTTTGCAACGTCAAAAATTGAAGGAATTCTATGCTAAACAAAATAATGAGAGCTTGACACACAAATATCTATTGCCTTATTTTCAAAAAAATACTCGGCCCCGGCATTTTGGAAAACTTCTTTACTTGAATATACCCAATTTTAAAGTAGATTTTGATATTTACAGTTGCTACAATAATCTTAATCATACGGTGCAAAACGAATCTAATCGCTGGCATGCAAATTACCATTTCAATCCAGGCAAACGCATTGTTCACTTAGTTATTGGAGAAACAATTACAAATATATTTAATAACTTGAAGGAATCCTTTTTAAGGTTTCAGAACCTCGAGGTATTGTGTGGATATCACAAGACTGTGAAAATAAAAAATAACATTTTTCAACATGAACTCAATGTTAAAAAAAGAGATGACTGTTTAAAACGCTATTTTAAGTCTAAGGAGGAGAAAGATGTAAGTACAAACTAGTCAAGTTTTTATTTTTATTATTATCTATTATATATTAATTTCAAAGGAACATGTTTACAAAATCAAAAAACATTTTAAAGAAACCGTTCATCAAGAGTTAATCAAACTCAACCAGCAGACCGGGACCTGCAAGCGGGAAAATAAGTCATTAAAAGTATTTACTAGTGCTAATAAAATATACAATGTCATCTTAGGAGACAATTTCAAAAGGCAATGTAATGTTAATTTAAATATAATTGATGATGCAAACAAGCTTAAAGTAAAGGATATAAACAGCGATAAGTATAAATTGGATAGAGATCATATTCGTAAGAGTTTAAATAACATTAAAAATACCAATAGTAAAAGGAATATTTTGGATGAAGGCAATTCAAAAAAAGATAACAACAATCTACCAACATCAAATATAAATGAATTTGCTAATGAAAATAATAGCGATATTCACACCTCTTCCGAGGTAGTTTTTAATCGGCCCCTTATACATAAACCTTTTAAATTTGATTATAGAAAAATATTTTTTCCAAAATACAAAGATGATGAGAACAGGCGTATACAGAAAATGTTCTTAGCAGCTTTGAATGACAATAAAACAAATTCTACATCAGATCAAGACCAAACTGAACATAAATATGACAAAGCTATTAGAAAATGTGCCAAAAGCATATTCGACAATGAAGTAGAAAAGTACGAAGAAAAAATGAAAAACGAATTTGAAGAACAAAAAGTACAATATCTAAAGCCTTTGCAACAATATCCTACATTGGCTAACTATAATGCCGAAGACCATCTGTTAATGGATCGTATGTTGTTTGATGCTTTTCAATATTTACGCAAAAATCCAAAATTTGTATGGGCTCAACTACCGAAAGCCCATAAGGTACCCATGTTACGGGAATGGATTGCACGTCGCTTTGGTAAGGAATACACATCCATGGAAAGAGCAGAATCATATCGAACGTCTTGCAAAATATTTCGAGCCTTAGATAAAAACAATTTGGAATACTCCATGCCGAATGCCACACAAATTGGTAAAAATCTTTTTCTCAACTACAATTGTCGAAAGTATTTGGATAAAAAGGTATTGTGTTCTTCTAAAGGTATCCATGCATCATGCACCATGCACCATTATATATTATAATACAATATCCAGAGTTACAGGTGCATTGATGCCTTAATAAAACATTTCATTTCAGTATTCTTTAAAATCTTATACACATACATTATACATATACTTATATATAGGTGCAACATATTAAAAACAAATACTACTACCATTTGGATTCAACGTTTCTGGAATATACTCGAACTTTTTGGTTTGCTACGCGAGGTTACATATGCTCCAATGGACCGCCACGTAAAACTTTTTTTGCATACATGCCCTCAAGACTACGAGATATTCAACATTTTCGTTTATGGAAATCATATGAATATCGCAATTATAAAGTTTCCCGGAGTGTTCAACGTCGTCAGAAAAAATGTAATAACACTTTCTAAGATTTCTAGATTTTATTTGAAATGTTTGTTTAATTGAATCAATGAAGCCTTATTTTATTATGAAAATTTCCTCAGTAGCAAATTTTTAATTATGTTTAATACTACTTATTGATATGTGTATATTAATACATATGTATGTATGTATGTATGTATGTATGTATGTATGTATGTTATATAAAATATAAGTAAATTCTAAACTAAAAGTTTTCGTCATTTAGAAATTAATTAAAAACCCTATGGCTTCATACAATAATTACTTGCGTATTCACATGATGATTAAGAATTTCATCAACAAAGCTGAATGATAAAGAGTTTTAGTTAGTTTTTTCTTTTTGTCTTTTGTATAAAGAATATCGTAATATTTTTGATTTATTAAAAAAAAAAATGAAAATAAAATCTTGAGGTCATTTTTAAAGGTTATCGTCAAACAAAAGCTGGGTTTAGTATTTTAAATAAAATGTTATTTTTCATTATTATTTTTTTTAAGTCTAATGTAAATTACATAAACACATACATACACACTCACACATGTACATATATTTTTAGATTAAAATCAAAATAATGTTTTTTTTATCAGATGGTTTGAAATACGAACAAAAACAGGCTTTTTCGAATTTGATACGAGGGCGGATCAATAAGTCCGTGACTTTTCGAACTTCCCTCGTAGTCATACGAAATGCAACACTATTCCCATCAAGTACCACCTGTTAATAGACTACTGTCAAATTTTGATCAAGTGTCGTCATTTACTTTACGTAAAAAATAGGATTTTTCGAGGTCCTTAAAACAGGCATTTGTTTGGTCAATAATTTCATCTATGGAGCTGAATCTCTTTCCACCGAGCCATTTTTTTAGTTTTGGAAATAAGAAATAGTCACTAGGGGCTAAATCCGGAGAATATGGCGGATGAGGTACCAATTCGTAGCCCAATTCATAGAGTTTTGCCATTGAGACTGCACCCGTGCATTATCTTGATGAAAAAGAACTTTTTTTCTTGGCCATATGGGGTCGTTTTCTTTTTAAATCCTCATTAAATCGGTCTAATAAGTTGTCGTAATATTCTCCGTTTATTGTTTTTCCCTTTTGAAGATAATCGATGTGGATTATACCGCGTGCATCCCAAAAAAATGTTGCCATCACCTTATTGGCCGACAAACTTACCTTGGCCTTCTTCGGAGGTTTAAAAGCAGAGTGGCTCGAAAAAAAGCCACTAATTTCTGCGAAAAATCCTAAGCTTCGGCTTGAATTTTCTCGGGCACATCTTAACAAAGATGTTGACTTTTGAAAGCGTGTGATATTTACTGATGAAAGTAAGTTCTACATTTTCGGAAATGATAGAAGATCAAAGGTTTAGAGGAAGCCTAACAATGCACTGGATCCAAAAAAATATTATACCAACAGTTAAACACGGTGACGGCAGTGTTATGGTTTGGAGCGCCATGGCATCATCTCGAGTGGGTCAATATTATACCAACAGTTAAACACGGTGGCGGCAGTGTTATGGTTTGGGGAGCCATGGCATCATCTGAAGTGGGTCGGTTATTCCTTGTTGAAGGTAATATGCATCGCTTTCAATATGAGAACATATTGAAATGAAATCTGAAGGCATCTGTTGTTAGCTTAGGCCTTGGTATTTTCCAACAAGACAACGACCCTAAGCATACCGCTCACGTTGTACGAGATTATGCCCCGACGCAATTAAATTCCCAATCCCAATCACGTAATTTATACCCTATTGAGCACATCTGGGATGTTTTGGAGAAAAAGGTACGAAAATATGACCCTTAAAACTGATCTTGTTCGAGCATGGGCCAAAATTAGTTGTTATTATTATTATGAACTACTTTTTTTTCTACAAATAAATTAAGCTATTGGTGCCTTAAATATTACTATAAAAACTTTTTGGTTTTTTCTTACACATTTACTAAACATACAAAATTGAGGGATGTAGGGTAATGAAATGTGGGCTCTAAGAAATTTAATTATAGTGCTAAATGGAATTGGTAGGTGTGGGTAACGAAACACAGATCTCTTAACATCTTTGAGATATATAATAAAACTTTAGTTAATATACTTGTGTTAATATCATTCTCATATAGCTGTAGCTTTAGGGCTTCTTTATTATTTATTTTTTTTATGTTTTTTTTTTATTTTTTATTTATTTATTTTTTTTTATGTTTTTTTTATTTTTTTATTTATTTATTTTTTTTTTATTTTTTTTTAGAGCTGTAGTTTGATTGGCTTTTTAAAGAGTAGTTTTTTTAATTTATTTTAGGGAATCTATATAAGACACTGTAATTGTACTGAGGTAAAACAGAAGAGGACAAGAACCCCCAAATCCGACTGATCGCTAGCGATTCAAAGGCTCCCGCGTCCTCTCTTGTATTGCTTTTTATGATAATATTTTTTTCAAAATAGTTTTTTTTTTTTTGGAAAATGTATGAAAAATTTACAATTTTTTTGTACGTTACATTACAAACTTGTCAGCAAAATAATAAAATACAAAGAAATTCTGACTCACTAAAACCTGTAAATATAACTGGTACTAGAGCAGAGCAAAATTTAGAGGAATAGCAAAACTGAGAAGAGGATATATAAAGGAATCCATATCAGCTTGAATTTTAGTTCAATATTAATATAAAGGGTGATCCAAGTAGATACTTTTTTCAACAGCCTTTTTTGACAGATCACGTGTGAGTCGTGTCATGCTGTCATGTTATTTTTGTTTAGTATTGTTTGGCATTTCATAATGGAAAAACTTACGGCTGAACAACGTTTACAAATCGTTAAACTTTATTACGAAAATTCACGTTCTGTGAGGAATGTGTTTCGTGCACTTCGCTCAACTTATGGTCAATACAATCGGCCTACTGAGCGTACTATTTGCAACACCATCACCCATTTTGAGACCCAGCATTCATTATTGGATAATATTCGACCGAATAGACCACGTCCAGCACGCTGTGAAGAAAATATAGCGGCCGTAGCTGAGAGTGTACTCGAAGACCGTGGAGAGTCGATTCGGCGCCGTTCACAGCAACTCGGACTGACGTATGGAACGACTTGGCGCATTTTACGTCGAAATCTAAAATTGAAAGCGTACAAAATACAGTTTGTGCAACAACTGAAGCCGCTCGACCTTTCCAAGCCACATCGCTTCTCTCTATGGGCTCTTGAAAAGTTCCAAGAAGATCCGACGTTTTCGAGGCAAATTTTATTCAGCGATGAGGCCCATTTCTGGCTCAATGGGTATGTAAACAAACAAAATTGCCGCATTTGGGACGAAGAGCAATCTGAAGAGATTCAAGAACTGCCACTTCATCCAGAAAAAACAACGGTTTGGTGTGGTTTGTGGGCCGGTGGAATCATCGGTCTATATTTATTTAAAAATGATGCCGGTGCGAACGTAACCGTCAATGGCGACCGTTATCGTACCATGATAACCGACTATTTGATGCCTGAAATTGAAGCTCGTGATCTCGGCGACATTTGGTTTCAGCAAGACGGCGCCACGTCCCACGCATCCAATCAATGGATTTATTGAGTGATGGATTTATTCGATGAGCACATAATTTCACGTTTTGGGCCGGTCGATTGGCCAACAAGATCGTGTGATATCACACCGTTAGACATTTTCCTGTGGGGATATGTAAAGTCTAAAGTTTATGCGGATAAACCCGCTTCGATTCAGACCTTGCAGGAAAACATCACGCATGTCATTCGCCAGTTATCAGTCGAAATGCTCGAACGAGTCATCGAAAATTGAACTCAACGGATGGACCATCTGCGACGTAGCAACGGCCAATATTTGATAGACATAATCTTCAAAAAATAAATGCCAAAGAATGTTCTTTCAAATGATAATAAACATTCCCCATTAAATTTGAATTTTCTGTGTTTTTTTTTTTTTTTTTTTTTTTTTTTCTTAAAAATATTGTTTTAATGTTTAATGAAATAATTTGAATATTATATATTCTTCCAATCTTGATATGTATATATTCTGCAATGTATTGTACTGCTTAAGATTTTCGTTATCATTACTAATATCGTTATTTCTAAAAATTGTGATATCATTTTCAGGTTTCTTTATCGCCGAAGTTATATTTTTATGATATCATTACGATATCATTACGTTTGTTGGGTACATTTGTTTTTTTTTCCCACTTTAAATAAATCGAATATTACTCTTGGATAATGAGAGATATTTTTGTTTTATAGATATATATGTACCTAACCTTCGAATAGTTATGTTTGGCGTAATTTTGTCTTTGTTCATTATTTTTAATTTTATTTTAAGTAGTTCAAGTAACTTTTAACTATTCATTCTTCTTAAAATACCATGAAACAAAATTTGATTAGATAGATTTTTTGTTTGGTTTGTTGGTTGGTTGGTTGGTTTGAAATGTATAATGCATTTATTCATCTATAAAGATTTATTGTAAAGATTATATTAAGAAAATACTAGACTCATTAATATATATGTATATCTTAATACATACATACATATAGTATGTATATTTATTTAAGTATCCATAGGTTAACAGGTAATTACGTGCATATACATATGTATGTAATATTTGACTGCTCCAAAAAAAAAAAAACGGACTTTCAAATTTCGACAGTAACTTGTTATTTTTCATGTAAAAATATAGTGTACAAAATATTAGAGCAATTGGTATTGCTAACACGTGCCGCATCGACACTGAACTTTGTAGGTTGTATTTATATGGAAAATTTTTTTACTTTTTCACAGTTAAAAAAAAAAAAAAAAAAAATTGCTACTATCAACTCTTTTTTGCAATTTAATGTAATGGAATCGTAATATAGACAGAATTATCTATTAAAACAAGAAAAAAAAGTTAAAATCGTTTAGAAAATATTAAAGTTATTAGAAATGCCCTAGACCATTAACGAGTTTTTGAACACTTGAACAAATTTTTATTATTTTTTTTTTTTTCAGAAATATTGAAATAAAATGCTATTCTAAATCAAATTTGAACCATAATTACTGAAAAACGCTTTGAATCCTACAGGATAATATAATCTCCTTTTCATGCTTTATTAAAAACGTTGATTTTTCAAATCACCAATTCAATTTTTTCAATTTTTTTTTTTTTAATATTTTCAGAATTAGCTCGGATTTTGCCAAAAAGACATTTTTTTTTTTTTTTTGTGATTTTTTATTGATTATTTATTGAAAGTTATAACATAATCCAATGAAGGCGTTTGATCTTATAGATCATGAAATATTGCTGCAGAAGCTTAAATACTATGGTATTCATGGAAATGAATATTTGCTTCTAGAGAGCTACTTAACAAATAGAAGATAATTTGTTCAAGTTAAGGAAAATAAGAGTAATCTGCGGAATGTCATACATGGAGTTCCTCAGGGAAGTTTTCTAGGCCCTTTGTTGTTTTCAATATACATCAATGATTTCAAAAATTTAAACTTGACAGAGAAAATTTTTATATTTGCTGATGACATGAAACTGCATTAAAGCCGTATATGGAAAGAGATGCTTCATTAGTTTCGGAATATCTTCGTATTAATAAGCTTTTTTTAAATCCTACAAAGACGAAACTTATAAGGTTTAAACCACATTTTGGTTTTAGTAATGATTTTAGTATTTTTGTTGATGGAAATGAAGTTCGGTAGGTTTCATCTATTGAAGATTTGGGTATATGTTTGCAGGGAAATCTTATGTGGGATGAGCATATTAGGAATTTTAAAGTAAAACTTTCTCCTGCCTTAGGTTTAATATATAAGTTTAGAAACAAGTTTAATAAAAAAAAAAAAACAAATTTTTAATTTATCAAGCTTTGGTTCAAAGTCATTATAATTACCTTGCATTAATATATGGATTCAAAAAAACTACAGAGTTTAAATTCCTTCAGAGAATGCAGAACAAAGCATTAAAAAGTATAGCTAACTTAACCAGCCGGTTTTCAACTGTTATTTTATTCAGCGACATTTTTCCCACTGTTTTGCCAATTTATGGGCTCTATAAAGTTTCAGTTATTACTGTACATGTTTAAATGTCTTAATTGTATTGGGCATCATACCATACAATTCACACGGTTGAAGGTATTCTGCTTCAACACAAGAAATCGTGACAATTTAAGAATAATTGTTTGCCAATCTGAAACAACTAAGCAACGAGTTGAACACCCTGGTTGTAGGGAATATTTAAACAAGCCTCAAGCCTATCGCAATTTAAATCTTATTTAAAAATTTTTTTTATCTCAACATGTTGATGAGCTTCTGATACAATGTTTATGGGTATGTTTGATATACACGTTAAAATTGTAAATTATTGGTGTCTATTCTTGAAAACGCGTCGAAAAAGTGAAAATTTCCACTAAAACAAAAACAAAGTTTAAAAAATTGTTTTTATTTACCGTACATTTCTCAAATAGAATTTACCGTTTTTAAAAGAGAGAGAGAGAGAGTTCCCACGTTTATTAAATTTTAAAAATATATGGTAAACAAAAACAATTTCATAAACGTTGTTTTTGCTTTAATGGAAAATTTCACTTCTTCGACGCGTTTTCAAGAATAGACACCATTATTTATTATAAATATTTTTTTTAATACTTTTGTTAAAATTTTGCCAACAAGCCTCTATAATGTCAATCTGGCGCCGAGGTGAAATTGTAATATTGTTTATTTTATAATAAAATTTGAAAAAAAAAAAAATAACAAGATAAATTAGATTATAAAAAAAACTTACCGAAAATTTTGACGCATTTAAACAACCTAATATCACACTAATATTTTGCACGCTACATTTTTACATAAAAGAGAACAATCCTAGGGGGAATTGCGGTCGAAATTCAAAAGTCGGTTGTTTTTGGAGCAGTCTAATGTAGTATATATCATATGTTACATATGTATATATGTAAGTGTATAATTTTTTGGAATTGAAATATATACTATAGGTAAATAATTTGCTTAACTAAATACGTACACATGCATGTATGTATGTGTGTATGTATGTATGTATATATGTACTCTATATTTATGTAATTAAAGCTTAAATTCCAAAGTCAATGTCAAAATATGTATATATATGATTATACTTATGTTGCTGTTAGAAAAGAACAAATTAAAATCTTATTTTTTAGATCAATAAAATATTAAATACATTTATTATATGTGTTTTTATTGAATGATTTCATTTGTAAAACTATTTATAAAGAAAAAAAAAAAAAGTTTGAAATTCCATATATTTTGTGTGGCTTTTTATAACAAAAGATTCGCACGATTTGTTGTGGTTTATGTTTCGAGTTTAAATGAAAACTTTTGTTAAAATTTCATCATAAATTTTTTTTTTTTTTTTTTTTTTTTTTTTTTTAATAAACATTCTGTTCTGTGATTAACAGTAAAATTGTTTAAAAAAATCAGTTCTATGAGATTACCTGTTTGAATTTGCCTTGAACCGTTATGTATAGAAAAAGGTTATAAAATCATATCTCATGCAATATATTATTTGTTCTTGCCTTGAAAACAGCAATACAAATGAATTTTAATACATAATCATTCTAAATATTAAAAAAACGATACAATTTCCCTTTTTAATTTTTAACTAATTTGCTATTATGTATTTTGAATATGTACATACATACATACACACATACATACATACAATATAATTATACTTATAAATGTGATTGTGAATTTCAATTACCTTGACTTTCAAAGCTGAATCATATAAATATTGTATGTACTTAAGTTCATTGATACAATATTACTTAAGTATCAATCTCAAGGATTGTTGCATGCTAAAAAATTAACCTCTAAAAATTTACACATTTTAAATACATAACATACATATGTCTATGTATTAGTATACATACATACATATGTATAAACATAAATTTAGAAACAAAGTTGCTAACGATTCAAATTACAAAACCTCATCGAAAAACAAGTAAAAAAGACATAATCGGTCAAGTCCGACCATATGATACCCCACACCATTGTATATGTCCATTAAAATTTGTGGAGGGGTCTTATATTAGATATGTGGACAATTGTTGACCGATACTTTTACTAAGTAAAAATATACAAATACAGAATATTACATTAATACTAACATTTATATGAATTTATGCACTTTAGGGTGATTCCCGAAAATGTGCTTATATGGAAGCTATTGTAAATTATGGAGCGATCCTCATAAAATTTGTCACTGTGATTTCTACGTATATAAAACTTATTTGTGTCGAATATAAACTTGATACTGACATGTGTATGTGATTTATGCACGTTAAAGTGATTTTCGAAAGAGTGGTTTATATGGGAGCTATGGTCAATTATGGATCGATCTTCATGATAAACAACTGTTAGATGAAATATCAGTTTGATACCAAGGGTGGTCTTATGAAATTTTTATGAAATGTTCTATCTTGTTTTTAAATAAACCTATCAACAATATCAAAACATTGGACTTTTTACAACTTTATGATTTTTGTGTGTAACTTATTCAGTTTTCGAACTTATTCAGTTTTCCGTGGATAATATGGGAGCTAAATAAAATTTAGAACTTATTTAAAACCGTTCCGCCGGTTCTTGTGTCGAAAGAGTCATATGTGACAAGATTTATCTTCATAATTAAAACCTATTTTATTATTTGGCATATTTTTTTTTTTCACGAACGTCATAAACTACAAAATATGCACTTCTTAATGCTTCATAGTCCATCAAAAATTTCTGGGAGTTTTTAATTTTTTTTTTTTTTAGAAAAATATATGTAAATTGCATCTTGCAACATATTTTTAAATATATTGAGGTCCTATATTCCAAATCCTTTATACCATGTTTTCATGAAATTGCGTTTTTAATGTCATTACTATATTCCCTATACTAACCCTCATATATGATATAAATTTCAAATGAAAATTCCTATTTTTTTCCTAATTTTTCTAACGTTTTTGTATTCCACCCTCTTACAAAATAAATACCTTAAAAATCCTCTATAACTCTCAGTAATTATTTTATTTTTTGATAATATAAATATAATATATATCATTTCTGACTAATATATATTGAGTATGAATATGGTCAAAAAATTTAAATCGTTTGAAAAGTAGTATATCGAGCGCCTATATTCAAAACCCTCTATCCTGAAAAACACAACTTTTCAGGAGAGCCAAAAAAAACAGTTTTTTCTCTTATTTTTCAAGAGTGTATTTAAAAAGTGTTTTTTTGCAATATTTATTTAAAACAGCAACTAAATCTTGCATATAATTTGTTTTTAATATTTTGCAATATTTGCAATTTTTTAAGAGAAATAGTGGATTTTGCACTTTTAAAATATTCAATGTGTATAAATAAAATAACTATATAGAGGGTTTTGCAATGTAAAAAATACATCTAATATAATGTAAAATTTTAAAAGTTTTTTTTTTTTTTTTAATTAGTTAGTAATATGAAAAGCAACATAATTCAAATAGGCTGGCTACTTTAGGTAGGAATGGTAACTCCCATACAAAGTAAAAATTATTTATCGCTTAAATGATAAAGTTTTAAAATTGTGTGGTAATAATTTCCTTATCAAGATTCATAACTGAAATCAAAATAGGGCGGGCTACTTTAGGAACTATCTAAGGAACTATTACACTGAAAGTATCGAGATTTTTTGAAAATAATTTTCTTAACAAGTTCCACAATTGAGATAAAAATAGATAAAGAAGGTTAACAGGTGGTAGTAGTCGCCATACAAAGTGAATATTTATTATTAGATATCCGAAGAACTATTCAATAGATTTAAATTTTTTTGACCAGTTTCATATTCAGCTTGTATAAATTAGCATTCAGTTTTGCACTAAGAAATAAAAATAAAGTATTTATTCTGTAAAATAGATAAAATTAGAAAAACTAGGTATTTTCATTTTTCAATTTATATCATAGATGAGGATTACTATAGGGAATATAGACCCTCGATATATAGTATGTACATTAGGTTTATAACTGTTTTTGGGCCTCAAAATATCATAAGACTATCTTATAACCAATATTGTCATGATAATACAAATTAGTTTTTTTTCTAAAGCAATTCGGACAAAAGCTGATACTTTATTTATTTAAAATAATTTAAATAAATATTTAAAAATTTTATTTTTTCAAAATTTTTACTTACATTAATGTTTTATTTATTGAATACTACTATCTAACTCCAAGTTCACACACAGCCATTTTTCTTGCCGAAATTATTCTTTTTTTGTTTTGAACTTGCATTTATGTTCACACACAAAATTTTACTTCAGCAATTCTTGCTTTAATTGCCTTAATTTGTTTTTATTTCATATTCCTTCTCTCTCTCCACACGAAAACAGAATTTCAGCAAGAAAAATTGCTTTGTGTGAACCTAGACTAAAGAATAAAAAAAAATATTTTTGGAATTTAAATACATTGAGGTTTGGAGATCGGAAGAGGTTTTTATAAAGAAAACCCATATTTTCGCAAAAATTTTTAAATTACAAAACTATTTTCTATTTCTGAAAATAAATATTAATAAAAAGCAATAATAGCATGAAAAATTATTTTTTGGAACAGGTGACACACACCATTAAAGTCCTTGACAGGATATTATACCGTTATTATTAAAAATTATGATTCTTTTGACACTAATTGAAAAAGTTGTTTATTTAATAATTTAAGATAGATTTTTTATTCTTTAGATATTTGTATTTAATAATTAAAACATAAATATAATTTAAAAATTTTTTTATTCAAGTTCAAGTAATATAAAAAAGCCTTGAAGGCCATTTTACAACATAAAATTTAAAAATTTTTCATTTGAAGGAATTCACACCTATTTCATTGCCCATGTACATATATGTAGAATTGGATCACTGTGCAACATGAAACAACAGTGTAAAACGGATGAATGACGACATGAAAGGGAATGTAGAATGACTGTTTTGTTATTGTGTTAGTATGAGTAGTGTTGCCAGATATAAAATCGTCAAAAATTCGAACAAAAAATCGTCAAAATCGGCATAATATTTTTGAAATCGTCAAAAAATCGGAAAAATTAATTATTATTAAGTTTTGAAACTCTTTGTTTATTAAATAAATTTTCAGCATTGGTTTTGTATTATATAAAACTTGAAAAATAGTAACAAATTAAGATTAACGGAACAGTTAAAAAGAAAATATTTTCTTTTTAACGTTAATAATGGTTTTTCCGTGTAACTTAATGATTTTTCCCATATCTACTCGCCGAATAAACTTTTTTAGAAATAACAAAATTTTGTAAGTTCAGGTATATCAATGAAAAATTAAAATTTCATTAATCATCTCAAGTATTTAATGAATCTGGTCATATTAAATATTATTCAAAAGGTATTTGAAACTTTAAACTTTATTTGAACTTTTAATTTAAATCGCATATTTATTAATAAATATTCTCAGGAAAATATATCAAAATTATAGAGATCTATAACTCGTAAACTAAGAGAGAGCGGCTTTGTTTACAATTCTTTAATCACAATTAAAAGTACTACTGCATCATTTTAAAAATTGTTTAAAAATCAAGTGGGCCGATGATCTTAAATTACTGGAAAATAAACTCAATTGAAAAAATTGCTCAAAAAATCATATGTATTGTTTTTATTTTCAATTAAATTTTTTACTACTTAAAACATTCTTAAACTATTTTATCTATGATCAAAACTATTTTACTTCCATACATACACTGCCTGCCACTTGAATAAGGAATCACATTTTTTTAACTTTAATTAAGTATATCTCCTAAACTAAAGTTCAGAAAAAAAATATTTTTTGCACAACCAAATTTCAAAGTGTTGGCTTTAGTTTTCTGAAGAAATAAAAAATATACATATTTTGTTATACTAAAATTATGAATTTATTTAGAGACATGTATTTCTGTGGTACTATTTCGTGTGTCACTTGAATAAGAAATATTTTAAAACTAAGCAAACTGTAATTTATTTTTAAATTTTAGGTTATAAAAATGAAACTTATTATCTTCTAGCATTCAATTAGTAATGAGTACTGCCACCATTTTTATAAATAACCTCAAAAATGTAAGTAATTTAGAGAAATTGAACTCCATGCTTCCGTTATTGCATCCTTTAAGGATTTTATCGTCTCAAATTGTTTTCCTCCTTCATAAACTTTTCTTGCAAGCCAACCCCAGACATTTTCCATTCGATTCAGATCTGCTGAATATGGAGGCCTATCCAAAAGTTGAACACCTTTTTTATTAATCCATTGTTTTACTGTTCTTTGTGGTATGAATCGGAGTGTTTTCGTGTTGGTACGTTCAAGGTATGGGTCCAAAGAAATCATTAAATTAAATTTTGTAAATGCTTACTCCAGAATATTTTTGTAAGTCGTTGCAGTCATTTTGTTGGATACAAAAACAATTCTATGGTACCATAATACGAAATGGCACCTCATACCATTATTCCGCACTCTCGGCTGTGTCTGCGGCTCAAAAATAATTCCCCCTTATTTAGGTCATGGAAGTAATAGTTATACCCGTCGGGACAACTTTAAAGCATCTGTCGGATAATGTCATTGTATTTTTGGCAAACTGTAGACTTTGTGATTTGCGTTTTTCATTAAGTAGTGGTTTTTTGCAGTTTTCGTCGGACTATGTAGGGGCGCGGCTTTAAAATACGGTGCACTGTTCTTAGACTGGCACTCAATCCACTGTTTTCACGTATTTTTGATACCGACATGGCAGAATTTGATACAATTCTAAGAATTTTTCGTCTTTCTTTTGGAGTTGTTGCCATTTTCTTCCGACCTTTCATGTTTTTTTCATATCTTTGCACATTATTTAAATAATTGTACACAACTGTCTTTCCTCTATTAATTTTTTTTTTTTTCTATTTGGACCGGATTCTGACCCTGAGATTTCAAAATCAAAATTTTTTTCTTTTTCAGAGTTATTAAGAGCTCTACCACGTCCCATTTAGAATAAAAACTATTTAAAAACTATCAAATTAAAAATTCTCTAGCCGTTTATATTGAAAGAAACTCAAAACATAGCCTTCCTGATTAATATTAAAACAATGCCTTATTCAAGTGACACACGAAATAGTACCACAGAAATACATGTCTTTAAATAAATTCATAATTTTAGTATAATAAAATATGTATATTTTTTATTTCTTCAGAAAACTAAAGCCAACACTTTGAAATTTGGTTGCGCAAAAAATTATTTTTTTTTCTGAACTTTAGTTTAGGAGATACACTTAATTAAGGTTAAAAAAATGTGATTCCTTATTCAAGTGGCAGGCAGTGTATGTATATAAAATAATATTTTTTTTTTCACACAAAAATTTTTTCTCACCAATACTTGTTAAATTGCAAACGAATTTTAAAGTGAAAGTTTAAACTTCTTATAGTACTTTTCTCTCTTTCTCTCTCTCTCTCTCTATCTACTACAATACAAAATCAGATTAGAACAAAAAAAAATTGCGTGTGTGAACATTTCGTGAAATCGTCATTTTCTGAACCAAAAACGGCAAGTCGCACTTTGGAGACTTTACTATAAAACAATCGTCAAAATGCAGATAAGTCGGCAAATCTGGCAACAGTGAGTATGAGTTAGATTTTTATTCTGGATAGAGTAGAGTGAGATGCTGAAAAACAGACAGGGAGTTCTTGATCGATCGTGGAAGTGGAATGGCGTATTGGTTGTCAGCTAATTTATTTAGTGTTTTAGTTTATTTACTTTTATTTTTTGGACTATGAATTAATAGTGAATAACTTTTTATTTTTGTTAGCCCATGAAAAATGCACATGATTATATTACAAATAAACAATGTTATGAATTACAACTTAATAACTTAATGAAATTTTGTACTTGAGCCTATTTTGGGCGTTTTTAAATAAAATCCATCATAGATTAGTTTTGTCTAATCAAAAATCATACTATCAAATTTCATGAGAATCGGTTCCAAATTGATCGTAACTCCCATACAGGAAACTCTCCCGGAATTGCTGTTTCGTTCATTATTTCTATTTACAGACAAATTTCAGAAGGATCGATCCATAAATGACCATAACTTCTATATAAGACCCTGTCACGTTAACGCTAATGCACAATTACGTTTGCGCATTAAAGAGACTTAATATGGCAAAACATACTATACTGTTACTTTTCTACTTGTTTTAAGTATTTTCAGAATATTCTATATAGTGCTGTTCTTAAATAATTTAAATAATTAATAAAATTTTTATGTTAATTTTATTTAGTTTTTGTTATGAAAATAAGCATATTTACCTTGATTTTTTTAATTTTTTTTTTTTTTTTTTTTTTTCTTCCAAATCGCAAAAAATTCGCAAAAAGTTTTTTTTTTTTTCTTCATACTACACACATTAAGAAAAAATCCAAAATTTTTATTTTCACCCAAGTTCTTCTAAAAGCTTTTTGAATTTGTATATAAAGCCTTGTTCAGACCGGCGCGAAATTACAAAATTTCATGCCGAAATTACGAGTGAAATATAGAGTGTTTATACTGGCTAGATGACATTTAATGTAATTTCGTGAACAGCTGATACTCATTGTTTACATTTTAAATTGTTATAGGGGTAAATAAAGTATTTTGAAATGGAAACAAATAAGAAACAATTACTTACTAATTTGGAAATTATTAATTTTAAATAATTAAAAATGTAAAAAGGATAGGTTTCATTTTGCAAAATCACTTTAATAATTCATTTTAAGATTTGTGTTTAAATTTAAGATCAGCTGTGAATTGTTTTTTTTTTTCTTCTCACGGTTGAAACATGCAGTACATAGTTGAAAAAAAGTATTTTTTCCAACCATGTACAGAGTTGCACGTAAATGGGCATTGTAATTTCAATGTAATTTCGCAAGTGTCAAAATTTATGGAAAATTACGTAATGTCAACTTGATTTCGGCCGAAATCACGAAAGTACGTAATTTCGTGTCGGTCTGAATGTCCTATAATATTAAAAAATTATCCTTTTTAGACCGATTTAAGAAAAAAATATTAAAAATATTTCTACAACATTAAATTTAACAAAAACTAAGTAAATACGTAACAATTCCATTGTAAAGAAGTACTTTTTATAAAATAAAACACAAAAATTAAAACTTGAAAATTTTTTAATTTTCAGTTTTTACCACTGTGATTAAAAATTGCAAATAATGTGTGATTTTGACAGGGAACTACACGGAGAATAAAAAAAAAAAAAAATAATAATTCTTTTAACTGATAATGACACTTCATTTTATCTATTTTTACTGAGAATCAATTACTTTTTGAAAATCTTCATTTTCAATTTCTAATTAATCGTCATATTTCTCAATTTCACCCCTCTGTGCACCAGCCGAATTCTCATTTTTTATCTCACGGACCTCCACGCCATCATCAATTATAGCTTTATCGCAGTAAATCTCACGAAATAGCATTCCACCAATATTATTAATTGGATTTTGATTCGAAGCATATTTGTATACATATGTACTAATTACATTATTTTTTTCTTTTTAGTTTAATGCTAATGAAATTATTACAGTCAATGTAATGAAATTTCTAGTTCTATTAAACGTTTTAAAATTAAAATATTCAAAATATTTATTCGCGCCACAAATTTATAAAAGAATCGATTAACATAAACACTTTCAATTTTAAGTACTTTTCCTGAAGTGTGCAAATATGTACATACATATTTATATACAATGTATATATATATATATGTATACCTTAGGTTACCCATGAATAAAAAATTTTGCCAGTTTCTGGTAGATGGGACTAAAAAAAATAATATGTGTGCGAAAATTGATTCGATCAGTCGTAAACCGGCCAATCGACTTTGACTTTTTTCCTAAAAAAGATCTTAAAAGTAACTAAAAACTTTATTACGCTATAACTCATTAATTTACCATTTTGCGAAAAAAAAAACTCATAAATTTTTTTATTCAGAAAGAAAAGCGGAAATTTTTGACATAATTTTTTAACCTACTATAAATTGTTGTGATGTTATTAGCAATCAAATTAAAATTAAAAGTTTATACATGGACTTCTTTTAAAAAATTCCTTGTTTTACTGTGGACTTAGACTGTTAAGAAAGGTTTTTTGTTATTTTGTAGAGCAAGGTTTGTAATTTTTACAAATCAATACATTTTGCCAAATATGCGTACTATTTTAGAGTATATGGACCAAAATCTGAATTTGGGGTATCAATCTTTTACTTGTTATACAAATATTGGCATTAAATGCAGGGTATAGCGTGAAATTTTGGTAATGATCCAAAATTTTTATATTGTTATTGGATTAAATATTTAAACAAAATTTAGGTGTTGCCGATTAACCAAAAATTATAAAAGTTGACATATTAACATTTTTACACATAAACACCTTTTTTATTTTTTCTACCTAAAATTAATAATTCTGGTATTTAAGTAAATAATACTTCTCGATAAAGAAAACAAGTAAGAAAAATATAGTCGGTCAAGCCCGACCATATGATACCCCACACCATTGTGTATTTCCATCAAAATTCGTGGACATTTTAGCCATGTGGACAATTGTGGACCCATACTTTTACTAAGTAACTATAAAATAAAATATACGAATACAGAATATTACGTAAATACTAACATTTATATGAATTAACGTTAGGGTGACTCCCGAAAGTGACCTTATATGGAAGCTATGGTAAATTATGCAGCGATCCTTATAAAATTTGTCACTGTGATTTCTACTTATATAAAACTTATTGGTGTCAAATATAAACCTAATACCAACATGTGTTTGTGATTTATGCAAGTTAAAGTGATTTTCGAAAAAGGGTTTTATATGGGAGCTATAGTCAATTATGGACCGATCTTCATGAAATTTGGCACAAAAATTGATACTTATAGAAAACTTGCTTACACTGTAATATTTAGGGCATTTATGATCGTTAAACCCCTATTCCGGGAGGACATTTGTTTGGGGGCTAGGTGAAATAATGGACCGATTATAACCAACTTTAATAGGCTTCGTCCTTGTGCCAAATTTCAATGAATTATTTTCAAAATTGCGACCTGTACTTTGTGCACAAGGTTTACATGGACAGCCAGCCAGACGGACGGACGGACGGACATCGTTAGATTGGCTCAAAAACTGATTCTGAGTCGATTGGTATACTTTAAAGTGGGTGTTGGATGATTTTTTCTGTGCGTTACAAACATCAGCACAAACGCATAATAATCCAACCACCTATGGTGGTGTGGGTACAAATACTCCTTGATAAAGATACTTAATGAAAAAATAAATTGCATACTTGATCCTTTTTGAAAATATATTAGAACAACAGACAAAAAATATTTCAGGTGGAATCGAAACAGAAGTAAATTCCATTATTCTATGAATTTTATAAATATAAATGAATTTGCTATATATTTTGAATATATACATTTATTTATTTGCAAGCTATCGTGAATACTGTTATCTAGTTTTAATATATATCAAGAAATTTTTAAGGTACAAGATATAAAAAAAGTGTTTGTATGTAAAAATATTAAGATGTCAACTTTTATAATTTTTGATTAATCGGCAACACCTAAATTTCGTATGACTGTTTAATCCAATAACTATATAAAAATACTCGCTATAATGATCCAAAAATTCACACTGTAATATTTTATATCAATATTTGTGTAACAAGTAGAAAATCAATAACTTAAAGTCAGATTTTGGTCCATCTGTGTTGGAATAGTTTTCATGTGTTGCAAAATGTATTGATTTATAAAAACTACGAATCTTACTCTACAAAAGAATAAAAACCGTTGCTAACGGACTAAATCCATATTAAAACGTAGGCCTTTTAAAAAAAAAAAGTTCATGTATAAATTTTTACTTTGATTGCTTATAACATTACAACAAGTCATAGTAGGCTAAAAGGGTTTAAAGGGTTTTAGCACAATAAAGATTTTAGTTACTTTTAAGACCTCTTTTAGGACAAAAGACAAAGTCGACTTGCCGGTTTACGACCGATTTATCCAATTTTAGCACATATATTATTTTTTTAGTCCCATTTACCAGAAACTGCCGGTGGAGGAAGCAAAATCAAAACTTTTGTAAATTCCATACATTTCATGGGTGGTCTAATGTACATACATATAGCCCATTTTCGACAAGATCGTCATAACTCAAGAAATATACACATGTATACATATGATCATTTATAAATTATATGTATGTATGTATGTATGAACAAGTAAGAAAGATATAGTCGGAAAAGCCCGACCATGTAGAAAGCTACACCATTGTGTAAGTGCATAAAAATTTGGGGAGGGGTCTTTTATGGGACCATACATACGTATCCAAAACATTATTTTGATACTATCATTTATATGAATTTATACATTTTATGGTGATTTCCTAAAGTGCCGAAGATTATGTTGACACTATCAGTTATATAAATTTATACACTTTATAGTGATTTCCGTTAGTTGGCCTTATATGCGATCTATGATCAATTATGAACCGATCCTCATAATTTAGTACTGTGGTCTCTACTTATATTAAACTTATTTGTGTAAAATATTAACTTAATACTAACATTTTTCTACTATTTATACACGATAAAGTAATTTTCGGAAATGTGGTTTATATACAGCTATGGTCAATTATATACCGATCTTCACGAAATTTGGCACAAAGTTTAACATTTACATAAAACGTCTTTGTGCCGTATTTCATTAAAATATTTAAGATATTTATAATCGCATTTGTATGAGGGCTAGGTGAAATAATGGACCGATCATAACCAATTTTAATAAGCTTGGTCCTTGTATCAAATTTCATCAGGATATCTTTGTTAACACGGTTTACATGGACGGACAGCCAAACGTTTAACTAGCCAAACGACTCAGTAAGTGATTATGATACTTTAAGGTGGGTATACATTAAGGTGTGCTCTACAAACATCAGCACAAACGCATATTACCTTAACCTCCTATGGTGGTATAGGGTATAAAAATAATTTCAAGAATAATAAATAAGTATTTTAAGTCATTCCAAATACATGTGTGTTAGTAATATAATGTAGTATATAAAAAAATGTGATATTTATATCAAGGTTTAATATTTCAACTACTAACTACTAACATACTAAAAAAAATATATTCACTGCTATACATTTTGTGCTCCATACTATTAAAAACTGTTGCAATGTTTTCATACGGTATATTAAAAATTGCAGCATCTGTTTTCAGTTTATAGCAACATACGAGTACTTAAACAGTATTCAATTTGTTTGTCAAATATTAAAACCAGCATCTTGTGCTGTATTGTTCTCGTACAGTTTTGCCGAAAACATATTTCACACCATTTTAAAATTGTGCTATGATTTTGCTACTACTACTATATATAGGGTGATCCATTTCGAGGTCCCCTACTTTTTTAAAGAAAAAAACACAAAAAATTCAAATTTAATGGGGAATGTTTATTATCATTTGAAAGAACATTCTTTGGCATTTATTTTTTGAGGATTATGTCTATCAAATGTTGGCCGCTGCTACGTCGCATATGGTCCATCCGTTGAGTCCAATTTTCGATGACTCGTTCGAGCATTTCGACTGGTAACTGGCGAATGACACGCGTGATGTTTTCCTCCAAGGCCTGAAACGAAGCGGGTTTGTCCGCATAAACTTTAGACTTTACATATCCCCACAGGAAAAAGTCTAACGGTGTGATATCACACAATCTTGGTGGCCAAGCGACCGGCGCAAAACGTGAAATTATGTGTTCACCGAAGTGTTCTCTCAATAAATCCAAATATCGCCGAGATCACGAGCTTCAATTTCAGGCATCAAATAGTCGGTTATCATGGCACGATAACGGTCGCCATTGACGGTTACGTTCGCACCGACATCATTTTTAAAGAAATATGTACCAATGATTCCACCGGTCCACAAACCACACCAAACCGTTGTTTTTTCTGGATGAAGTGGCAGTTCTTGTATCTCTTCAGGTTGCTCTTCGTCTCAAATGCGGCAATTTTGTTTGTTTACATACCCATTGAGCCAGAAATGGGCCTTATCGCTGAACAAAATTTGCCTCGAAAACGTCGAATTTTCTTGGAACTTTTCAAGAGCCCATAGAGCGAAGCGATGTCGCTTGGGAAGGTCGAGCGGCTTCAGTTGTTGCACAAGCTGTATTTTGTACGCTTTCAATTTAAGATCTTGACGTAAAATGCGCCAAGTCGTTCCATACGTCAGTCCGAGTTGCTGCGAACGGCGCCGAATCGACTCTCCACGGTCTTCGTGTACACTCTCAGCTACGGCCGCTATATTTTCTTCACAGTGTGCCGGACATATTCTATTCGGTCGAATATTATTCAATAATGAATGCTGGGTCTCAAAATGGGTGATGGTATTGCAAATAGTATGCTCAGTAGGCCGATTATATTGACCATAAGTTGAGCGAAGTGCACGAAACACATTCCTCAAATTTTGGATTTATTTCTTGTTTTTAATAATATAAAATTTCGAAATAAATTTGGGTTTCGCTCATAAAAATATGTATATTTTTTAGTGAAAGTGAACCCATATATATATATTCATCAAAACTTTCAACTAAACTTTTAAAGTTGTTAGGCTTTTCGAAATCAAAAATATCCTATTCCAATTTATCAAAATATATCTATAATTTTTTTTTTCACTAAGGTAAGTTGATTTAATTTTCTTTTTTTTTCATAAATTATTATTTCATATCTGGCGTAAAAAAATTCTGCTCCTCCACCACGTTTTGACACAATTCTTTTTTGTTAGATTTTTTTTTTTTTGGAAAAAATCTTTAACTTCTAATCGCCTGGCTGGATTTATACAAGATTTCACATAGAAGTAGCAGAGGAGCGTATAATTTTTAATTTGGATGGGGGCTCCATATGCCCTTAAGGAGCATATTGGGCATATAGGGCTGAAAATAGGTTACCTCTAACATAGAAAATATTTCATCGCTTGCCAATTTTTTGTTTCCTATCCGATTTCAAATAATTTACATCTTATTAAACTTTAAACTAGCGTAATTTCTGTTCTGTAAAAGATATTGACTTAAATTTTTATCTACATGATGAAGAATTATGTTAGCTAAGTAACGTAATTTATTTGAGAAAAAAAACTTGGTTTTTGGAGAAACTATAAATATTATATCTGTAATAAAATCTTTATTAGTTAGGATATCTTAACGAAATTTTCGTTGATTGTTTAAAATGAGAAATTGTAAAAAACTTTAAGATTTTTGTAGAAGAAATACCACATTTCACAAAAAAAAAAAAAAAAAAGAACTTAAAATCCCAAAAATGGGATTTTTCATATTTTCACCTACAAATTCACATTTTTCTGAAGATTATGATTCAAAACCCTTAAAAACATATTATGGATTCCTATATTGCAAGAAGTCCTAGAACGTATGCTATGTTATTTCTAGAGTGATTTTTCGTTGTAGCAGAGGTATAGGTTTGTTGTAGTATGGTTTGTTGTGGTAAATTTCCTATACCGCCCCAGCCCCCGTGGATTCGCCCCTAATTTCAATACTTATTTTTTTATCAGTAATTTGGTGTAATTTTGTATTTAAAAATTCTTCTCTTTGAATATTTAAAGTCAGATTTTCCTAAGCACAACTAAAACCGATTTTGAATAACCCTAAATAGCTCTAATTCGTCACACAAAAAAACACTTAATAGAGTCTTTAATACGTATCAAAACTGCGATACAGTTTTGCCTGAACGATGACTCTTCTTCGATAGAAAAATAACTTTTTTTCTTTTACTATTTTAAAATAAATATGGATACTATTTAGTCAAAGTTTGGATAGTAAGAATTAAGTTAGAATTTCGACAGAAATAGTGACTTTTCCTGTTCTTCAAAATGATTCCAATTTGACACATAAAAAAAGCACTTAATAGTGTCATTAAAAAAGTATTAGAAATGCTGCACACTTCTTCCCGCACAGTGACTCTTCTTGGATAAGAAAATGATATTATATTTGACTGTTAAAAAGAACTCTATCCAAATTTTGCACTAAAGAGTTCTTTAGTGCAAATTTGGATAGAAAACGTTGGCTAGAAACGTTGGTATGTATTTGTATTTTATATTTGTATGTATGTTAGTTCCCTGCAAACATCACTAAGAAGAGTCTTCCAGAAGTTGAAATTCTTCGCCAAAACTATTGCCAAAGAATCATTAAAATCATTTTCCATCGGTAAGAACTGTTTCTCGTGGAAGAGTTTTCTAGAAGTCTCTAAGAGGACACTTTTAGATGTGTAGAAAAGAGGACACTTCTATAAGTGTAGAAAAGAAGATGCTCACAGAAGTGTCGTCTTAGTATCTTCTAGAAGATGATTTTTCACTTCTATTATTTATTTTTAATTAAATTTAAGGTTTTTGTTAAAATATATCATAATAATTTTTATTTCACATGTATAAAAGAAACAATTCACATACAAATGAATTCTGTATTTAGGGAACTCCAAATAAAATCCTTCTAGTGAATTCCGATACCTTTAAAAGAAGAGAAAATGATTAATAACAATTTTCATAATTAAATTATTTTTAGACTACCTTCTATGAAAAGAATGCGAAAGGATATTTTTACAACCAAAGTTTGGACTTTTTTAAATTGCAAATACTTGTCTGTTTAATAGAGTTCTTCCTAAAATAAATTTAAATTTGGAGAAAAGAATGTTTTTACTAAATGAAAAAATTGTATGCTTGCTAACGAGTGGCGGCTAACTTTTTCTTATGGAAATTTACACACAAAAAACTTAGACACTCGTTAGCAAGCATAGAATTTTTCATTTTGAATAGGGATGTTAATTATCAGTAAAAATGTTCTTCTTATATTTAATATTACAACCAAAATGTACCTAAGTTAAATTATTACTTAAATACATGATTTAACCTGCTTCTTTAAACTTTAAACTGACAATCTTCATAACACACGCCGAGAAGATCAATGCGCAATAGTATGTATTTTTTTTTTTTTTTTTTTTTTTTGGTTAAAATCGAATTGTTGTCAATTTATCTTCCAGAAGTGACTTCAAAGTATATCCTTGGAAAATGAAAGGCAATAGTAACGTATTTTGTTTTTGTAAATTTCGTACAGACTTCTGACAATTATCTATAAGTCACTAAAAAGTGACTTATGGACGATTAATGCCCAATAGCAATATATATTGGTTTTGTAATTTTCAAACAATCTTCCGATGATTATATAGAAGTCACTAATCAGTGAAGTCTTCTAAATATTTGAAGAGTATGTATGTGCATATGTATTCTTTCACACAAGAAAGTATAGCAGAAAGTGTTTGAAGGGTATGTATAATTTTAACTTTCACACAAGAAAGTTTAGCAGCAACCGAATTGTCAATAAAAAGACTGCTAAACTATAGCAGCAAAATCAAAACAAAAATTTTTTACTAGAGATGAATGCTACACACAAAGAAAATATATAGTTGCAGTGAACATAATCTAAAAGCAACATATTATGATTGGAACATATGATCATAGCGAAAAATAGAAATGATTATAAGTAATATAATTATTATGATTCCATTTTGTAATATTTTATCCGATTTGATAGTTAGTTCTTTCATGTTATGTTTATAGTTTTACATATAATTGAACAATCCTATTATATTATTATACCACATTGTCATATTATGATTCCATTTTGTCATATTGTATCAGATTTTATGATTTGTTTTTCATGTTATGATTCTAGTTGTACATATAATTGAACAATCTTACTACATCATTATTATATTATTATAACACGTTATCATATTATGATTATATTTTATAATAATATTATTATACATATTATTTGTTCATTAATTATATTCATTTGTACCATCATATGTGGTTCAAATGCAAGGATATGTTTTTTTTTTTTTTTTTAGCTAAACCCTTTAATGGTACTTGAATCACACCGAGTATAACCAAACCTTGTATATTTATATTTATTCTTATATAAACTAAATGAGAATTACAGAGTAGTTGAAAAGCAAATATTAAAAGTAAAATATTAAAAAAAAATCAAGTTATGAATTTTTCCACTAAGTTTGTGAAAAGTATAAATATTATATTTATTTGAAACATTTTATTGTCATGGGAATAATAATATTAATATGGTTTAAAAACAGAATATGGTTTAAGAACAAATATTTAATGGTTTTAGAAGTAGTGATATTTTTCATATTAATAAAATATTGTTGCTGCTAAAAATACTTAAAAACGTATAATTTTCGCAGTCAACCACATTAAAATTTTTATTGGGTGTAAACATTAAATGACAAAATTTAAACAACAACATTGTTATCATGAACACAGAGTTACTAAAATTCAAGAAAATTTAGCAATGAGAACATAACATTGTTGTAGTGATAATGCTGTAACCATGTTTTTCTCTGCGTGTTGCTCCTCATAGCAAGTAAATAATACTGCGCAATATGAGTTCAGCAAAATTGTGCGTACGCAACTATACAAAAATATATTTTATTTTATGTGCAATGGTTTGCGTTTGCTGCTGCAAATTTCAGAGACGAGTAACAATTTTAGTACTAACACGAAGTTATAATGTGGATATTGCTTGTTGTTGAGTATTGTAGAAATGAGGCATTTGTATATTTATTGAACAGTCGTAAGTGAAAATTTTTTTGTTATTTAAGAACAGAATTTGAAACAAATCAAGCTTTCTTGGATGGTTACCATCCACAACATACAAAACTGAAAAAACAACCCCCGCTTTGTATCATCCAGCAACCCAAACTCATTTATTTTGCTTAATATTTGAGGACATGAAATCTGAAAATCTTCCTATGTGATAAGGACTGCAGAAATGTTGATTTTTTGTTGAAAAAGGGTTTGAATGGAATTGTTTTGATTGTTACGATTTTTATTTTTACGATATGAGAAATTAGAATAATTGTCTGACCCTTTATTTTTGAAAAAAAAAAAACGGTTTTTGGGTATGGGGAGCAATATCGCATTAAGACTTATGTAGCAAACTTCACTCATGGTAAAACTCTTTTTAAAAATATGCTCGAACAATTTTTTTCAAGACTAAATATACTTTTTACACCCTTCACCACAGGTTTTAAGGGTATATATAAGTTTCTCATTCCGTTTGTAATTTCCACAGTTTTCATCCAAGAACAAAAAAAGAAATGATGTCGATAGGACGGTATCCGTCCGTTTGTCGGTTGAAATAGCGTTTACGAAGCCCATTTATAATGCCATATATGTCTATAATAAATATATATATTAGCTCATAAAATATTTTTTGTGTGTTTAACCAACATATGGGGGTATATAGCCAATATTCTCGGCTTTGACATTTGAGAATTTTATAAAAAAAGTAAAAAAATTTTTCAAAATTGTCAAAAGTTTGGAGTAGCCAAAGCTCTTTCGATTTTGCTTTATGCTTATTTGTGTTAAGATTTTTTTTTTTTTTTTTAACCATTACAAAAATTCTCTAGTCCTGAATAAAAAAAAAAATATTTTAGAAGTTGATACGAGGGCGGATCAATAAGTCCGATATTTTCGAACTTCCCTCGTAGTTACATGAAATGCAACACTATTCCCATCAAGTACCACCTGTTAATAGACTACTGTCATATTTTGATCAAGTGTAGTCATTTACTTTGCGTTTAACAGCTGTACAAAACATACAACCTGGTGTATTTTTCTAAAAATGGAAAAAAGTGAATTTCGAGTGCTCATTAAACATTATTTTTTGCGAAAAAAAACCGTCAATCAAAACCAAGGAAAAGCTCGATAAATACTAAAAAAGTGGTTTACTGACTTTAGTTGTGGTCGCACAAGTACAAATGACACTAAACGTTCAGCACGGTCAATTGAGGTCAGTACACCGGAAAATGTTGAAAAAATCTATGATATGGTGTTGGCCGACCGAAGAGTAAAAGTGCGTGAGATTGTTGATGCCATAGGCATTTCATATGGTAGTGTGGTTTCGATTTTAAATGATCAGCTAGATTTAAGAAAGTTTTCTGCAAGATGGGTGCCGGGTTTGCTCTCAATTGACCATAAACGTAAACGTGTGACAACATCAAAGGATTGTTTGGAGTTGTCTAACAGCAATCGGAATGAGCTTTTGCGGCGTTTTGTAACTGTGGATGAAACATGGATTCATTACTATACTCCGGAGACCAAGCAGCAGGGATAATCCACATCGCTTACCTTCAAAAAGGAAAAACAATAAACGGCGAATATTATGCCAACTTATTAGACCGATTTAATGAGGATTTAAAAAGAAAACGACCCCATATGGCCAAGAAAAAAGTTCTTTTTCATCAAGATAATGCACGGGTGCACACATGTACAGTCTCAATGGCAAAACTCTATAAATTGAGCTACGAATTGGTACCTCATCCGCCATATTCTCCGGATTTAGCCCCTAGTGACTACTTCCTATTTCCAAAACTAGAGAAATGGCTCGGTGGAAAGAGATTCAGCTCCATCGATGAAATTATCGACATCGATGGAGCTGAACATCGAGGGTAGTTCGAAATGTCACGGACTTATTAAATTTTATTAAAGTTTCAACTTCATATTAATAAAAATTTTTATCGAATAGCACACAAATTATTCTATTTATTTGTTATTCGAAAATAGACAATTTTAAATTATTCGAACAGTTAATCGACCAAAATTAATCGGATAACCGAAGGATGGTTAATTAATTGGATAATCTTGTAGCTACCGTAAAGTAGGCCGGTTGAAGTGTTATGGTTAGGAGGTATGTGACAGGGTCTGGAGTAGGTATTTTAGTATTTATAGATGGACTAATGGATCGTCGGTATTATATAGGTTGGCATTTTAATAAAAAATTTATATGAAAGTGCTGAGAAACTAGGATTTCCGACCGATTTATGTTTACCAGGATAATAACCCAAAGCATTCTGCCACAAACATAAAGTTTAGTTAGCTTTCTGTATAACTGCACGAAAATGATAAAAACCCATTATAATCACCAGATGTCAATCTAAATTAACATTTGTGGAGTTTTTATTAAAAAAAAAAAATAGAAATGTCTGAATTTCACGTTTAAAAATGGTATTAAATTGATATTGCAAGTGCAATGAAACAAAATTGATCCTGAATATAACGAAATCTTTGTCAAATCTGTATCAAAACCCTTAAAAGAGGTTATAAAGTGAAAATAAAAAGCCACGTGTTATTGAAAAATTTAATTTTTGTGATTTTTCGAAGTGTAAAGTATAATGCGGAATACTTTTTTGTCTTGAATTTTAATATCATTATATAAATGACTTTTTAAATTAACTTTTATCTGTATTAACTTTAAAATTTATGTAGAATTGAAATCTTTATGTTGTAATAAACTTTAAACCAGATTTTTTATTTAAAAATTCTGAGAAAATTGCATTAATTTTTCTATAAAATGAACATACATACATACATGCATACATACATACATACATGTATACATGCATACATACATACGTACATACACACACATACATACATACATACATACATACATACATACATACGTACGTACATACATACATCCATACGTACATACTTAATATGAATATGCCCTGCAAACATTATCTATCGAAATCGTAACTATATCGACACGCCAGGAAGTTGATATGCGTCGCTTTTACTATCGAATTCTGATCTACTTAGCAACACCGTTCGGGAAGAACTGTGCCACTAAGCGATAGTTCCTTTTGAGTAACGCTTTAGTCAGTATTGAATGTCACTAATTCGAATCTTCAAATCCCCACTAAAGCGTTACTCAAAAGGAACTATCTCTTAGTGGCACATTTCTTAACGAACGGTGTTACTAAATAGATCAGAATTCGTAACGCTTTAGTAAATTTTGTACGTCACATATTAAGATCTACTATTCCGCAGTAAAAAGTGTCTAATAAAAAATCCTAATTCGAATCTTCCAATCCCCACTATATGTTATTTCTAACTATATGAGAATTCAATAGTAAAAGCGAAACATATCAACTTCCCGGTGTGCCGACGTAGTTACACTTTCGATAGAAAATATTTGCAGAATTTTAAAACCATTTTGCATAAAATTTTTAAAATAATAATGCCTGTAATACTTATATTTTAAAATGAAGGATTAGGAATGAACAAAATTATCAAAAGTAAAAATATTAAAATTTTTTAAATCACAAAATTAATTCTTTCTGATATTTATTATGGAAAGCAATAAAATTAATTACATAACAATATTTTCAATTCAAATTAACATTAAAAAAAAAAAAAATTAAAAAAGAATACTAAGAAATATTTTAAGTATAAAATTAGAAAAGAATATTTGTTTAATAAAGTAGGCTTATATATTAAAATAGGAATAATTATTAATATTATAATTTATTTTTTAAATAACAAAAATAACACTTCCTTGTATTTATTATAGAAAACAATGAAATTAATTGCACAAAAAGATTTTGAATTGAATGAACATTTAATATCTATTAGAATATTTGCAAAATTTTCTGCAATTATTAGTATGTTCGGCGACAATGTATGATTTTTAGAAAGGATATGATTTTCGAATTATAAAATGTGTAATTCAATATTTCCAAAATGTTTAGTAATATAATATACGATTTCTAAATATTACAAGACTACATTATTATTTATTTTAATTTTGTATTGAATTTTCTATGTAATTAAAATAAATAAAAATTTTTTTTTTTCTAAAATCGCCAGTTTTTCTACAGAAAAATAATTAAAATAATTAAAGAATAAATCTATTACACTTTTTACAAGGCGAACACCATATACTTTCTTAAAATCATGCTTTCTCCCTGAACAAATAGCTCACTACTAAGAATTTTGGAAATATTTGAAAAAATATTTATAATAAATTTTCTCTATTTTCTCTTTCAAATGTTTCCATTTTTATAAAGGGGATTCCCTTTATTAAAAAACTATATGATCTTTTAATCATTTACATACTTTAGTACCAATTTTAATGATGATGTACCATTTTAAATCATTATTTAAATTTTATCTTGTCCCTGAAAGTTTTTTCAATAATTTTTGTAAATATTTAAGATTTTTGAAACTTAGAAATAAATACCGCTACTTAACCAAAAATTACCATAATCTACTCTACACATTTCAAGCATTACAACAACAAAACAATTTCTTCAAAATACTTCATAACAAGAACAATGTTTGAATTCTTTTCAAACTTTTAAAAAAATTTAATTTAAAATTTTGAAAATTCAAATTTAAAGTGTAAAAATTCAGCTCTGCTAAAATATTTCTCGGATACTCTAATGCAATGCATTAAAATTTTTACTGCTATATATACATATTTTAATCTTCCACAGAATAGACTTGTAAAATTGAATTTTTAATATATTCGCAATTTTTTGTTCTATAGAAAATTATTCTGAAAATTAGCAACTTTTGCTGCGGGCATGTCATACATAAGTCAAACTCCCACACTTTTAAAAAATGTTGTTTTAGTTATTAAAAATTTAAATAAAGCTAAATTTTCTGGCCCTCAAATTGTAAACAACATATTTTTTTATTTTTATAGAAAATGAAAATGTTTTCCTAAATTTATTCGCTTGCCCAGAACTAGTTGAAATATTAATAATATCTTTTAAATTATGATAAATGCTTACCTTATTTTCTTAATTTTCTTTTAAAAATTATGAATTTTTTGTTTCTCATCAGTTTACATAAATAATTTTATTTAATGTTAATATTTTTTCACTCTAATCACTTGAAAATTTTTATTTTTACTAAGAAAAATATATTGTTTCTGCTTGTTCTTTTTCCCATTATGAAATGTAAACAATCGCCAAAATCATGATTTTATGATAAAATTTCGAACCTAATGTGTGTTGTTTTTGTAAAGTTTTGCACATTCTACTATTAATCATCTTATAGTGCCGAATTCGACAGATTATGTGGATTGGTAAACAACAATCTTCCAAATGCTAGAAAAGGTGTTGAAAAATAGTGTTTTCGTTTTTGGATAACTGTAACTGTTATCCAAACAACTTCTAATAGTGATTAAAGAAGTTACGTCTAGAAGATTGAATTCGTATACTAATATATTTTGTTGTTGGAAAATTGAGAGAAATCTTCTATTGCACTTCTAAGAGTGGCGAATTAGTGAGCTATTTCGAAAAAGAATTCACTAAATGCTTGCAGGGTGAATGAATGTACATATATTTTTATTTATTACTGTATTCCCGCTAATAAGCTTTACATAGTGTCTACATTAGAGAATTTTTTATCAAGACACACGTTAAACTTAACGCGAATTTATGGAAGGTGGCAACAGTTGCACAAAAACAACAATATGGCGTATTCATGATTGTTTTTTATATATGCAGTTTGGAAACTGTAATAACCAAAATAATAATCAGCTGTTCAACTAAGATTACCTTGTTTATACTCGCTCTGATTTTTACGTTTGTTTTGATAAAAATTTGCCTAATGTAGACACTAGGTTACGTACATATGGATGCACATTTGTTCATGTATATATCAATGCAATTTATATTATGTACTACACAGATAAAAAAAAACAAACTTTAAAAAAATGTGAGTATGTGTTAGTACTTACCAATTTGACATTGTTTACAATTCGCACTACCAACGCTCTCATTTACACTGGCCACAAAACTCAAGTGAAGGCCAGATTTGTTAGAGGCTGTGGTTGTAGCGCTGCTGGTGGTGATAGCGTTGCTACCGTTTCTATTACAGCAGCTAATGTCACCATTACATTGCATTAGGAGTTTTTGATTAGACGCAGCATTGTCATTTGTTTGATGATGTTGCTGCTTCTGTTGATTATGACCGTTTTGTATATCAGAAAGGTTATTCTTTTCAATATTTTATATTTCACTTGTTAATTGTTTAATTTTTTATACCCCACACCACCATAGGTGGTGGTTTGTGCTGATGTTTGTAACGCACAGAAAAAATCATCCAACACTCACCTTAAAGTACACCAATTGACTCAGAAACACTTTTTGAATCGATCTAACGATGTCCGTCCGTCCGTCTGGCTGGCTAAACGGCTGGCTGGCCGTCCATGTGAACCTTATGCACAAAGTGCAGGTCGCAATTTTGAAGATAATTCAATGAAATTTGGCACGTAGGACTTTCATGATACAAGGACAAAGCCTATTGAAATTTATTATGATCGGTCCATTATTTCGCCTAGCCCCCATACAAATGTCCTCACGGAATAAGGGCTTAACGATCATAAATACCTTAAATGTAGCAATATTTTAATGAAATTCGGTGGAAGGAAGTTTTGTGTAAGTATAAATCTTTGTGCTAAATTTTATGAAGATCGGTCAATAATTGAACATAGCTCCTATATTAAACCCTTTTCCGAAAATCACTTTAACGTGCATAAATCACATGTATATATTAGTATCAAGTTTATATTCGACACAAGTAAGTTTTATATAAGTAGAAATCACAGTGACAAATTTTATGAGAATATTTTTTTTTTTTTTATGAGAATAAATTTTATGAGAAAGTCCACTTTCGGGAGTCACCCCAAATTGCATAAATTCATATAAATGTTAGTATTAATGTAATATTCTGTATTCTTATATTTTATTTTATATTTAGTAAAAGGATCGGTATACAATTGTTCACATGTCTGATATAATAAGACCCCTCCACGAATTTTGATGGACATACACAATGGTGTGAGGTATCATATGGTCGGGCTTGACCGGCTATATCTTTCTTACTTGTTTTTTTTTATAAACCAAATAAACTTTTTTCTATTAGATACTTACACTGTGCTAATTCGAGTACGCTGAATTCAATGGTAGCAGCCGTTTTTCGAAGTTAGAGTTCATATTCGCGATATTTGGGTTTAAACTTAATATGAAAGTAGCACAAATAATAAAAAATTAGAAATAAAGTAGACATTGTTTACGTAAATTAAACAATAAATCGTTTCATAAATTAAATCAATTTTAGACCGTTTTTAATGCATTAGTTTTCTTACTGAATTGCAGTAATACTTTTGTTAATTTAAAGTTTTGTAATTTAACGTTTAGAATATATTTGGTAATAAGAATTTATGCTCCTATACTTCAATACAATCTTAATTAAATTTAACCCAAAACTAAATAATTAAATTAACCCAAAAAAACTTAATTTTCCTAATCCCTTTTTCAACCTTTCAAAATGAAATATCTCAAAAACAAGCGCTAACTTTTAAAAATAGTTAACACCATTAAATTTGGTGTCGTGGATTTAGTATAACCTAGTGAGTGGGTCTTATTTTCGAGCACAGTGTTATTTTCAAAGTTCTTAAATAAAAATGTTTAAATTAACTACCGCCTTCAACTTTTTTTAATTTGCTATTATTATTGTTGTACAGAAGGTTAATTTTTTATTTTATTTTGTCGAATAAATCAATAACAACTCAACAGAGTCTCATTTATTTGCGACCTTTCTATTTTGATTTTTTTTCTTATTTAATTTTCCTTACAGCCCGTCTAGACGTAACATAATATGTAAGATTTTTGTGTCAGAGAGTGTCAAATTCGCTCTCTGAGAGAATTATTTCACTTGTAGATTCAAATATTAGTATTATAAGATGCATTATGAGACTGTTGTGATGAGATTTCTCTACACAACCATCTTATAAGATGAACTGTCAAAGAAATACACATATACGAAAGTTTGTTTGTGTGTGTGTGCATGTGTATTTTGGAAATTAATGAAAAACAATGTTTTTTTTTTAATTGTTTCCTTTTAGTGTTTATTTTACATGTTAAAAAACATTTTTATAAAAATTGTGCTGAAAAGTGCGACTGAATAAAAATAATGATTTCTTATAGGATTTATTATAACACGTGTACCCCTTATTTAAGATTTAACAGAATATAAACAAAATGGTTACTCTCCTCTGCCGGCGTTATCTCACATATTATATCAGCGTTAATCTCAGTTGTAGACCTGGGGTTACCTAGTGTCTACATTAGGCAAATTTTTATCAAAACAAACGTCAAAGTCAGTGCGAATATATACAAGGTAACCTTAGTTAAACAGCTGATTATTATTTTGGTTGTTACAGTTGTCAAAGTGCATATATGAAAAATAATATTGTTGTGTTTGTGCAACTGTTGCCACCTTCCACAAATTCGCGTTAAGTTTGACGTTTTTCTTGATAAAAAAATCTCTAATGTAGACACTATGTTAAACACTCAAGCAGGGCTGCCAGATGTGATTATTTTTCACCAAACATGTGGATTTTTGATTGCTTTTGGCGACAGAATTTTAAATTTGACGATATAGCGATTTTTTGGCGATTATAAGCAAGGTATGGATTTTTTTTTTTTTTTTTGTGCTAATTTTAAAAATTTTATTAAAATATATAAAAATAACTTCTATACTACATTCAGATATAAGGGTTTTTTATGTGTACTGTTCACATATCACTTTTTGGGTTTTTCAACTGAGATGTTTTTCAATCGTCACCAGTGTGACTAGATGTGGTATATTTTTATTTCTTTTTAATTTTTCATAATATTGACCTTATGTAATTACAAAAACAGATCAAATTATATAAACAGAAGGCAAAAGAAAATAATATGAGATGAAGAATAAGAAAAAGTTATCCAATTCACATAATAAAGCCTACAATATTATTCACTTTGCACCTAGTTATATACATCACACAGTGGGGCAGAATCAAATTTTTTTGGAAATAAATCTGTAACTTCTAATCTACTGGTTGAATTTATATAAAATTTCACATAGGCTTAGTAGAGGAGTATACAATTTGTGTTTGGATGGAGTCCATACTTTTTATGATTTTTGGAATTAAAGTAAATTGTTTGTAAAAAATATGGTTTTTGGAAAAATGGTAAATGGTAAAGATTAAAAAAATCAGATTTTTGTAAAAGAAATGCCACAATTCCCATAAAAGCAGTGAAAATCAAAAAAAGTGGGATTTTTTGAATTTTACCCATAAACTTAACATTTGTTGCAAGTTTGAAAAAGGCCATTGGCAAATTCTCTGCAACAGAATAGAGTTTTCGAAACGGCATTCGGTTTGCAGAACTGGCCTTTGGAATTTCAGAACATATAGGCTAATTTAAAAATTTGTATATAAAAGAGGTCAAATTCCGGAGGGTCCTATTTGGTGTTTGAGTTTGCTTTTAATTTTTGAATCACTTCTGTGAAAAATACCTTTGAGAAAAGTATAAAATTACTATATGTTCTTAAAGAAAATTTTATTATAGAGCAAAAAAAGTGTAGACACTTTTTCGTCAAAAAAATCATTATTTTTAAATTTTCAATTCCAAAATCGAAAAAATAATGATTTTTCGATAGGTAATTTTGTTCTAAAAATATTTCAGAAAATTTAATAAAAATATTCAATATTGAAAAAACTGGATTAAGATTTGTCAAAATTGAGATAGCTGGAATTTCAAATGCAAATAATTTGAAAAACTATAAGAGATAAATAGCACATGTAAGAGTGTTTTTCATAGGTTTTATCGAGGGCTTTAAGAAGATGTAAAAATATTTGAAATAAAGTAAGAAACCAAAATTTGACAAGCGTTTACAAATTTTCTATATCAGCAGATTAGAAGTTACAGATTTATTTCAATAAAATTTTCATTCTGCACTACTGTGGATCAACCAGTTCGTCGTGACATTGGGCACCGTCTAGTTCAATGTGTTCTACCACATACAATTCCTTAATATACTCGCGTAACCTAAAAAATCAGGTATGCCGTTGCCATATCTACTTAACCTTGATATGATCGGACAATGCCCCGTGATAATACCCATTTAATTCACATATAGATCGATCCATAAAGCCCTTGACTGTTCTACTTTCCATGCGAGTGCAGTTCTGTTCACGATCCACTACTTTAATACCTTCGAGTTCACGTTGCAATAACAATACATATTTGCTTAAAAACTCAATGATGAGGTATCAAGTAAATATATCTCTATTTCAAAACATTGGAAAAATGTATTTAATATTTTTAAACCGTATATAATATTAATTGTATTTAATAGGATTTCTAATTTTAATTTTTATTAAGTTTACGAAGAGGACTAATATAATTTTTTGAACTAAGTACTAAGTATTTGCCCCTTTTTTTAAATTTGATGAGTTTTTGCTGATACTTTTATTTATTAAAATTACTACTTTCGTTAATGTTTATGTTTTGCAGAATTTTTAATTTCAATATTTAAATTTTGTCTTTATTTTTAAAAATATTAAAAACTGCTAAATAATATGCCAAATGCTAAATGAAAAATTTGCTGCTAAATGCTAAAATTTGCAAAAATGCTAAAAATGCTAAATTTGCAAAAATGCTAAAAAGGTCACACTGGTTGTCACATTTTTCAAAAATGTTTATTTCCCAAAACTGTCCATTTAAAAGTGTGTTACTTAAGAGAAACTTTACTTAAAATTTTAAATTGTTTTATCACTTTTGACTTTGGATATGTCAACAAATTCCAATGTACTAAAAATATCAAAAATTTCTTCATTGTATGAAAATTATCATATGTTTTGTATGTTAAATAATTAAACATTTAAAACTGAGAAGTTTTTTACGCATTCAAATTATGAAAAATTAATTAAAATTTGTGTGTTTAATTATAAATCCAATGTTTTTTTTTTAAACACGCATACATAAACGCTTATCCTACACCAAAGCATAAATAAAATTACTCTTAACCCTGCAAACATTTTCTATCGAAAGCGTAACTATATCGACACACCAGGAAGTTGATATGCGTCGCTTTTACTATCGAATTCTGATCTACTTAGTAACACCGTTCGGGAAGAACTGTGCCACTAAGCGATAGTTCTTTTTGAGTAACACTTTAGTCAGCATTGAATGTCACTAATTCGAATCTTCAAATCCACACTAAAGCGTTACTCAAAAGGAACTATCTGGCACATTTATTCCCGAACGATGTTACTAAGAAGATCAGAATTCGTAATTTTGTACATCACATATTAAGATCTACTATACCGCAGTAAAAAGTATCTAATAAAAAATCCTAATTCGAATCTTCCAATCCCCACTAAAGCATTACTCAAAAGATGCTATCTCTAACTATATGAGAATTCGATAGTAAAAGCGAAACATATCAACTTCCCGGTGTGCCGACGTAGTTACACTTTCGATAGAAAATATTTGCAGAATTTTAAAACTATTTTGCATAAAATTTTTAAAATAATAATGTCAGTAATACTTACATTTTAAAATGAAGGATTAGGAATGAACAAAATTATCGAAAGTAAAAATATTAAAATTTTTTAAATCACAAAATTAACTCTTTCTGATATTTATTATGGAAAGCAATAAAATTAATTACTCAGCAATATTTTCAATTCAAATTGACATTAAAAAAATTAAATTAAAAAAGAATACTAAGAAATATTTTAATTAGAAAATTAGAAAAGAATATTTGTTTCTTTCAAATTTAATAAAGTAGATATATATAATAAAATAAGAATAATTATTAATATTCTAATTTATTTTTTAAATAGCAAAAATAACTCTTCCTTGTGTTTACTACAGAAAACAATGAATATAAATGCACAGAAAGATTTTGAATTCAAATGAACATTTAATATCTATTATTTATTTCAATTGACAGTAATATAAAAAGCCCTCTTAGGCCAATAAATACATATTACAAAGATTTATTCCTGAATAAGGATTTATTAAATATTAAATAAAAACTATAAAAACTAAATACACTCATATTCAATACTCCAACTCAAATGGCTCCCCAGCCAGAATATATAATATACCAATAAAACAGCATAAAGTTATATAGTCCCATAAGTAGTATAAACATCAAAAATAAAGTCACACAATTTCGAACCACTTACCATAATAATAAAAATAAGCTATAGAGTTGCCAAATATCTCATTAGTTTTAAACGAAATGCATTATACGATTGAGAAAATAAACGAAGCTCAAGTGGCAAAAAATTCCAATAACGTGCAATCCTAACCATAAATGATCGCTCAAAAACAGAAGCTCTAATTCTAGGAATAATAATTTGAGGATTCCTAGAAGAATGTGAAAAGGTGAACTCAGACCGAAGCTGTAACGGACACCCGGTTCTAATAACTTTAAAAAACATCATCATATTACGATATGAAATAAAATTCTTAAAAGAACAACCCAAAAATTGTTTAATATATTCCGAGATGTGCGTTCGACGAGAAACATTGTATACATAAGGAGCAATCATATTCATAATACGATTGAGCCTTGTAATGTAATAAGACGTAGTCCCGGATATTACTTCCAGACCATACAACACATGTGTCATCAAAAGTGCATGGGCAACTAAATACCTCGTACGGCAAGGCAAATAAATGGCAAGAGAATAAAGTCTCCGTAAAATACCAACAACTTTAAAACTAATTCGATCAATATGGTAATCAAATAACAAGCGCCTGTCAAGATATGCACCTAAACATTCCAATTTATCTACAAAATTAACAGAAGAGCCATCAATAACAATTCTCAAAGTCAAATCAACATTGCCAAATACAATTGCTTTCGTTTTCGAACTATTAACTGTCAAACGATTATCAAAAGACCATTGTAAGAAACAAGCTATAGAATATTCAATATTAGATTGCATTACATCACCATTATCAAAAGCTGTTCGAAATAATAGCATGACATCATCTGCAAATAAATAGGACTTACAAACATTCGTATCAACAAAGTTCGGAAGATCATTTATGTATAAAATAAACAGAAGTAGGCCCAATACCGAACCCTGAGGAACACCCAATTTAAGAGGTAGAATATTAGAATATATACCACCAATATCCACAAATTGAAACCTATCACATAAATAAGAGAAAATAAGCCTACATGCAGATTTGGAGAATGAAAACAAGTCCCTTAACTTGCCAATTAAGATGGAAAAATCTACAGAATTAAACGCCTTCGTCAAATCTAAATGAAAGCATGACAGCAAGATTTCCATTGTTCAAACTATTACGAACGTCATCAGTTAAATTAAGAAATAATGAAGAGGTACAATGACCATGTCGAAATGCGTACTGGGAAGAAGAGATACGGTTTTGAACAAAAGTAAGCATCTGATCCTTCATTATATGTTCAAGGACCTTCGATAAAGATGGAAGAATAAATATTGGTCTCAAATCCTGAAAGCCCTGGAAAACTTTTGACTTCGGAATTGGAATCACGCGAGCAGTTTTCCATATCGAAGGGAAAGTGGACGATGTCAAAATGAAATTAATGTGATACACAAGAAAATGCGAGATATGAGGATAAATAGTTTTAATAAATCGTATAGGAATGAAATCAGTTCCAACAGATTTCGACCTAATCTTATACAAAGCATTAAAAATTTCAAATTCACTTACACAACTGAAAGAAAAGGACTCATCAGCATAATTAAAAGAGTCAAAGTCAATAACATCATTATCAGAATCATTAATATTAATAAAATAGCTATTAACCTCGTTAACATCATAATCTGAAGTGAATTCACTATCATTGGTAACTCCACTACCCTTCAAAACCCTCCACATGCCTGACATATTCAACACAGAAAATAATTTCGAATAAAATCTCTTCCTAACTCTACGAATTACATTTTTTGTCCTATTCCTGTACCTGCAATAAATACGCCAACTTTCAGATGAACCACTTGATCGAAAAACAGAATACGCCAAATCCCTCGGAGACATAGCTAATACAATCTCATTTGATTTCATCCAAGAAGAGTCGTCAATCCTAATTCTGCGCTTAACTACTGGAACATATTCATAAAGTGAGAGAAGTAATGAATTAATAAGTGAGCTCTGAATTTCAACATCACCAGAACCATAAAAATAATCAGAGTCTAAAGTCTAAAGATATGGAAGAAAAAATTCCTTCCCAATTAGTTTTGCTGAAATCCCTATAATCAAAATATTTATATGAACATCTTACAACAATTTTAAAAGCTGCCAAAATGAGCATTAGAATATTTGCAAAATTTTCTGCAGTTATTAGTATGTTCGGCGACAATGTATGATTTTTAGAAAGGTTATGATTTTCGAATTATAAAATGTGTAATTCAATATTTCCAAAATGTTTAGTAATATAATATATGATTTCTAAATATTACAAGACTACTTCATTATTTATTTTAATTTTGTATTGAATTTTCCATGTAATTAAAATAAATAAAAATTTTTTTGTTATTTTTTTTCTAAAATCGCCAGTTTTTCTACAGAAAAATAATTAAAGAATAAATGTATTACACTTTTTACAAGGCGAACACCATATATTTTCTTAAAATCATACTTTCTCCCTGAACAAATAGCTCACTACTAAGAATTTTGGAAATATTTGAAAAATATTTATAAGAAATTTTCTCTAATTTCTCTTTCAAATGTTTCCATTTTTATAAAGGACTATATGATCTTTTAATCATTTCCATATTCTATTACCAATTTTAATGATGATGTACCATTTTAAATCATTATTTAAATTTTATCTTGACCCTGAAAGTTTTTTAAATCATTTTTGTCAATATTTAAGATTTTTGAAAGATAGAAATAAATACCGCTACTTAACCAAAAATTACCACAATCTACTCTACACATTTCAAGCATTACAACAACAAAACAATTTCTTCAAAATATTTAATAACAAGAACAATCTTTGAATTCTTTTCAAACTTAAAAAAAAATTAATTTAAAATTTTGAAAATTCAAATTTAAAGTGTAATAATTCAGCTCTGCTAAAATATTTCTCGGATACTCTAATCCAATGTATTCTCAAAATTTTGATTGATATATATACATATTTAAATCTTCCACAGAATAGACTTGTAAAATTGAATTTTTAATATATTCGTAATTTTTTGTTCTATAGAAAATTATTCTGAAAGTTAGAGACTTTTATTGCGGACATGTCATACATAAGTCAAACTCTCACTCACACTTTTAAAAAATGTTGTTTAAGTTATCAAGAATTTTATATAAAACAGAATTTTCTGTCCATGTTCTGGTCCTCAAATTGTTAATAACATATTCTAATTTTATAGAAAATGTTTTCCTAAATTTATTCGCTTGCCCAGAACTAGTTGAAATATTAATAATTTCTTTTTAATTTTGATAAACGCTTATCTTATTTTCTTAATTTTCCTTTTATAAGTGAAACTTATGAATATTTTGTTTCACATAAATAATTTTAGTTAATCAGTCAATATTTTTTCATTTTAATCACTTCAAAATTTATATTTTTACTAAGCAAAATTATATTGTTTCTGCTTGTTCTTTCTTTTTCCCATTATGAAATGTAAACAATCGTCAAAATCACGATTTTATGATAAAATTTCGAACCTAATGTGTGTTGTTTTTGTAAAGTTTTGCACGTTCTACTGTTAATCATCTTAGAGTGCCAAATTCGACAGATTATGTGGATTGTTAAAAAAAAAACAATCTTCCAAATGCTAGAAAAGGTGTTGAAAAATAGTGTTTTCGTTTTTGGATAACTGTAATTGTCATCCAAACAACTTCTAATAGTGATTAAAGAAGACACGTTTAGAAGATTCAATTCGAATACTAATATATTTTGTTGTTGGAAAATTGAGAGAAATCTTCTATTGCACTTCTAAGAGTGACGAAGAAGTGAGCTATTTCGAAAAAGAATTCACTAAATGCTTGCAGGGAAGAGATGCCAGCCGAAGCACACATGAGAACCTCAATTTGCAGTTGCAAAAGTTTTAGCTCTTATCTTTTAATATATTTGAGATATCGAAAAATTGATTGCGGATATAAAAAAGAGCATATTACGATTTGTTGAGGAAATTTATTACATTTTCTTACTAGCAATCGATTTTTTTTTTTTTTTTTTTTTTGCCTATCTAACAAAATTAAGGGCCTTAATTTATAAATAGCTTAATTTAGTTTAAAAAAATTCTACCTACAAAAATATATAACAAATTTCAATACATTTTTTTAAATTATTGACTTAAACTGAAGCTGTATGTCAAAAAAGGTGAATTGAGTGATTCTATATCAAAATAGGCAGAAACAGCCTTTTTCGAATATGGCATCTCTGATTTCAGATTTTGTCTATCATAGTGTCTAGATTAGAGATTTTTTTTATCAAGACAAACGTCAAACTTAACGCGAATTTGTGGAAGGTGGCAACAGTTGCACAAAAACAACAATATGGCGTATTCATTATTGTTTTTTATATATGCAGTTTGACAACTGTAACAACCAAAATAATAATCAACTGTTTAAGTAAGGTTACCTATATACAACCAAAATAATAATCAGCTGTTTACCTAGTGTCTACATTAGGCAAATTTTTATCAAAACAAACATCAAAATCAGTACGAATATATACAAGGTAACCTTAGTTAAACAACTGATTATTATTTTGGTTGTTACAGTTGTCAAGCTGCATATATAAAAAACAATAATGAATACGTCATATAGTTGTTTTTATGCAACTGTTGCCACCTTCAACAAATTCGTGTTAAGTTTGACGTTTGCCTTGATAAAAAATTTTCTAATGACACTATGTTAACTAAGGTTAGCTTGTATATATTCGCACCGATTTTGACGTTTGTTTTGATAAAAAAATTGCCTAATGTAGACACTAGGTTATAGTGTGGATATTTCTTATTGCTGAGTATTGTGGAAATGAGGCATTTGTATATTTATTGCATAGTCGTAAGTGAAATTTTTTTTGTTAGAACTGGATATATAAACTTTGATTTTTGATGCATATGTATGTAATGTATGTTTTTTTCCAACTTCAAATAATGAGATAATCTAAAAAGTATATTACATCTACATATACACACTACGTGTCATCAAGATAGAACCAACGAAATTTTAAAAATACAATAGTTTTTATGCAGAGACCTATGCTATGCTATCTATGCTTTATAACGGTATTTTTTTACTATTTTTAAAATAAAGTAAAAAATTTGCTATTTTAGGTTATTCACCAGGTTAGAATCACACTCAGTTTTTTGTTAAATCTGTTGTCGGTTGTTATAAAATATAAATTAATAATAGTTGTATTTTTCCAATCCGGCACAACAAATAAGGAAATATATTTCTTTATGCAATTTGTGTATAAACAGTGAGTTATTTATTTGCAAGTTATTATACCCTACACCACTATAGGTGGTTGGAACATTATGCGTTTGTGCTGATGTTTATAACGCACAGAAAAAATCATCCAACACCCACCTTAAAGCATACAAATCGACTCAGAATCACTTTTTGAGTCAATCTAATGATGCCCGTCCTTCCGTCTGGCTGGCTATCCATGTAAACCTTGTGCACAAAGTACAGGTCGCAATTTTGAAAACAATTCAATGAAATTTGGCAAGGACGAAGCCTATTGCAATTGCTTATGACCGTTCCATTATTTCACCTAGCCCCCAAACAAATGTCCTTCCAGAATAGGGGTTTAACGATCATAAATGCCTTAAATATAGCAATATTGAAATATGAAATTCGTCATAAGGAAATTTTGTATAAGTGTCAATCTTTGTGCCAAATTTCATGAAGATCGTTCCATAATTAATCATAGCTCCCATATAAAATATAATATAAATCATATACACATGTTAGTATGAAGTTGATATTTGACACAAATAAGTTTTATATAAGTAGAAATCATAGTGACAAATTTTATGAGGTTCGCTCTATAATTTACCATTGCTCCCCTTTAAGCCCACTTTCGGGAATCACCCTAAAGTGCATAAGTTCATATAAATATTAGTATTAATGTAATATTCTATATTCGTATATTTTATTTTACACTTAGTAAAAGTATCGGTCCACAATTGTCCACAGATCTAATATAAGACCCCTCCACAAATTTTAATGGACATATACAATGGTGTGTGGTATCATATGGTCGGTCTTGACTGACAATATCTTTCTTACCTGTTTTTATTTGCAATAATTGTACGTATAAACTTAATATATGTTATAAAAAATAAAAAAAAAACGAAAATTCACTGGAAAATAAATCTGAATCAGCTGCCATTAAGATTTACAAAAGTTGGTTTTTCATAAAGTGAAAAAAAATCACAAAGTAAATGTAATATTGTAAGTTCAGAAAGGCTTAAACTTGTGACTGTAGAAATTATGAAAACATAGTTTTGTGTAAAGTAAATTCAAAGTGATATAAGTCATAAATATTTTAATTTTCATCAAAAAGAAAAAAAATATAAAATGATTTAGCTTGATCCCAATTGCAAAAATTCTACATTATGTTTCTAAATAACTATTTCAATATATTAAACACTAAATTTTGTAGTATTTATATGTTTTATATGTATTACTAAGATTATTCTGTTAATCAAATAATTTATCATTAATATTAACTGTTCAACTTTTAGTTTCAAATAATTATTTATCGAATTAATTTAAAGAGCCGAATAATTGAATAAATAATTGAATAATTGAATACGTTAGTAACTACCTAATTTCTCTCTTCTAGCTCGGTATATGGCTTTCGATAAATATTCATATTGCATATAAAATAATTTATCTTGAAACCCAATTGCAAAAATTTCATACTTCCAGAACTTTAAAAGTTAGTTTTAATTTTTAAATAAAACAACATATTTTTTAATAAAACAAAAATATGCATAACATTTCATATGTTTAACACAATTCTTTTTAGTAACAAGTATTTGCAAAAATAACAACCGAATCTCAATGTTTTACAGCGGAACAATTCATTTGAATGTCTTTTTAATAATATATTTTAATGCCGTTTGTATTAATTCTTAAGCACAAGAAAACGTAAAATTATTATAAATAATTTTGAAGTAATGGGAGAGGAGTACTTCCCTAAAAATTACTTTTATTTATTTATTTTTGATAGGATATAACAGACATTAAAAAAAGGATGTAATTGACATAAATTTATCTTATAAATAAAAAAAATCTAAATTTTTAACTCCAAAAAAAAAACTAAATTACGGTTAATCGGTTATTCGACACAAATTATTCGGTTTATTTGTTATTCGAAAATAGACAATTTTAAATTATTCGAACAGTTAATCGACCAAAATTAATCAGATAATCATTCAGTTAATCGATTGGATAATCTTGTAGCTACCGTAAAGTAGGACGGTTGAAGTGTTATGGTTAGGGTAGGTATTTTAGTATTTATAGATGGACGACTAATGGATCGTCGGTATTATATAGGTAGGCATTTTAATAAAAAAATTTATACGAAAGTGCTGAGAAACTAGGATTTCCGACCGATTTATGTTTACCAGGATAATAACCCAAAGCATTCTGCCATAAACATAAAGTTTAGTTAGCTTTCTGTATAACTGCACGAAAATGATAAAAACCCATTATAATCACCAGATGTCAATCTAAATTAACATTTGTGGAGTTTTTATTAAAAAAAAAAATAGAAATGTCTGAATTTCACGTTTAAAAATGGTATTAAATTGATATTGCAAGTGCAATGAAACAAAATTGATCCTGAATATAACAAAATCGTTGTCAAATCTGTATCAAAACCCTTAAAAGAGGTTATAAAGTGAAAATAAAAAGCCACGTGTTATTGAAAAATTTAATTTTTGTGATTTTTCGAAGTGTAAAGTATAATGCGGAATACTTTTTTGCCTTGAATCATTATATAAATGACTTTTTAAACTAACTTTTATCTGTATTAATTTTAAAATTTATGTAGAATTGAAAACTTTAGTTCTAATTAAATTTAAACCATTTTTTTATTTAAAAATTCTGAGAAAATTACTTTCATTTTTCAATAAAATGAACATACACACATACATACATACCTACATACATACCTACATACATACATACGTTCGTACATACATACATCCATACATACGTACATAAATAATATGAATATGAATGAATATACATATATTTTTATTTATTACTGTATTCCCGCTAATAAGCTTTACGTACATAAGAATGCACATACATTTGTTCATGTGTATATCAATGCAATTTATATTATGTACTACACAGATAAAAAAAAACAAACTTTAAAAAAAATGTGTGTATGTGTTTGTACTTACCAATTTGACATTGTTTACAATTCGTACTACCAACGCTCCCATTTGCACTGGCCACAAAATTTAAGTGAAGGCCAGATTTATTAGTGGCTGTGGTTGTAGTGCTGTTGTTGGTGATAGCGTTGTTACCGTTTCTATTACAGCAGCTATTGTCACCATTACATTGCATTAGAAGTTTTTGATTAGACACACCATTCTCATTTGTTTGATGATGTTGCTGCTGCTGGTGCTGTTGATTATGATCGTTTTGTATAGTAGAAAGGTTATTTTTTTCAATATTTTGTATTTCACTTGTTAATTGTTTCATTTTTTTTTTTTTTTTTTTTTTTTTTTTTTTTTGATTAATAAATATTATTATAAACTAAATAAACTTTTTTCTATTAAATAATTATTTTTAAAGTTCTAAAATAAAAAAAAAATTAATTAATTTAAAAGTTAATTTAAATAAACTACCGCCTGGAAATTTCTTTTTTAATTTGCTATTATTATTGTTGTTCAGAACGTTCACTTTTTTATTTTATTTTGTCGAATAAATCAAATATTGTAAATGCTACGAGTAGTTTATTTTAACAATTTTTCGCTTTTATATTTCACTTTCCTTTAACCGACACTCAACGACTAAACAGTTTCTCATTTATTTGCGACCTTTTTATTTTGATTTTTTTGATTTGATTTGCCATTAAACACTCAAGTTTAAAAGTTCTTTTTTATTTAGTTTGTTTGTTGTAATAACAAAACACAAAACTTGTACGATTTGTTGTCTTCATGCGAATCAAAAAAGGAAAAGAAAAAATAACAACGAATTGTATTTGCAAATACACTACTACTTATACTAACTAATGTTGTTTGTTGGTTTATTGAAATTTTATGTAAGTAATATAGTACATATATTTGTATATACATATGTATTTTGTTAATGGTTTCTTTTATATATTTTATTTTTCTTGAAAAAACTTATTTTCATTTGGCTTCCAACTACTTTTATTACCAATTTTCCCATTATAATTCTTACTCTCTAGAATTAGACAGGATTTTTTTTGTTTACATATATAATGTATGTATGTACATATATGTATGTACGCATGTATGTATGTATGTTTGTTTGTATGAATATTATGTTCTCTCTTCTAAAGTTAAAGCTTTGAGAGTAAGCTTTATATAATGAAACTAAACACTTATTACATTTTAAGCTTCCGTTTCAAGTTTAAGTTCTTTTCTAAGTATTTGCTTGGAAGTCCATTTATTGTTGCATTTAATTGGTTTCTAACATTTTATTTGTGTTTATTTCGAATAAATTATTCTTTTAAATAGCTTGTTAATACAAAACCACATTGAAAGCAGGAAGTTATAGTCGGTTAAGCTCGACCATATGATACCTTACGCCAGTATGGATGTGCATTAAAATGGTTTTCAGAGAGGGTTTTATGTGAGACCTGTAGTCATTTGTAGACCGATTCTTGTAATAAGTGATTTTTATATTTATGTATTTGTGTAATACATACAGTGTCCGCCAAAACTAACAGAACAAAAGTTACTTTTTAATTAATTTGGGTATAATGCAACTTTTTCGTAGTCTTGAAGAAAAGTATTGTTAATATAAAAATATTGAATACCAATTAACATAATATCAAATAAATCCAAAGGTAAAAAATTTCGCGACAAAACTAATTCAGTAAACTGTTGAGCTTAATATTCTGTGACAATCCCTCTGCTTTGGATCTGTAGCATTTTTTGATACACTTTCTTATTCATTATACCATTAATTCTACGTATCGGTCCTAGCCTTTGTCCCGAAATACATCACAATCCATTACATGTCGCATCCATGCTTTATAGTACCCTGACAGTATAGAGAATGCAAAAGTTGTTAAAGGGGCTGACTAATATTTCATCCAAATTTCATATATTAACTTTGATTTGTATATATATATATATATATATATATATATATATATATATATATATATATATATATATATATATACATACATATATATATATATATATATATATATATTTACAAAATTATATATTATTTACGAAATTTCTTCAGAAATATGATATCTCTATAGTATATTTTAGCAGAATGGTAATTTTTTCTTTGATGTTTCTACAAAAATCCATTTTGTTCAGTTTATTAAGAGATGCTTCAGTTTGTTCAGTTAGTTTTGGCCGACAATGTACGTATGCCTATTATGTTGATACTAACATTAGTGTATAAAAGATTAATGCACTTTAAGATGATTCCCAGAAGGGGTCCTTGTATGGGAGCTATGGTCAATTATGGACCGATTCCCATAAAATTCTACATTATTCTTTAGACTTATATATGTATATACATAATACTTGTTTGTATTTAATATAATCCTAATACTAACATTAACTTGGGATTTATGCAACTGATCTTCATGAAATTTGGCACAGAGATTAATACTTACATATAGAAAACATATTTGTGTCGAATACTGATGTACATATTTAAGGCATTTGTTAGCGTTAAACTCCTATTCCGGAATGAAAATTGTATGGGGTTTAGGTTAGATAATGGACCGGTCAATAGGCCCTCGCACCAAAGAAATTATTTGTGACAAATGTCATCATGATATCTATACTTTGTTTTCAATGTTTACATGAATAGACAGGCAGCAAGCCGATCAGACGGACGGATACATAAAATCGATACAGAAAGTGAACAATATTCCTCACGGTGATAGTCCAAAGATTTTTTCAGTGCGTTACAAACATCAGCACAAACCAATAATATCCAACCTCATATGCTGGTGTTGGGTTTAAAAACCGCATAAGTTACTACTATTGGTTTTTTCTTCAGAAATATGTGTCATATGCAAGTGCCAGTTTATCTACATATGTACATTAGGATTATAACGTTTTGGAATTTTTGCAAATATTAAATATACTATAGCCTGGTAAAGCATCGAAAATTATATAAAGGAGAGTGATATTAATTTTTCGCGATCGTTAAAAAAGTTCATGTAACAATTCCCGGCTGTTGCATTGCGACACACAGTGGTCCCAAAACGATTATTATTTTTTTTTTATTTTTTTTTTTTTGGAAATAATTCTATAACTTTACATACTGGATGTATTTGAATGAAATTTCACATGGCTAATTCTGAGATGTATTCCAATTGATTTAGAGTAGCACAGGTTCTTAGCAGGTCTGCGGAACAGGGACCTCGGATATGAATTTTTTTTTAAATCACAAAATTTCTTTATAATTCTCTACAAAAATACGCTTACGTGTGTGGGATATCTCTTTTACTTTAAGAGATATTTAGACCGAAGGAAATTTTGACCCATTTTTAAATTTGTTTTTTTTTTTTTTTTTGGTTTTTTAATTTGGCCGCCTCAATTTGAGTGTAAAATATACCTAAGTGGTTCCGATAAATAGTTATATTATTTAGAAATAGAAAATTTAAAAAAAATGTGATTTTTTGTGATTTTTCTCAAAAAGGTGGTGATATTTTTTCATTTTGAAATCCATTATTTTACACTGTACCATAAATTTTTTTTATATTTCTAAAAGAATGCTTAACGTAAATGTATGCAAAACAAATCCTAGGGCATTTAGGGTAACAGTCTCCCCGCTAGCCCTATCAGAATTTTAATTTTTTATTTATTTGTAAAGCTGAAAAATGTCAAATCTGAAACTAAGAAAAAAAAACACCTTGATTACATACCTACATATGTTTTTGCAAAACACACAAAAATTATTTAATAAGTCACGACTCTTATAACGACAAGGTGGCCATTTTATTGAAAAAAAAATAAATTTTAAAAAAGTTTTTCCCGAACTGGGATTTTTGGGTATTGCGGAATAAAAATTGGGAATCTATTTATGTTCTTGTTTTATGTCACTTTTTTATATTATACTAAAATTTCAGAATTATTGCTTTATTTATATATATATATTTTACTTAAGTTCAAATATTATTTTTTTTTTACAAAATAGCACTTAATATCAAAATTTTACGTTTTTTGATAAATTTAATGAAGAAATTTAGTTCTTATACTTTACTATTTATACGTTATTATTTTTCAAGTTATTACCTTTCCAATGATACCAAATAATTGCATAAAGAATTTACACATTCGTTTAAAAACTAATTGAAAATTGACCCCCTTCAGCAAAGTTTTCACATTTTCCTTTTTGTTTTTTCCAACTATTTTAGAGAAGCACAAGTTTCTAGCTGGTATCGGGGCAGGGGAGGACTTCCGTAATTGGTCATCTGTTTTAATTATTTCTTAATTAATTTTATTTATTGCCAAAAATAAATTAACACAATTACTGTTTATTAAAAACTGAATTATGTTCTGTGGAAATATGCCCTCACATAAACTTGTATTCCATGTAGAAAACATCGTTCTTCAGTATTAAAAAAATTTGTTGTATTATTTACACTATTAACATTTTTATCACACTGACGATAATATTGAAATATAAAGTAATAGTGCTGAATATATAACTACATTAGCACACAATTGTTATTGGAGAATTGGATAAAGTTGAACATTTTTCAAATTATTCGAAATAAAAATGAAGACAATAAATATTTGCATACGAAAGTTTCAATTGAAGTACGACACCTGGTTGGAAAGTATCATAGAAATTAAAACCACTAATGCAAGTAGACTGTTGAAAATACTGTCCACGCCATTCGAGTCTGAAGTTAAAGATTCATTTAATAGCGGATATCATTCCTGATGCATCTCCAAGTCGACTTAAGCGGATGATAAAAAGTATTCCAACACCTTTATCAGCTTCTGAGTTTTCTGAAGATGAAGCGATAGCGCTTATGCTGGAGTTAGGACTAAGCAAAAGTATATATACAAAATTGAGAATGTCTTTTACAAAGATATACTGGAGAAGAAGCAAAATATTATTCCACCACCTAGTGTAATAGACAATGAAAGAATATTTATTGACTTGTCAGAGTTTCTTGAAAAAACCGCTTCAAAGCTTCTCTCAACATTTTCGAAATCAAAAAATTAAAAAAGTGTTTTTATATGCCAAAAAAAAACTGGTTCCACTACGCTTAAGATTCGAATGAACAATCTACGTCAACTAATGCTACTAAGTATGTTTAGAAAAACCCAACTCCAGGATTAAAGGTATATTGCAGACAAATAAGGTTTCAATAAATAAAAGAAAGTAAACAACGCACGCAGAACTGGGTTGATACAATCAAATAATCAAATGAAAATTTAAGTCCGGTTTTTCATAAACTCCTGCAGATAGCTCTACAAATATTAATAAAGCTGCCCTAAACTTTGGTACGAGGGCGGATCAATAAGTCCATTACTTTTCGAACTTCCCTCGTATATATATGAAATGCAACACTATTTCCATCAAGTACCACCTGTTAATAGACTACTGTCAATTTTTGAGCAAGTGTCGTCATTTACTTTGCGTAAAAAATAGGATTTTTCGAGGTCCTTAAAATAGGCATTTGTTTGGTCAATAATTTCATCGTTGAAGCTGAATCTCTTTCCACCGAGCCATTTCTTTAGGTTTGGAAACAGGAAGTAATCACTAGGGACTAAATCCGGAGAATATGGCAGATGAGGTACCCTATTCGTAGCCCAATTCATAGGATTTTGCCATTGAAACTGCACACGTGTGCACCCGTGCATTATCTTGATGAAAAAGAACTTTTTTCTTGGCCATATGGGGTCGTTTTCTTTTTAAATCCTCATTAAATCGGTCTAATAAGTTGGCATAATATTCGCCGTTTATTGTTTTTCCCTTTTGAAGGTAATCGATGTGGATTATCCCCCGTGCATCCCAAAAAACTGTTGCCATCACATTATTGGCCGACAAACTTACCTTTGCCTTCTTCGAAGCAGGTTCATCCGGAGAAATCCATTGTTTAGACTGCTGCTTGGTCTCCGGAGTATAGTAATGGATCCATGTTACAAAACAAAATGCCGCAAAAACTCATTCGGATTGCGGTTAAACAACTCCAAACAATCCTTTGAAGTTATCACACGTTTACGTTTATGGTCAATTGATAGCAAACGCGACATCCATCTTGCAGACAACTTCCTTAAACCCAGCTGATCATTTAAAATCGAAACCACACTGCCATATGAAATGCCTATGGCATCAACAATCTCACGCACTTTTACTCTTCGGTCGGCCAACACCATATCATAGATTTTTTCGACATTTTCCGGTGTACTGACCTCATTTGGCCGTCCGAAACGTTCAGCGTCATTTGTACTTGTGCGACCACAAGCGACCATTGAAATCGATGGTGCAGAGTCCCCATAGTATTTATCGAGCTTTTCCTTGGTTTGATTGGCGGTTTTTTTTCGCTTTTTTCCATTTTTACAAAAATACACGAGGTTTTTTGTTTTGAACAGCTATTAAACGCAAAGTAAATGACGACACTTGCTCAAAATTTGACAGTAGTCTATTAACAGATGGTACTTGATGGGAATATTGTTGTATTTCATATAACTACGAGGAAAGCTCGAAAAGTCACGGACTTATTGATCCACCCTCGTATATCGCCCCTACATGCCCGTATACGAAATACATTCTTTATATTGTGTATGATCTCAAATATAAAAGTATGCCTGGAAACCAACAAAAAAAAAGTGTTAGGGATAATAAGGAACTTATGAAAATGAGAGCAGATGAAAAAAGGCGAATTCAAATTGAATTTAAAGAGATGACTAGTCTTAATACTGTGGGAATACAAATAATGGCAACACTACAAATTCTTTGAAAACTATAAAATTATGTCTCAAATTATTGGAATTGATGTGAAACTACTGATATTGAGAGCAATTCATACCAAAAGTCATATTAAAGAAAAATTAGAGTTATTCACCACAGCTACTTTTGCGATCATTATATGAATGGAAGGAATTAACACCCATTGTTCACAAAGTACTTTAAGATGGTCGTCAGATTTTGGAATCAAACATGCTACCACTAGGTGAATAAGTGGAATACTAAAAATAATGTAATGTGCAAAAACGATGATTATCAGGAAGTTCTTGATACATTCGATGTAAATGAATATTTTGTTGAAATAAAATGAAATATATTGAAATAAAAAAATATACTAATAGCTAATAAATTACTAATATCCGAGGTGACCAATTTCAGAGGTCCTCCCCAATTCCCCGAGACCAGCTAGAAACTTGTGCTCCTCCAAAACTGTTGGAAAATACCTCAACAGTAATTATAAAAAAAACATGTTAAAACAGCTGTGCTTATATATATATATATATATATATATATATATATATATATATATATACATATATATATATACATTTACCATAGAAATGAAGAATTTGAACTTAAATAAAATCTATATAAATAAAGCTATCATTATGAAATCTTAGTATAATATAAAAAAGTTGTCCGTAAAACAAGAACATAAATATATTTCCACTTTTTTATTCGGAAATATTCAAAACCCCAGTTCGAGGAAAACTTTGCTTTTTCTAGTAAAATGGTCACCCTGTCGTTATCAAAGGCGTGGCTTATTAAATATTTTTTTGTGAGTTTAACGAACATATATAGGTATGCAATCAAGATTTTTTTTTAATTTCAGCTTTGACATTTTTGAGCTCCACAAATAAATAAAAAATAAAAAATTAAAATTAACGAAATTCTGATAAATCTAGCGGGATTTATCAGATTGCTTTACATACATTTGCATTAAGCATTCCTTTAGAAATATAAAAATGTATGGTCCAGAGGGAAATAATGGATTTTAATGTGAAAAAATGTCACCACCTTTTTTTTCCTAAAAATTACAAAAAAATCACAACTTTTTTATATTTTCTACTTCAAGATAATATAACATTTTATTGGAACCCCATACGTGTATGATGCACGAAAATTATTTAGAATTTTGTACAGAATCCAGAGCAAAGACTTGCGACCACAGCACTCAGGAGCCGAGTGTTTTGGGTATTTTCACATACACAACACGAAGGTTAACAGCCCGTCTAGACGTAACATAATATGTAAGATTTTTGTGTCAGAGAGTGTTAAATTCGCTCTCTAGATTCAAAAATTAGTATTATAAGGTGTATTATGAGAATGTTTTTATGAGATTTCTCTACACAAACATCTTATAAGATGAACTGTCAAAAAATACACATACACGAAAGTTTGCTTGTGTGTGTGCATGTGTATTTTGGAAATTATTGAAAAACAATGTTATTTTGTAAGATTGTTTCCTTTTAGTGTTTGTTTTACATGCTAAAAATCATTTTTATAAAATTTATGTTAAAAAAAGTGCAAATTGCTTAAATAAAAAGGACATGTTTACTCTGTAACTGATTGAGAATAATAATATCTTATAGGATTTATTAGAATACGTGTACCCCTTATTTAAGATTTAACATAATATAAACAAAATGGTTACTCCCTTCTGCCGACGTTATCTCACATATTATATCAGCGTTAATCTCAGTTGTAGACCTGGGGTAACGAAGCAAAACAATTGAGGGCGAATAAAAAACAAAAACTCATTTAGTTTTATCCTAGCCTTCGACAAGGTAGGTTCATAATGCATATTATTGCAAAACCAAAAATAAAACATAAAAATAACACACAAGAGCGTAAAGAAAAATTATTATTTTTGCATACTAGACATAAAAAACACATTCGCAACAAACAAATCAAATACACTAACAAATTCCGATTTTTACGGTCTCTCTGTGCCTGATCCAGAGAATATTTTTAGAAAAATTTTAGGGCTCAAATTGAGCCCACCAAGTATAAAAAAAACTAAAAAAATCATGTCCAAAAATGGGTCAAAATTTTACTTCGGCTTAAATATCTTTTAAAGTATAATAAAGTATTTATAAAATATAAATAATAATATATATATAATATATATATAAATAATATATATATATATAATATAATATATATATATATATATAATATATATATAAATAATAAAGTATATATAAAATATAATATAATAATATCCCTCACATATAAGCGTATTTTTTAAAAAGCATTATAAGGACTATGTGTACAATTTTTTTCAATCAAATCATAAATGAAATTTTGGCAATTTTTTTTAAATTTTCATAACCGAGGTGACGAATTTTGGAGGTCCACCCCCTTGTCCTCCAGGCCTCCTCCTCCTCCAAATCAATTGGAACACACCTCAGGATTGGCCTTGTGAAATTTAATTCAAGTACATCCAGTTTGGGGACCACTTTGCGACACTAATATAAAATTTAAAAACAAAATAATTATTATTTTTAATTTCATGAACTTTAAAATTTCTCCTAGTTTTATGAAGTAAATTAAAGTGCAAAATCATTTTCTACATAATTCGAAAAAGATCTCTTTCGTAATTGCATACTTTATACACTGAAATTCGAAAAAATTTTCTTTCGAATTTGAAATACACAATAACTCCCAGATTTTTATATCTCATTCGATAACTGATAAATCTTGAGTATAATTCTTAAAAATGTTTGATCACATGCTAATTATTTTTTTTCTTTTAGTATAAAAGAGAATAATAAATTAAAAAAAAAAAGTTGTGCAGTTGTAAAAAATTTAAAAATATATATTTTAAAATTCTATAAAAACATTTTACAAATCGTGTTCGATTCGTGAACGAACATTTTTGTCATAATTGTCTTAAGAACTGATTTTTATTAATAGAACAATATTTGAAGTGCAAAAGAAGTTGTGACCCTAATGAAGAATGGAGTGGATCATTGAACAAAATTTTGTAGAAAGACCGCTCGAACGAGGCGTATTGATGGTCCAAATACAGGAAAAATATTTTTAACAAATTAAAAATAGATCTTCAGTTCCCTACCAGCGATTGAAAATTACAGGTATCAAAAAACTGGTAATTTTGAGCTTATTACGAAAAAATTCTTCAAATTTTCGCAATAATGTCGGCCCATATTAGTAGTTTATTTTAATACATTATGAAAAAGAATGTTTGATATAATTTCAAACTTTTGTTTCTTTTATTAGTAAAAAAATTTTAACATTGTTTTGCAGTAATTATAATAGAAAACAACTAGAATTCCATTAATTTGCTCAGCAAAATAAAAAAATACTGTCTTCACACGTACATACATATAAATTAGTCCTGAAGAAAATTCTACTAACACATACAAAGTTCGAACAGTTGAATTACGTTTTTTTAGAGCAAGTTGGACTTCTAGTTGCTTTCTATGGTAATTATGGTCTATCATCAAGTTTTGATGTGTGAAAAAACAATATTTTTTCCATAACAAGCTCAAAATCGCTGTTAGTGAAGTAAAGATCATTTTTTTTATTATTAATGTATTTAGCTAATTAATACGCATCGTTTTAGTGGTCATCCTACAACAGAATCGCATGAAAATAGCTTCTCGGGACACTCTAATGTTGTATATGTATACATACATATGTATGTGTAGACTAGGTATTGGGGAATACCCTTTTTTAAACAGCTTTTCTCGAACTTCTTCATGCAATACATATATATACATACCTACATATGTATTATAATTTGGAGACATGCTAACAATAAATGATTGCACTGATCGTTATATTATTTTGTCAGCAGATGTAGCAAACAATATTACTGTATCATTTTTCCATTCACTTTATTAAATCGATTGCATTTGTAAGTAAATATGTACATGTACAATTGATAATTAACTTAATTTTAATTATATTTGTAAACAGAAAAAATTGTTAACATCTGGTTCTGTTGAAATGGAATTGAAGGCAGCCGGAAGCTTTTCAAAAGAAAAATGTGAGATTTAATTAATCCACAAATTATAAAATAACAATAAAAATGTGTCATACTTTAGAATCCAGTTTGATTATAATGACGCGCTCATCTCAGTTTAAGAAGATTCAAAATATATACATACATACATATATATGTATGAAGCACAGACGGCGCTACAGTGGGCCAAAGTTGACCACCTCCCTTTAAATATTTTTATATTTAAAAATTCTACTAAGCAAGATAAAGAAAAAAAAAAGCATGCTTGAGGTATTACATTATCTCTAATAGTTTAAAAGATATTTGACTTAAAAATTTTAATTTCTCATTTTTGGCCCTACAACTTTTAAAATAAAAATTCTAAAATTTAAAAAATATGGGATATTCTGTATAACCTTAATTTTATAACTAGAAAAATAATTTAATATAAAAATTTTGAAATATAACTCAGAAATTAGATTTTTTTTTTTACGAAAAAGTAGTGTTCTAAAAACATTTTCTTAAAAAAGTGCAATATTTTCTGATATTTTCAGAAAGAGGTTCAAAACCCTACATTCATCATTTGTCGAATATGATCAATTTTTGAATAAAAGTTCAAATTTTTGATCCTGTACAAAATTTTGATTGCTGATTTCGGAACTTTTTCGGTAATTTTAATCATGAGGCAATTTTCTGAAAAAAACATATTTTCAATATTAAAACAAGTAAGAAAGATTATAGTCGGTCAAGCCCGACTATATGATACCCCACACCATTGTACATGTCCATAAAAATTCTTGGAGGGGTCTTATATTAGACATGTGGACAATTGTGGAGTGATACCTTTAATAAGTGTAAAAAAATATATGAATACAGAATATTACGTAAATACTAACATTTATATGAATTTATGCACTTTAGGGTGATTCCCGAAAGTGGGCTTATATGGCAAATTATGGAGCGATCCTCATAAAATTTGTCACTATGATTTCTACTTATATAAAACTTACTTGTGTCGAATATAAACCAGATACTAACATTTGTATGTGATTTATGCACGTTAAAGTGATTTTCGGAAGAAGGTTTTATATGGAAGGTATGGACCGAACTTCATGAAATTTGGCACAAAGATTGATACTTATACAAAACTTTCTTGCACTGAATTTCATTAAAATTTTTTTTTTTTTGACATTTGTATTGAGGCTAGGTGAAATAAAGAACCGATCATAACCAATTTCAATAGGCTTCGTCCTGTACTTTGTGCACAAGGTTTACATGGACAGCCAGACGGACGGACATCGTTAGATCGACTCAAAAAGTTATTCTGAGTCGATTGGTATACTTTAAGGTGGGTCTTGGATGATTTTTTCTATGCGTTACAAACATCATCACAAGCGCATAATACCCCAACCACCTATGGTTATGTGGGGTATAAATATTGACCTTATCTTTGCATTTCTGAAATCTTCATCACCTACTTTATAACATGTACAAAAATTATTCTTATACTTATAAACGAATTTTTATTAAAAATTTAAGTTTTAATAACAAATTGCATGAAAAATATAATTTGTAATAAAAAAATCAGTCTTTTCACTAAAAATGCGCAATTTGTATTCAAGTTTATGGATTTTTGTTTCAAAGATTTAATTGCGCTTTTACAAAATAATCAAACAAATGTAAGCAATACGTCGCCAATAATTTTATATTTTCTAGATCTTTAAGAAATGTTCAGATAATCTCCCTTCTACCTAGAGTGTGGAATTCACTTTCTAGAGAATCGTTTTCTTCAGATGACCCTTTTAAGAAAAGACTAATAGGGTATCAGAAAAGCTCGTAATTCTGAGCTTGTTATAAAAAATAAAAAAAAATAAAATATATATATATATATAATAAACGGTAACTTTAGTACATCATGGGAAAAAATTTCGATCTTTTGGAAAATGGATAAAATTTTCATTCTTTTTATGGGTAAAATATGGAAAAGTTACTTTGTAGTAATTGCGGTATATAATAAAATAGTTTCCTCTCGAGGAACAAAATCAAACCTATTTCAAAAAAAATACTTCAAACTTTTTTTTTTTTTACCAAAATTAAATTTTTCAATCGCTGATAGGCAACTGAAGATGAATTTTAAGCAACTTTTTAAATATTTTTTCCGCATTCAACTCATCAATACGCATCGTTTTAGGGATCTTCCTACAACGAAAAAAAAGCATTTCCTCAAGACACTGAATATGAAAAGTTTAAAAAACTATTTGATATCGCTTTACATTTATAATTTAAGTGTTATTGAACAGTCATAATTGGACCCAAAGGCTTGTTTTTTTCTATTTGTAATAAATAAAAATACGATAGATAAATTAATTTCTTAGATAAAAGTTATGTTAAAAAAATAATAATAAAACTTTAAAAATAATCATTATTTTTTAGTAAATGGAGTATCTGAGCGTGAAAATTTTATCATTATAGAATAAAAAGAAGTGGAATCGAATCTACTGTTGCTGAAAGGATAGTTTTAAATACGATGTCTTAAATCCATATCAACCCTTTCTATATCAGACGGTATGTACATAAAAACTAAATAATTTGTATTTAATGTACAATCGTTATTTAAAACAATTTACAGAGTAATTACTTTTATTCACTTTAAAACACTACAATTCCATAACTTCACCACCTGCCGACTCTTTGCCTTGAGCTTGGCGTTCCAACTTTTCCTTGGCCATGTTTTCCAACTGTTCTTTGGTCAACAAAGATATGCCTAATTGATCTTCTCGTGTAAACGGTTGGGCCATCCGTCTCAGCCAACGTCGTGCCAGTTGCATGGATTCTTCAGTACTAAGATTACAGAAACTATCTACTAAATGTTCTTGTATCCATTTCGGCAAACGGCTACGTTTATCCTGACGAGCAAAACGTTTGTCCGCAAATATCATAATACCGTAATCAGTTTTACCTCTTAAAGCACGTCCCACACATTGTGCTGCATGTCGCATGGCGTCAAAGGTTAAGAAATCATTTTCTCGTATCTGGAATTGATCGCGCAAGTAGTCAAGGCGTGCCTTTAATATGCGAGACTGTGTAAAAACGTATGGAATGCCAAACATAAGAACCGCTCGGCCATAGTGATGATCGAAATCAACACCTTCAGAAACCTTACCACGGGCAACAGCCAACAATACAGCTCCTCTTCCACAGTCACATGCCTAGATAACGCATCAAGAAACACTGTACTATGAGCAAAGTATGTTCACAAACACAAATATTATTTACTTACTTTTACATAATTCATTAAAGCATAGCTGGTTTCTGCATTGTCTTGCGTCTCTATAAATAATAACTTATAACGTAACAAAGTATCCACAATGCCCTGGTCATACCAAGAGGCCACTACAGATTCTAGATACAAGTACGAAGTAAAAAAGCAAACTATGCCATCTGGTACAGTTTTTGCGGTTTCTACTAACAGTTGCCCATAATTTCTAATAACAGCGGTATCTTCACGGGTTTCATATTTGGAAGATATGGCTACCTGATCATTACCTTTCGAAACAATCTAATAATTTTAAAATATTATGTAACATTTGTAGCATATTAATTAATTTATGTAACTTACCATTGGCAATAGGCACGGACGTGCCAAAGTCATTGTAAATGAGCTCATTACCACTGGATCAAAGTCTAATATTTTTGGATACATATCCATGGGTGATAGAGTACCAGAGGTTATAACAACAGACTGAAATCTCTGAAAGACAGGAGCCATTGCTATCGAAGAATCTAAACAACTAAAATGTAATATTGGATTTGCCACTGTAGGAGTTTTGTCATCAAATGGTTCAATAATAATGGTAAATCCCTTAGTATAAGTGCTAACTAAAGTGGCAAAGTGCGTAATCTAAAAAAAATATAGAGAAAGTATTTAAAATACGATAAATGGAATTATTAACAAATTTTAATTAAGGTGGGACAACAAACATCTGAAATTTTTAATTATTCCACAAACAAACTTTATAGTAAAAATAGTATTTTTTAAAATACTCAAAACAATTTTCATGCTAATTTATTATTACAAATTAAAACGCGTACATATAGAACATAGCACTACTTACCAATGTCAAAGCTCCATATTCTGTTAAGTCGGTTATTTCTAATGTTCTCAGCAAACTAGCCAAACGTTCCGCACAAAATCGCAAAGGTTTACGTTCAATACAAATTTTTGATGCCACATCCTTTAGAAAACCCGCAGGTGATTCTTGAACAACATGGTGGACTTTTAAACGTGTTTTAATATATTCTACAAATCGGCGTAAGAAACTTAAGAAGTGATCTGCATTTCGTATATTTCCCGGAACAACTTCTGCAATTAAAATTTATTTTATTTGCATATAAAATAGGAAAATGTGTTTTGTTTCTTTACTTTTTTACCTTTTAAGACGTCGGTTGGTAAAATGGGATTAGCCAAAATCATATCTGTATCTCTTTGTACACTAGCATCTTTCAAGCCCTGAACCATTCGTTGATATTCTTCGTTTAAACGATTTGAATCTTCATCTCGTATTCTAGGAGTAAACTCTTTATAAATGTTTAAAACTTATAAAAACATTAAAAGGCAAAACTCTTTTAAACCAAAATTATTTATTTATTTATTTCAGTAATTAGCGGGAATATTAGAAAAAATTTGTATTAATTTAATTTTTAACAAGAGTTGACAACCACACAATATAGAGAGGTATGTATACCTATATAAATTTAGAATTTTAATATTTATATGAAATTTTGAATATCGAAAATGAACCAAAAGCTTTTTAGACATTATATAAAAACAAACTTACTACAAGAAAGGAAATTTTTAATCCGCCTTGATTTTTTTCACATAAATTGCGGAACATAATAAGGAGGAAAAAAAACTATATCTTCTTCTTGTGATCATTTTTCTAATACAAATTTTAGTTTTTTTCTACAACTTTTGGTGATCATAGATTTTTGGTCGTTGTAATTTTGTCTCATGCCTTCTGCTGCCTTCATCAATATAAAAATAATTTTGTAAATTGAAAATTTTTCCTATAAAAAGTGATTTCAATCCATGTGGTCTTTTGCTGCATTTACCCATCGGTCGCGTCCCCAGGTGGCGGATGTGGGGATTTGTTGTAAGGCACATGACTTGAACATTTTGTTGTTATAAAGTTCGTACTGGCCCATATTATGAGTGTTCATATCATGTGTATTATCTCCGATCCTAGAGTTCCATAAAATCTCCCACGGACCACACAAATGCAGCGCGCACTTTAAGGTCAAGGTGGTAAGTAGCAATGCTGAGGACCTCAATGGTTAGTTGGTGCTAACAGCTAACAGTTTTCATCCAACGCCTATGGCGTTGGTTGGTTGTAACTTCTAGCCTAGTTCAAGCACGCCGTCGCTGCGCGAGATGGTCCTTTCATTACTGGCATACTCGTGGGACGAAATGGAAATAAATTACTTCAATACAAATTTCATTCGGACGAATGATATGGGTTCAACAAAACATTCTAGTACAGGAATTTCAATTGTTGATCCAGCTATCAGAGACGGATGAGATTCTGGGCATCTCGAGGGATTCCTTTGCTGGGACCAGTTCCACAGAGAAGCTTGGGAATCTTTCTCTTGGATCTGAAGGTGAGCATGAGATCACTGTGTTTCAAATCGCGTTCTGGGTCAAGAGAGGAACCGAAACGTCGGCAAGACGTGGTAATGCGTGATGCGACTTGCCACTTGCAGGCAGGGATAATTATCTTGTCAGAAAGCACAAGAGGAGCGTTAAAAGATTCGAACGGATTTACAGACCTGCTTGTGACTCTCTGGAAATGTCTTATCCTGAAGGATTGTGTGAGGATGCCGACAGTACTCCAAAAGTGTCTCATGAGAGCACAGGAGAAAAGTCAACATCCGCAAAGATAAAGTGTGTTCGTAAAAACCTCTGGCATGCGGTCTTCTTCAATGAGTGTTGCTGGTCAAAACCCACCCGGCTCATATAAGGGTCCCCAAAAGTGTATCGTTAAGAGGGCCAGGTCTGGGGATGACCAACAAACTTCAATAGGCAAGAGGGCTGTTCGCACACCTTCCAGCTCTGTTAAAGACCTCCATACGGAAGTTATTGAAAAAGCTGCGTCAGAAAGCTAACGCCCTCAATATCGAGAAAGGCGAAGGAGTCAGTGTTGCAGAACTGTATTCAAGCTGCTGTCATTGACAAAGTTGATCCAGATGCGGGAGCAATGGCGACAGATTGAGCACAAGCTCAATCTGTCGCCATTGTAAGAGGAAGACGGGACGAGCCCTTGTAAGAGGAAGACGGGACGAGGTATCCTTCAACGGTGCGAGCTGGATGAAGGGTGTCACAACTATCAACTGCGGAAATAAGAAATCTTTTGAATTTATCAAGAACGCAGTTGCTAAGTGCTCTTACTTTTTATCCGGTGGCGATACTTAAGGTGATACTGGCGTCTGAGTTGCCCCTGTGTCCAATAGTGAGAGGTACGAACATTCTTTCAATAGCGGGGGCCTTATCGTTGTCCAATGGGAAGCCACTGGAGGCAGTAGGCATATAGTGGCATCCGTGTAAATGCCATACGAGACGGCTAAACTACCGGACATCGCTCTGCAGCATTTGACTGAGCACCCCAGGATGAGAGGAGTGTATATGGTCTTGGGATGTGATGCGAAGGTTCAGCATGCTAGTCTCGAAAAAATTTTTACCTACGATCAGCGAGGTCACGCAATCAGGTCTGCGAGAACTACCCCTTTGGGCAAATATTAATAGATTGGAGTCAACCCCGAAAATACTGAACTAGTTTTGTTTAGCAGGAGATATAGTAATGAATGGGATAGAATTCAGATTATCAAGGGTGGTCAAGACTGTAAATTGTCTTGGAGGAGAAATACTAAGGAAAGGACCAGGAAGGGGCTTAATGCACATGCAGGAACCCTATAGGGAATAACTGGGGTCTCAAGCCGATAGTTGTATATTGGATATACACATCGGTTGTGAGGCCTATCCTCATTTTTAAACTTCGCTAAAACATTCGCTATTACATTGCCGGTCTTTCTCTCAGCTATTTAAATTTATGTATCTTATTTATCTCCTTAATCCCATTCAGTGATATTTTAAATATGTATCTCGAAAGTTACAAATTTTTTCTTAAAAAGTTTTTGCGAAAAATACAATCATAGATATTAATATTACAATTAGAACATTCATTACTTACTCCTGAACTAATTTCTGTAAACTATTTAAGGCATTTGTACTGCGTTCCACTGTACGGCGATTAATTTTAACGCTCATTGAATCAATACACACATTGTCAATATTGTGAGCTTCATCAAAAACAATACAAGATTCACGACACATCTCTTTCGAAACAACCTCCGCTATTTTGGGATCTAAAAGGTAATGATAACTATATACCACTATATGGGCCTGACCTATCTGTAAAAAGATATATAAATAAGTAGAAAATATTAACAATATATTTAATATTAAATATTACCGCATATCTCGCCAAAAAATAAGGACACCAATTACGCATACGTCCATATTCCTTTAAGTCATCTATACTATAAACGCCTACGGGCAAAGTAGATTCTTTACCTTCCAAATTGAAACCCTCAAAATATTGACCTTCAAATAAAGAACAATTTAATAAAATATTTCAAGTTAACATATCAATATATATAAACCAACATATTGAAGTCTCCGCATCATGTTCGTGTCTTTCTCTCACATAGCTGGCAGTTAAACCATAACATTTACTATCAACAGATTTCCCTTCTCTCTCCTTACTAACGTCCGGATGTATACACATGTTTTTACGTGAACTTAATACTAAACCTATTAAGCCCGGCGGTTGGGGGGCATTCTTCTCATAGTAAACCATTAGATTTTGCAATTCGGCTATGACCTTTTCTATTTCCGGTACGGTACGTGAGCAATATATCAGTTTACGTACAGTCTCTGGGTGCTCTACCATATAGGCTACGATAAGCGAAAGTAATGTCGCAGTTTTTCCGGTACCCGAAGGCATCTCCAGTAAACAATGTCCCTTTGCATCCAAAGTGCGTTTAAGTTCCAACATATACGCATATTGTTCAGGATAAATGTACTCGTATGGAAAATAGACCAACAAACCATCAACACTTATTCTGCCAAAGAAAATTAAGAATAATTATAATTTTTATTACGTTAGTTTTATCAAAACAAAAAAATATTTACTTCATAACTGTAATTGAACTTGAATGGAATAAAATATTCTAAAATGTTTTTTATACCGGTTGTTTACGGTGTTGACAGTTCGATCTTTATACTCATATACATAGTGTAATAAGAAAGTGACCTCGTAAGCACAGCTGATTTACAATTTATTCATGTACATACCGCTCGAAACTATCTAATTGTTTTTATATTCGTATGTAATATTTTGCATTTATTTACTCTTCTTTCTAATTTTCTCATTTTTCGTTACACTAACAAAATACCACCAATTGTTGTTTTTGTATATGTGCGGTCACTTTATAATTACTTATGCTAGTAAAAACTGACTGTCTGGGCCAGGGTACAAGAAGTAATGTAAAGACTACTCTACAAACAAGTACAATACAAAAAAATTCCATGTATTTTAGTTTTGCATTGAAATCTCTTATGTCAACTTTAATTTTGACAATTTACATGTTTGTTTAAAAAACAACACGTTTGAAATTTCACGTAATAAAAAAAAAAGTAATAAGACGCAATAACACAAAGTGAACAAAAAATGTAAACAAAGATTGTAAACATAAACAATAATTTGACACTACAGATTTAAAACACAAGCCGCTAAAAAGAAAAAATCTGCTAATAAGAAAAAATCACAGTTGTTTAAATGTCGTTACCTGTTTAATCCACCTTACAACCCATTTACACGTAAATCTACGTCTACACGAAAACATTTTTATTTCTTAACATTAGAAATAACGTCGGCAGAATAACGGGAAAACAATTTTATTTCCAACTTTATGTTAAGGGATGGAGAAAACGTCCATAAGATATTTATATGACAGACAGCTTATGTTAAATATTATTGCAAAATGGATTGCGCAAAAGATATCTTATTAGTCCACACATAACATAGAGAGAGATATAATTTGACAATTGCCAACATAAAAATGTCTACGTGTAGATTAGGGTTAACAGAATATTTAAGATTTTTCTGTCAGAGAGTGTCAAATTCGCTCTTTTAGAAAATTGTCTCATGTGTAGATTCAAATATTAGTATTATAAGAAGTATTATGACTGTGTGATGAGATTTCTCTACACAACTATCTTATAAGATGAACTGTCAAAAGTTTGTGTCTATGCATGTGTATTTTGGAAATTGCTAAAAAGCAATGTTTTTTTTTGATGATTGTTTTACATTTTAAAAAATAATTTTATAAAAATTGTGCTGGAAGGGGCGAATTTCTTAAATAAAAAGGACATGTTCACTCTGTGACTGATTGAAAATAATGATATTTTTTAGCATTTATTAGAATACGTGTACCCCTTATTTAAGATTTAACATAATATAAAAAATTAGTCTCTTCTTCCGGCGTTATCTTCTGAGATTGACATATCAGTGTTAGTCTCAGTTGTAGACCTGGGGTTAGTCTAGATTAGACAATTTTGACATAAATTGAATTATGTCCAATTTTCTCTAAAATAGGGAAGCCAATTTCATATCACAATTGTGCTGGTTAAGTTCACATCAGAGTTGCCGTTTTAGCCTAATTGGACTAAAATTGGTGGGTTTATTTTAATCTTCGGAGGTTTGATAGTTTGGTTGGTTTGTTCCAAATATTCTGATTATTTGTTAGAATAATGACTTTGTGCAAGTTATTAAAAATTACTTCCAAAAAAGTGAAAATAGTTGTTTTTTTCTTTTTTTTAACAGGAAACAAGGTTACTAATTCCTAAGAAAATTGCAATTTCACCAGTTCGAAAATATATATAACTTTTAACTATATACTATTTTTAAGAGAAGGACGTGAAAAGCGAATCATAAAAATAACATCCTACTAATGACAACTCTTTGTTAAAACCACTAATTCTGCAGCTCTTTTTCAGCACTAACTACTTCTTTTCAATAAAAATACAATATTAAAATCATTGCTTTTTAACTCTTTTTCAGTTACATCAGAATAGACAAAAATGCTATTAGAAGTTCCTGAAATAGTGCTAGACCGTTAAAAAGATATTTTTTAAACTTTTGGTATTTCACCTCATTTTTTGGAGTAAAAATTTTTAAATAGAAACAGTTTTCCGAAAGTGTTAAAAACTGAAATTATCTATTTTAACTTTTAAAAAAGGTATTTTCGAAGTGATGAAAAATTTAATTTTATGGAAAGTATATATTCATATTTTTTATTATTGGACGTATTGCTTGTACTAATTTTCAAATATATTTTTTCGCAAAAAAAGTTTATTTTAATGTTAGTACATTTTTGTAGTTTTTAGAGAAAATTTTGGTAGAAAAATCAGAGGAGAGTAACCATTTTGTTTATATTACGTTAAATCTGAAATAAGTGTTACACGTATTCTAATAAATCCTATAAGATATCATTATTTTCAATCAGTCACAGAGTAAACATTCCATTTTATTTAAGAAATTCGCACATTTTAGCACAAATTTTTTCAATATGTAAAACAATCATTAAAATGAAACAATTTTACCAAAAAACATCGTATTTTAGTTATTTCTAAAATACACATGTACACACACAAACAAACTTTCGAATATGTGTATTTTTTTGACAGTTCATCTTATAAAAAAATAGTTGTGTAGAGAAATCTCATCAAAACAGTCTCTAAATACTTCTTATAATACTAATATTTGAATCTACATGTGAGATAATTCTCTCAGAATGCGAATTTGACACTCTTTGACAGAAAATTCTTACATATTCTGTTAGGTGTAGATGGGCTGTTAGTGGATGCTGAGAGTGCAAAGAGTACAAAATGCACTGGATAAATTATGGAAAAAATGGTTTGGCAATCATTTTCTTTAACATTAATGTTTTAAGATAAAGCTGGAGGAATGTGGTTTATATTTTTATGGCAATATTAATAAATTTAAGTATTAAGAAAGCAAAAGTGCATTGAAAATATAATTTATATAATAACAGAGCATCATGTATAACTATGGTTTTTCATTTACTAAACCCAACTTTTCTTAGACTTGACGTCAGAAAAGTATTTTTAATCATTGACATCCGTACTCTAAAAAACGTAACAAAGGTAGATTAATCAGGTAACGACATTTAAATAGCTGAGATTTTTTGCTTTTTGCAGTAAAATAGCGGCTTGTGTTCTAAAATCTGTAGTGTTAAATTATTCTTTATATTTGCAATCTTTGCTTACATTTTTTGTTTACTTATGTGTTATTGCGTATTATTACTTTTTTTTATTACGTGAAATGTCAAATTGGTTTTTGTAAACAAACATATAAAATGCCAAACTTAAAGTTAAAGTTGGATGAAAACCCATATCTTTGTATGTGTTGGTAAAATTTTCTTTAGAACCTTGGTACAATATGAGCTAGTAAAATTTTATTCACCTCATAACTATCAAAAATTTACAAACAAGCATTCTTTTCCATCGCTTCACAAAGGTCCAAAGTAATAAAAATTTAAAATAAAAATTGTATCAACTTAATAATATGCTTTATTAAGAATAGAACTATATAGAAATTTTGGAAAATACTTCAAACAGGTACTAAAGTAACAGTATAAGTAGGTTTTTACATATTAAGTAAGTTTCATTCGCACACGTAATTGTGAATTTGCGTTAACGTGACAGGGTCTTATGTGGAAACTATGGTCATTTATGAACCGATCCTTCTGAAATTTGGCTGTGAGATTAGTACTTAAATGAGATTTATTTTTACTAAATTTTATATTTATGCAATTATTATATAGAAATTATGAATGAAAAAGTAATTCCGGGAGGAGTTCCTCTATGGGAGGTACGGTCAATTTTGGATCGATCCTCATGAAATTTGATAGTATGATTTTTGCTTAGACAAAACTCATCTATGATGAATTTTATTTAAATACGGATATATTTAAGATATTTATGAGCATTTGACCTATTTTAAGGGAAAATTCAATTTAACCAATTTTATTGTGGTACATTATTGGCCCAAAAAGTTACCTTTAAAACTTGTTAGTAATTTTAGCGCTGAAAATAGTGATATAAAAATTTTTGAGTGCAACTGAATATTTTCGAAGTTATAGACCATTGAAAAACGCAATTTTCTAAGAAACTCATATTAAAAAGAACGTGTTATTAAAAAATTGGCCAAAAAGAAAATATTATGTAAGCGATGCCGTTTTTAGACATACCAAAGGGTTAAAAACCCTTTCGTCTGGCCAAAGACCTGCTATTAACAAAAAAATGTTCACCAAAAAAAGATTTACTACGGAGGAGAAATGAGAAAATATTAAAAAAAGTTATGTTAAAGAAATTTTTATAAAAAAGTTATCTTTCTTTTTATAAAGCTTTCAATTGATACCTGAATGTGTTTCAATAGGATAAACAGTGTAGGAAATATGTACTATTTTAAGTGAGTTAGAGAGCTCAAAGAGTACCATATATTTATTTCGGTATTTGTTAATTTCTACAAGCAATGCAAAAAATAAGAAAATAAATGTGAAAATGAAATAAAAACTCGTCAAGTCGTAAGATATATTTTAACGTGTATTTTAAAACTATTTTTAGTCGTCAAATTTATCGTCAGATATATTATAGGGTCCTTTTATAATTGCCCATTCAGGGGCTTTCAATCGACACTTTAATCTTTGTAATCGGGTAAATAGTATAGAAAATATTACAGATTTATATATATATATATATATATATATATAGACTATCAAATTCTTTATCAAAACAGAAACCTCAACCGACATCTGACTACTTTTTCTTGAAGTTACAAATAATACTAACAAATTCTGTCTACACTACACAAATTATAACCTGACAAAATTTTGACGTATGTAATATAAAATATACTAATAATATTTTTTTATCAAGCAACTGCCAGACTGAGTGAATTTTAAACTCTGTACAAAAATATAAATAAAAAATATTCTACCAAATTTTTATACATGGACCCATAGTGTAATAAAAAAGTGACCTCGTAAGCTCAGCGGATTTATATTTTTTCATGTACATATCGCACGAAACTGTCACATTGTTTTTGTATTTATATGTAATATTTTTTGCCGCGTTTATTTACTCTTCTTCATTTTCTCATTTTTTGTTCATAGCATTATGACATTATGTGCAGTTGTTTTGCACTAACAAAATAGAAGCAATTGTTGTTTTTATAGATGTGCGGTCACTTTATAATTATATTATTTATATTATATAGGTTAATACCGAGTCTATACTAGAAAAATTTGTATCAAGACAAACTTCAAAATTTTATCAGGATACATATTTCTCTAATGTAGACATAATTTATTTGTATTATTGCAGCGTTAAGATAAAGTTGTCAGCTGTATATATAAAAAACATAAATGAATTCGCGTTTTTTTTTTTGTTCCTGTGTAACTGTTGTCACCTTCCATAAATTCTCATTCATTTTGTCGTTTGTCTTGTTAAAAATTGTCTAATATAGACAATAAGAATAACTACAAGTTATTTTTTACCAACACTATTTTTTCGTACTATTTATCCAACGCTGCAGTTATATGTCAAATTTGCAACATGTCAGTTCTTTTTTTTTTTTTTTTTTTTTTTTTGTAATACTTCATGAAGAAATCGCTTGTAAATTGTGTTGTTGGAAGAATTATGCATAAATAAGAAAAAAATACTCTTATTATTTAAAATATAACTCCAGCTCATTGTAACCACCTTTACAGTGTTCAAATAATATAAAATCATCAAACTACGCAAATATATATTTAAAAGAATTTTGAATAAATGTGAAAGCACAGCCAAAGCAATAACAATGTATTAAAACATACATACCTACTTATACAATATATAAAAAATTACAGAAAATGCAAAGAAACAGGAAGTTTATTCATGATAATACAAGAGTACAACATGAAATTTTAAAATAAAATATGCCAATAAGAGTTTGATAGAAGGGGCGTACATGGCAATTCAGACATTTTATTTATAATTAAACACAAAGAGGCCCTAAAAATCACGTCATAATTGTTTATGGAAAAAGGAGAGTTAAAAGTCTACGTCAATCAAATTAGTTTTACATAGAGTGTGTGTGTGTTTTGTGCTTACATACATATGTATGTATGTGTGTATTTATTTAAAAAATATTTATTTACTTCAAAATAAAAGATTTCTACGAGCAACAATGTAATTTGCAAAATTCTAAATTTTGATAGATTGATTTATTATTTTTAAAAAGAGAAAAAGTTAAGATTTCATTATATTTTTATTGATCTATTTAATCAGTGATTTTGATAGTTTTTGCATTGTACTAAACACTGGTCGATTCAAACAAACGATAATTTGCATAGACAATATAAAACGTAATGATGAACATCGACGAAGAACAACAGGCCTTATTAAAACGTGCTGCCGAAGAACGGGAATTAATATTTAATCGTTACAGTTTGGGTTTAGACCCAACAAATCAGGTGGACCCATGGGAAAATCCAAAATATGAGATATATCATATTACGGATAAGTAAGTTTTTTTTATTATTATTGACTATTGAAACTTTTATAAATTAATTAATTACATTGTTATGAGGATTACTTAAAACTATTACAATTAACATCTAAATAATTAAATAATTAAACTACTAATATCACATTATTAAGGAAAAGTTGTCAAAAGAAAAAAAACGTACATACTTAAACATTATAAGAAATTTTAAAAACAACCATCAATTATTTCTCTTTAAGTGAAAAAGAGTCTTAGTGATTGTTTGGCATCGTTCTTATTATTTAATATACCAATAGACGTTCTGCATTTTTCATTAAATGACAGCGTCAGTTCCTTTGCAAATGAATTAAACATTTTATGGTTAAAGTTTCTATACAGTAGATCAGTAGGATATGAAAGTTGTCCGAATACATATTTTGTAAATAAGGATCTTATATTTTAAATTAAGTTTCTATTTTCTGTTAGTAAGGGGTAAAGTGCATGGCCGCATTTGATTGCTTTATCACAAATATACTGTATATACTCTTTAAATGATACAAGGGCGGATCAATAAGTCTGTGACTTTTCGAACTTCCCTCGTAGTTATGTGAAATGCAACACTATACCCATCAAGTACCACCTGTAAATAGACTACTGTCAAATTTTGAGCAAGTGTCGTCATTTACTTTGCGTTTAACAACCTCGTGTATTTTTCTAAAAATGGTAAAAAGTGAATTTCGAGTGCTCATTAAACATTATTTTTTGCGAAAAAAAAATCGTCAATCAAACCAAGGAAAAGCTCGATAAATACTATGGGGACGCTGCATCATCGATTTCAAAGGTAAAAAAACTGGTTTACTGACTTTCGTTGTGGTCGCACAAGTACAAATGACGCTGAACGTTCTGGACGGCCAATTGAGGTCAGTACCACGATATGGTGTTCGCCGACCGAAGAGTAAAAGTGTGTGAGATTGTTGATGCCATAGGCATTTCATACGGCAGTGTGGTTTCGATTTTAAATGATCAGCTGGGTTTAAGGAAGTTGTCTGCAAGATGGATGTCGCGTTTGCTCTCAATTGACCATAAACGTAAACGTGTGACAACTTCGAAGGATTGTTTGGATTTGTTTAACCGCAATCCGAATGAGTTTTTGCGGCGTTTTGTAACTGTAGATGAAACATGAATCCATTACTGTAATCCGGAGACCAAGCAGCAGTCTAAACAATGGGTTTCTCCGGGTGAAACTGCTCCAAAGAAGGCCAAGGTAAGTTTGTCGTCCAATACGGTGATGGCAACAGTTCTTAGGGATGCACATGGGATAATCCACATCGATTACCTTCAAAAGGGAAAAACAATAAACGGCGAATATTATGCCAACTTATTAGACCGATTTAATTAGGATTTAAAAAGAAAACAACACCATATGGCCAAGAAAAAAGTTCTTTTTCATCAAGATAATACACGGGTGCACACGTGTGCAGTCTCAATGGAAAACTCAATGAATTGGGCTACGAATTGGTACCTCATCCGCCATATTCTCCGGATTTAGCCCCTAGTGACTACTTCCTATTTCCAAACCTAAAGAAATGGCTCGATGAAATTATTGACCAAACAAATGCCTATTTTAAGGACCTCGAAAAATCCTATTTTTTACGCAGTAGTCTATTAACAGGTGGTACTTGATGGGAATAGTGTTGCATTTCATATAACTACGAGGGAAGTTCGAAAAGTCACGGAATTATTGATCCGCCCTCGTAGTTGTTTATCTAAGATAATTCCTAGATATTTGATACCATCCTGCAGAGAAATAAAAACTTAACTAGAATATAAATATTTTGTAGAAATACGTTTCTGTGATCTATTATATGGAAACATAATAGCTTGCGTTTTATTAACATTAACTTTTATCTTCTATTTATCAAAGTATTTATGGGTAGATTTTAAACTATCTTCCATTTATAAGTTTAAAATTCTCTTATTAATTATTTTTTCAAATGCTTTATCCCTAAATTACCGTCTATAGCTTGACGGTAATTTAGGTCCCTTTCCTGGCTTAGGAATTGGGATAACTTTTGCCTTCTTAAAAATCGTTGGAAAATTGCCTTCTATTAAACAAGAGTTGAAAAGTTTACTTAGAGTTTCAAAAAAGCAATCGGGCGTCTTTTAAGGATAATGCTATTAATGCCATCTAAACCGGGGGTAAGTTCTACGTTAGATCTGTCAAGATCATGAATGAACCTTTAGACTGCTGTGTCCTGCTATGAACTAGGGTTCATTTCGGTCTTTATTAAGGTTGGAAATTAATAAGTTTATTTAATAGCTTCAAAATACTTTTCAATTGATTTTTATAATTAAAATCATTACATCTTTGAAATTTACGTTTGTATTTATTTCTCTGACTAATTAACATTTTACTAACATCAGAGATTTTTCGATGTCAAGAATTTTTACGACCGACAGGTATTTTCTTAAAAGTTTCGTTAACTATAGATATTAATTTATTGATCAAAGTTCTAACTCCTAATTTCATTTTCCACCCATTTTCTGAAGGGGTTGATATTTTTTCCATAGCGAGTAGAATCATTTGGGTAGTATATGTAGTAGCTGTATTGAAGGCAGTGGATTTATAGCTTTTTACCGGCCGAATTACTTGACACATAATTCCAATGTGTGAGTGTTGGGCATTCAGATCACCGAAGATAAAAATTAAATTTCAAAAATTAAGTTAGTTTATCCAAATCAGTCTTGACATTGGAAGTGTGAACTGGATTATAAGCTGAAGAAAATATAACTGGTCTTCTGTTAATCATTTTGATCTTAGGTAACAACATATGCTTAATATTACCCTTTATTGCAATTAGGACTCCTCTGCCATGCGTTCTGTAAATTTTATAGTCACCAAGTTTAAATTTGTGGTACGGTTTCAAAAAAGTCTAATTTAAAAAGAGAATATCGATTTTCGTTTTGTACAAAACATATTCCAGCTGAGCAGCTGTTGACTCAGTTGTTATGCCTCAGGCATTCCAGTGCATAAAGTGAATATTGTAAAAACAATTTGAATTATATGGTATGTTGAAGCATCATACCTAAAACTCGTAGCTTGACGTACTTATTATGACATATTTACACATCATCAAAAAATGTTTGCATAAGTCCTTTCGTAACTTTTGTTTTTGGCTACCTCAGAATTCAAATTACCTTGAGGGTGGGAATTACGTGCATCATTTTGGGGTACTTGTCTTAGCAATTTAGGAAAATCATGATCGTCTTGTTTAAAATACGAAACAGATCTTCTGCTGGCCGCCCTAGATCTAGATGTTACCCGATGTCTTGACGACTTGAGCACTTTGGGTCATCTGCTAAATGGTTAACGTTTTTTAGTTTCTTTCTTATACAGTTGAAGCAGTTATCAGTTATACTACCATCACAATTACTTTTATGGAGTGAGCAAACCGCATAATCGTGATTTCCGTCGCAGGCTTAACACACTACGATAAGATTACAATTTTTAGGACCCTGTCCATACATAGCACACTTGAAATATTGAGTGGGACCTTTATTGCCCTTTAAAGATTTCCCCAATACACAGAAATATTACAAAAATATCTAATTTTCATAGTCTCTCTTTTTGAAACATGTTGACAGTCAAACTCTATGAGATAAAACGCGTCATCTACACTAGATCTCTTTGTTTTGTATGCAGTTTTGGTAGGCCAAATAAAACCAATTTAAAACTTTTTGCACTCATCAACTCATGCGTATAAAACTTAAATTTTTTGTTTTTTAGAACACTCAAAGCTTAATGTGCAGATACAGCGAGCTGGACAAAATTTTCGTACCAATAGTCATTAATTTATATTTATACTTGTCGCCAATTAATCCAATCACAGTTGAAGAACTATGTGTAGAATCCACAATTATAGGAGGAACCTTTTCTTTAAAAGTGACTGCTTCTTCGTCTTCAGATAGTAGCTGAAATCTGCTGGCACCTTGAATTTAAGCTATTGCCACAATGCTTTCTTTGAAGCAAACATTGTCAAACAAAAGAAAATTAAATAAAATTGAAAAGTGTTTTACACTTTCTATTTTAAAAATTCAATTAACTCTAGCAAAAATTAACACAACATTTTACTTTGAGGCAGAGATGTCAAATGAATTTCGAAAAATTAGATTTAAGGAGACATGAGCAAACTTATGTTTTTCTATGGGCTTATTAATGTGTTGTTGTAGTTGTTGTTTAGTTAATGAGTTCATGCACTTAAAAAGCTTATTTTATGCGCTTAAAAAATTGCACTAATAAAATATGCATTTTTAAAGGGTGAATTTTTAAATGATTTTAATTCTAGATAGAAAATTTCCCTCTAAACGAAAAATGTTTCTATATAGAAAATTGTTTTCTAAACGAAAAATTTTTCCAAATAAGCGAAGAATTTTTGTAGGCAGAACAGTTTCATTAAATTGTAGAATTTCTATTGTAGAGAGATAACACTATTACAAAATGGCACTTTTTTATTTTCGCTCGAAAAACGACACAAGTTGCAGTTGATATGTAATATTTTCTATAGTTTTTGTCCAATTTGGAAAAACTAACTGTTAATTAATTAAATGTTTTTTTTTAATTTTAATATATTTTCAAATAATACGTATTTTATGACTTTCATATAAAAAATAACTTGTTTTTTCACTCTCCTGGAAAGTTGTTCAAAAACACATTGGACTTTTGGTCAGCGCGCCAACGATATATTGTTATTTTTGAATGTTGTTATTTAATATATATTTTTATTTCAAAATTTTAAATAATTTGAAATTTTTTATATTATATCATTGATATTCAGTATATTGCTTTTGTAATATAAGTTTATTGGCCTTGAAAGGCTTTTTATATTACTTGAATTGATTAAATAAATAATTTGAATTTAATTCACAGATACGGTTTTATGCATGATTCCCGCCTCCCAGATACACGCGATTCCCAAGAAGTTCTACGGACTAAAATTGAATTAGAACGTGATAAGAAATGGATGAAAATGCTTGCTTCCTGGAATTCTCATCATGAGAAATTAAGAAAACGAGTTTTTAAGGGAATTCCTGATCGTATGCGTTGGCCGGCATGGAAGAAACTACTGAATGTTGAAGAATCTATTGAAAAAAATCGTGATATCTATCAGCGTATGTTGGATCTGTCACGTAAATACTCGACCGAAGTGCGACAAATAGACTCCGATGTCAATCGTCAATTTCGTGATAATCTTGCATTTCGTGAACGCTATAGTGTGAAGCAAGTTTCACTGTTTAATGTACTCAATGCTTATAGCATTTATAATCCAGAATTGGGATATTGCCAGGGTATGGCATGCGTAGCTGGTGTTCTGTTATTGTACATGCAAGAGGAAGAAGCCTTCTGGGCATTAAACGCATTAATAGTTAATGAAAAGTATGCCATGCATGGTCTATTTATAGAGGGTTTTCCCAAATTGACTCGATTCTTAGAGCATCATGATCGTATTATGTTAAAAATAATGCCAAAATTACACAAACACTTCATGAAGCATAATGTTGATTCAATATTATATTCAATCAAGTGGTTTTTTGTGGTCTTCGTTGAACGTGTAAGTTTTCAGACAATTTAATAATAATAATAATAATAATAATTTAATGTAATTTTAATTTGTTTCTTTTTTCCAGATACCATTTAGCTTAAGTTTGCGTGTCTGGGACATATTTTTGTTGGAGGGCGATCGCGTTATTACCGCTATGGCTATAACTATATTATACCTGCACAAATCAGAACTACTAAGACTTAAAGATATGGATTCTATTTTAGAATATTTACAAGTAAAACTGCATAAAAATTTCGGTTACAACGATGATCATGCTATAGATGCCTTAGAACGTGTTATGAAAAAATTGAAAGAACATAAATTAGATGTTCCTCCTCCAGCCAAAGTCAATGAATTTCCCACAAAGCCTTTGGGCCAATTTGTAGAAGCTGATATCGAGAAAAAAATTGGTCGACGGAGATCTGAATACACAGACACAGAAAAGCAGGTCATTAATGATGTTATATTAAGGTAATGCAAGTTATTTAAAGAAATATTCTAAAAATGAAAATTATGCTTTTCCCTTCAGACAAGAGCAAAATGCTATTGAAGTACAATCAACCGTATCTTATGAAACATCTGAATGTGCTACGGGTAAGTTAAACACGAATATTTTGCTTTAAATGTTTTATCAATTATTTTTGGCATGCCATTCATTGTCTTTATTTCATAGATACTTAAAAACAATTGCTTCTGATATTTAAAATATAATAGTTTATTTTGTTTATTTTCTAATTGATTTGTTTTAAAGTTTGCAAACACACTAAACTATAACAAGAATTTCATCTATCACTATTTTCACAATTCACTCTTCTCAAGCAATTAAAACTTTATATTTTACAATTTGAACTTGATATTTCTTAATCCCGACATAAATACATATTTGCTTTTTTTTTTTTTTTTTTTTAAAATGTCTACGAAGTACCATAGGGCTAAAATTTTGCAGTAGGCAATATGTATTACTATGAATATAAAGCCGAGATAAAAAGCATTATATTGTAGACAGCCTGGATAAAAAATCAAATTAATTTTTGTATAATTAATATTAAAAAAAAACATCAGTACATATGTATATTTGCATATATTTATGTAATCATGTTAGATATTACATATTCTGCTGTAACAACTCTTTCTTCACTCTTTGATATACTTCTGAATTCAATGCATGTTTTTTTAAAGGTAATGATTTAAATTTTTGCTCATTATAAAATAAATTATTTATAATTACTGTTCATTAGATTTTACAAAATAAAAATAAATTCTTATGAAAAGAAATATCAACTACCGAAGTATCGGAATTTCAGGAAATATACTTATGTAGTTTAACCCAACACATAATATACATTTTTTTCTTTATAAAAGTAATTTGCTATTGTATTGTATAGGTATTTATAAAAATACCTAAGATTTTCATTATCGATACGATTTTTAGCTTAAATTTAAGGCATCACACGATCATAAAACTTTAAATGTCACAATTATATAAACGAAATATACAGTCCTGTAATGGAATCCAATTGTTGTTGGAATTGGATTTGAAAACGACAAAAATAATACTTTGGTGTCATGAATTCCAATAATAACCGAATCCGAATCACAATTAGTGTCGGTTTTAGGTGTCACAGGAACAAAACAGCTAACAGCTGTCAGATTTCGTAGCATCAAGTATCTTATCGAAAGCGTTTTTATTTAACCAATAATAGTCTATGAATCTTCAAAGTAGCTTTATATATAAACACACAGTATACAATGTAATTAAAAAAATTAAAATTCTTCTCGCCACCTTTTCTTCTTTTAACAAAAAGAAAAAAAAAAAAGGCTACAACTGCAAATCTTATTATTATTATTCTCTAATAATATTTTAATAAAAACTCAATCATTTTTAATAATATTTCAGCAAAAACAATATTGCTTACCAATTTTTATAAAAAACGTTATATTAAAAATTGTAGACAAATGGATAAATGTATGAAGCAACTGATTCGAACATCAGTTTTATTTACATTCGAAAATACCAAAAAAAAAAAAAAAATTAAATCAATATTGGTTTAAAAAACATTTCAATAATTTTAAATTAAATAGCAGTTAAAAATTTGATGAACAGGAGGGTATACACGTCACAAAAAAATAAACTGGTAATATATATTTTTTTAACTACTTAAAACTTAACTTTTACTTAAATTATTTTTTCTTGAAATTACTATTGTAATTTAAGATTGCTATTATAATAAAGAATTTCTACTAAATATATTGCTACTATTCCTAAGACAGTAAAAACACACTTTTTCTGACTAGATTCAAACATTAAATTTTCTCACATATGTGTTAATATAGTTGTGAATTAACATTTGATTTCATCTTAAATTTGATTTGTTCGTTGTCTGGAAATGAAATATCTAATGTGTTATTTGTCCTTAAATCTAGCTATTATATATAGAAGACTGCAGGTAATGAAGCACATATTCGTAGAGAAGGAAATCCATCCTACCAACGTTTAATTAATATTTAATATTTTAGTTGATTTAAAATAACATCGATAATTTAAAAATCACAGGAAGTTCAATTGCTTTCTGAATTTAAATTGCCAAAAAACATAGTATACCTGTTAGACTATATCTTAAATGATTATAACAGGATTCTATTAACTGGTATTCTGAGCATCAAATTTAGAATAGATGAGAACAAGACAATTGCCAAAAATTAAAGGTGTTGTAGCTTGTCTTGTGATTAATTCATTGAAAATACATAATGTTATTAGTAATATACATACATTTGTAAATATGTTAACATCCCATTCTACATTACATAATTTTACAAGAGTTTCCTGAAACCAAAAAAAAAAAAAATTGTATTTAACACAGAATTGTTTTTTAATACATTAATTTCTGTATGTGTGTATGTTATCCACATTATAGGTGATGCATATTCCATGAAAACTTATCAAAGTATCACTAGTTTAGCAACATCACCAGCTATTAGCAGTAATTCTTTGTATAGCAATGGATTTTTTGTTACTCTTACACCACCACCGCCAACACAATCTAGCAACAGCAATAACAAAAATTCCCCTTCTTCCACCATCATACCAACAACAGCAACAACTGAAATAAAAACAAATAACTCGATTATAACTCCAATATTATGTCCAGAAGAAACAACGAATGAAACTAGTTTTAAAGCCAATCAAATCAATTCTTTTGATAATAATGATGATGATAATGAACATCATGTACATAGTAATCAACAAATTGTTAACTCTAATGACGAACAACAACTAAAGGGTTTAAACGATATAAAGATTTTGCTTAATAATTATGATAAAAAAATGTTACACTTACAAAAGAATAATCAATGTGATAATAATATTGATAATAATGATGATAATGACGATGATGAACTTAGCGTGGAAAATACTCGTCTTTAATTACACAACAAATTTTTTGTCATATATTTATATTTTGTTTTTTTTTTTTTTTTTAATTTATTTAAATATATAATACATAACAAAATTGTACTAAACTTTAGTAGAAATACATTGTATAATATTTTTATAAATATTTTGCATTGCACTCAAGAAGCCAACAAATTTAATTAATTTATATGAAATTATATTTCATTCATTTGTTATTTTGCATTTTATAATTTTAAGAATTTAATAACATTATTTATAAGACTTATATATATATACCTTAGTTACATTTAATAACAGATAGATGTACATTTAAAAAACAAAATGTTTCCTAGTTTTTGCAAGTATCTTATTATCTGTATTATGCTTGATCTAAAAATACATATACTTCAATCTATACAATTCCATAATCTTTAATCGATTAACTATTATGTTTTCATAATTTTATTGAGTAGTGAATTTGTTTTCATTGTTGCCAAATTATGTATGTATGTAACTTGTCACTAATACATTTTTTTATTTTTTCCTTATATTTAAACTAAACATACGAGTATTTTATCTAACAATACAATAATAAATTAACATTCCCTATTTTCTGTCCATAATTTTTTGTATTTAATAAAAACTTTTTGTATTCTTCTCATTTCCAATAATATTATATTTAAATTTATATACATCCTACTATTGCAAATAATAATTAATATGCGTATTTGTTTTGTAATAAACATTTATTCCAAAAGTTGGTATTTTGATTTGATATTTTATCTAAATATTAGAAAATAGTGACACATCAGGGCCGATCATAAAATAAATGGTAATACATAAATCCTAAACTACTGCTCTATTTGAGCAGATATATTAAAGAGAACAATTTTTAAATTATATCTTCTATTTAAATCCGTAATTTTCAAAATTGAAAATTTTAGGAAATCCACCTTAACTATTTTAAATTATTATTGTTATTATTATTTTTTTTAATGTAGAATTAATTTTTTAATTGGGTCTTTTTATTACATATAATTATTTCTTAATTCTTTAAGTTTGTAGCATTTATATACGACGAATGAAAACACTACTTTATTACATCATCTGGCATCGTTTCTCGGCCTTATGGCTAAGATCAAAGTGTAGTATCATCTGGCAAAACAATCACTAATACTTAAATATAAAAACCATAAATATTTTTCTTATATAACCCACTAACAACCAACATCAATAGTATAAAATTCTCGTATATCATCATTGCGTACTTAAAAATTTTTGTTAACCCCTTGGCAGTCTCTTGTAGGTGTCCATTAGTGACTTTTGGACGACACTACAAAAAGTAACAAAGGCTTTGTAAATGTATTATTTTAATAAACTGTTGATATTGTAAATTATAGAAAAAGAGACGCATAGTTTTTTAATGGATAAATAAAGGATAAATACATTTGGGAGGCCTCATAACTAAATTTTCGTTATTCCCACTTCAAATGAAAATTTACATCATTTTAAAAATGTTTGCCCTCTCGGTCATTCTTTCGCGTGCTAGATCAAATGATAAAAAGGTGTTTTTTCGAGCTTAACAGATTCCTTTTTTTTACATAACTTTCAAAGCAACAATATAAAAAGTATATATTTTAATTCTTTAAACAGAAATATTTAGTCATTATTTTAATCCTATTTTCCACTTCATGTTATATATTCTAAATGTATATATCGTCACCTAAAATGCAAAAGGCCGTAACCACACTTTTTAACTTTTTTCTGCAGAAGCAAAAACATTATGAAAATGCAAAATGCCGTAACCACAAATTTTAATTTTTTACTTAAAAATTAAGCATAAATGCCTAAATTTTTTAATTGTTCAATTAAAGCAAAGCATAAACCAAATCAATTTTTTTTAAATGGAACTATTTATTGTCATAATAACATCAATGTTAACTTTTGTTAACATTGATGTTATTTATGACGACATGAATGTGAAATTTTTTGTTTAGATGTACGTATTTTGAATCAGTACATCATAATTCAATAAAAAAAAACCAACCAATTTGATTTTTGAGTCTTTACGGCCTTTTGTATTTTAGGTGATGATATGATAATATTCTATATTTACTGCCTGTTTTTATAACAGGAGCGCAAAAACGACTCGTCTAATTTACATTTCAAACATAAACAAATTTTGAAATTTGAGTCGTTTTTGCGCAAAATTTCAAAATTTGTTTTTGTTTTAAATGTAAATTAGACGAGTCGTTTTTGCGCTCGTGTCATAAAAACAGACAGTTAATCAAAATTTACCAATCTTGAAAATGAAAATACACATATTTTTACACAAATTTAAACTTGATTCGATGCCACTAATTGCGTCTATCAAAAACTTTTCATATAATGCCGGAATTGAAATGTGAAAAAAAAACAAACATTTGTGAAAAAATTACGTATTTTTCCTTTAATCTAGTTTACGAAAGATAACGCCAGGACGAACACCAAGACCATATTGTAAGCAGAATTTGGTGATATTAATATATGTGTATCACAAAACACTTTAGACATCTTAATTTAAAAAAGTAATAATTCAAAATACATTTACATATTCGTATATTAGAAAAATATTTTTGATATAAACAGAGTATCGAATTAGACTTAATAAAAAAAAACTGAGTTATCTGAGATTGCTATTTTGTAAATGAGCAATTATCCAGCATACCTATCTACATATTTATGTGATGCATGTTTATTTGAAGCTATAAATATTTAGTAATTAATACGCACAACACTTGATCAATCATTCAACCAAAAATATTTTACTAACATCATACATACAATACGTATTATGTACGTTTTCTACCTTTTTAAGCATTCGTTTAAAAATTATTTTATTTTAAATTCTGCTAAACCATAGAATAATAATAAAAATTGGCATTTATTTTTTGTTTTTGCTCTCGAAATTTAACTAAAAAAAAAAAAAAATTGAAAAATTGGACGTTTCAACTTCAATAATAAAAAAAAAACATCTCCTAATAATATCCTTCAATGATCCACAAAAACCAATTGGCATGGTATAATGACAAACAAACATAATTATATATATAATATTAAATGAATAGTAACATTAACTGTTCCCGAGGATAATCATTCAATAAGAAGTTCGCTTGCAGGTACATCAATGGCCTCGCATGGTTCATCGGAAACGTTTTCTTTGGAGGATAATAAGTATGCTGAGATAAAATAACAATAATAATGAAGATAGATCTAATAATTTTTTTATTTAACTTTTAATAGTATACATCTTAAAACAGCGAATGCTTTACAACAAACACCACAGCGTGAAATCTTAATGGGTACCTGACGATTACCTTCTACGCCCCCACAACACAATTGTGTTAAGCCGTGCTACTCTTCACCACTGACCACAACCACAGCACCGTTAGATAAAAAAACATTCAATTTAGTGGAATCCACAAAATTTACTGTGGTGGGGGCGTCTTCCTTAAACATGTTAATTAGTTCACAAACTCACAGTACATCAGTCCAAACATCTTCTGGACAACAAATTGGCTTAAATATTGAAGCTGCCACACCCACAACACCTAATGTAGACCCAGTTAATTCATCTACATCATTACCAACACATTCAACAAAACCTTCCTCTAAGCCTTTAGGTACAGTTTAAAATTTGGCAATACGATTTTTATAATGCAAACAGATATAAAACAAGAAACGATTTTAGTTTTAACCCAATTAATGTTATTAATTAATGGACGTATTTATAACAAAACATGAAAAATACTAAAAATAAATTAAAAACGTCTGTTATTTGTTATAAATACGACTGTTAATATTTTACTTATAAATTTTATAATTAACAAAGTTTATTAATTATTACCGCAATAATGATAATAATTATAATTCGGCAAAAGAACAACGCAATGACCAATAAAATTGCTGTCTTGTAAAAAAAAAACCATTCCCATTTAAATAATTTAAAAATTAAAAAAAAAAAAAAAAAAAACACACACACACACACATGGAGTGTAAGAAAACATTTACAATAAATATTAAATTTTATGTTTAAGAAATATTCTGAAACAATCCGTGCAAAAACTTGCCATTGTTTATAAAACCTTTTTTAATGCAGTTAATATTGTCTAATCATTTTTAATATTATTAAAAAAAGCATTTATTTTTTCTTTTAGTTTAAGGAAAAAATTAATGAAATTATTATTTATACGAGATTATAAAACTAACTTGTTTTCTTTAATGAAAAATTAATGTAAAACTAAGAGTTCAATATTATTTATTTGTCTATACTTAGTATGAAAATTTAATTTTTTAACTTATTTTCCTATTTGATTTCTCATTTTGTGTTTAATTAAATTTTTTATATGAAAAATGCAGAATGTAGTATTTTTAGATGTTAACACACATAGTACAAGAAGTATCAAGATATTGTATTAAATATTGAATTTAATTAAGAAGCTGTTGTGTTTAAGTTAATAATCCAATAATAACTAAAATACATACAAACTTTCTGTTGCGTCCGATAAAAAACATAAAAACAAATTAAAAAAATATATATAATATGTAAACAAAAATATTTAATAAACAAAAGAAATGATCAAATGTATACGTAAATGTACATATGTAAATATTCTTTTTGCAGTCTTTCTTTAACTTTTTACATCGAGTTATTTTTTCTTTGTTTTATTTGCGCTGTTTTCTATAAGGTTTCCTAGATCTTTTAATGATACATCACCAGTGCCTCGGGGGAGAGGAGTAGGTTGATTAGGTCCTGGTTTCCAACCGACCAAATAAATTACTTGAAATGTAGCTGTAATACCATTGTCCTAAATGTAATTTAGAATTTTCAATAATAAAAAGAAATATTAGCGTAATTTCGAATTTTTAAATTACCTTTCCATACATTTCCTTGTAAATAGCGCTGGCAGCCATCATGGTATCTCTACTTAAATGTATGGGTCTATTAAAAGCTGCATTATTTTCTGCCATACCCTTAAGGTCCCACATAAGTTCAAACATCGAGGGATAGCCTATGGTAATCTCATCGGTATCTATGGTGAGCATGGTAAATCCGGCTCGATTAAGTAATGAACCTATATCTCGAATCTATTTAAAGAATTTAAATATTGTTGTTGAACAAATTGTTTTTATACTTGTATAACAAATATTTTCCAGTTAGTTTTTGTTAATAATTGTTGTAAATAAAATTCAATTAATTTTTATACAATTATTTAATCAGATCCCCTGCTTCTTTATTTAAACCGAAATTATAAATATTTGAGAAAATATTACATCCAATAATTTTGTCTATCAGTAGGTTAGTTTAAATATTTTCTAATTTATTTACAATATCATCTTTTTGAATACTTATTTTAAAAATTTGTATATATTTTGCAATTCGAAATAATAAAAGGTTTGGAAAATTGTAATTTTCAAGAAAAAAATGTTCCAATGAAAATAATATATTGTCAACTTAAACGCAAAAGGCTGTAATCACTCAAAAATTTAATGTTGGTTTTTATTGAATTTATGATATACTGATCCAAAATGCATCTACATAAAAATTTGTATATTCATATCTTCAAAAATGACATCGATATTAACAAAAGTCAAAAGGCCGTAACGTCGAGTTCATTAACGAGACAGTTGTAAAATTAGTTAGGTTAGGTTCTTAGGGCAACTGTCTAGTCAATAATAGGCAGCCCACTTGGGTCCAATTTGGTTCCGTTGTGAAACCCTGAGGAATCATGGTTTCGAAACGAACCAACCCGACGCATGTATGAAAGAACTCATCCATCTGACATCAATATCAGAGAGATATGACAACACATGCATAAACGGACTTCGAAAATTAACAGTCCTGATCCCGACAAGAATGGGACAGTGGTATAAAAGAAGCTCCACCGTTTCCTCCTCTTCCTCATCCCGACAACTTCTACAAAAGTCGTTAAAAGGGAACCTAAGTCCTCTAGCATACGCATCAACAATCCAGTTCTCTGTGACCACGGCTATCAGAGTTGGTGAAGTTAGGTCCATATTTGCCTCTAGGTTGAAAATATGGATTCATTTGTCCACCTATCCGTCCGTATCTTCACCTTGAAGAAGGGATTCTTCTCTGGCTAGTGCATCCTCAATAAAATTACCAGGGGTACTTGAATGACCCCTAATCCAGACCAGCTCCAGGTTTGAATGTCACGCCATTTTATTCAGAGATGTCTGGCATTCATGTACCAATCTATATGTCGAAAAGACATCCGAGAGCGATTTGATCGCGGCCTGACTGTTTGTACAGATTTGGGTATCCTCTCCGAATGCACTATAGTACATTAAACGCCCTCATTATGGCCGAGATCTCTGCTTGAAGAATGCTGCAGTAATCTGACAATTTAAAGGAAATGTTTTTCTTATAAGCGGGAATATAGACACCCCCCCCCCCAACCCCTTCAGCAAATTTGGATCCATCAGTATAAACCCCAAATGATGAGTCTCTGCCAAGAAATTAAGAAATTCCAGAATGGTCGAATGGCCGAATCCGCTATCATTCCATGCACCTACAGTTCCGAGCCTTGTCATAATGGCGATCTGTTTGGCCAGAAGATCCACCGGTAGCCAGTTCATTAGAACAAATAAGGCTTTTGATGGAGTTGTACGAAGCGCTCCTGTTATGAGTAGCGCTGAACTACGCAGAATCCTATCAAAGATTCCGATATAGGTGGATTTCTCCATAGCCTCCCACCATACTATCGCTCCATACATAAGTATGGGCTTCAGTAAAATTAGTTACATTTAAGGCAAATTTGGTTTGATAGTTTTTTTATGATTTATATACTTTTGTTTTAAGTGAACATTTGAAGAATTTAGCTTGATTGCTTAATTTTAAAATAATTATTACGTCCTTTTGCATTTTCATAATTACCCAATTCACATTATGTAAAGAAAAATATGTAACATTTGTTTTTTTTTTTTTCTAAATAAATTTTTAATGACATTTAGGTAAAAATCTTATTAAAAAAATAAAATAAAATAAGTCTCATTTTTGGTAAAAAATCGGAAGAATCTAATTTTTAGTAAAAAATTTAATTTTTATTGAAAATCGGATTTTGATTTTTAGTGAAAAATCAAATTTTTAGTGAAAAAAACATATTTTTAGTGAAAATCGGATTTTCGGTGAAAATTTGGATTTTTGGTGAAAAACCAGATTTTTATTAAAAAAAAAAAATTGATTTTTTGGTTTAAAAAATTTTGCAAACAATTTAAGTTCAAAAAATTTTTTTAAACAAAATAATTTTTATTTATTTTATTTAAAAATGTTATAATGTTATTTTAAATTTCCATATAAATTTTCAAAAAATGTTAAATAATATGTTATTCCAAATAACATAACATATCACAAAAACTCAAATAATAAACTTTGTGAATTGGGGTAAATGTTTTTTGCTTCTGTTGTAAAGTGTAATTATGGCCTTTTAGCGATATAGACCCTTTCTAAAAGATCTTTAAAAGAACGACCATGGGTACATACACACTTATATTTATGTATGAGTCCCAGATAGGGATTTTATCCCAAGTATTCCCGGGAATTTTGCCAATTTTTCATGGCCCGATTACCGAAGTTTTTTGTCGGGAATCCCCAGAATAAAAAACTAAAACAAATGTGCGTTTTACAATTTTTCGCAGTCAAATATTCTATAAAAAAAAAAACGTTGATTGACATTAATCAAGCAAACATGTGGTTGTTAGATGATTACAATTGCTCTGCATTCAGTTCGATGTAATTAAATAGAAACAAGTTACAGCGACAAATAATAAAATTACGCCTTAAAGTATTCTTTCACATTTTCACATTTATACTTACAAAAATAAATACCTATGTGAAGAAATCAAACCGACAAGTGGCGACACTAAAAACTTTAAGCAAATTTTTTGCAAGTGCCTATGTTTCCAAAAAAAAAATTGAAACAAAAACAACCGGCTACATGATACCCTACACCTAGAGGACACTTATAGGAATCAAAAAATATGACTGTCAACCGCGAAAAACTAGGAGTTAGGAGGTACTTAAGACTTCAGTATTTTAGCTAAAAATTCATGATTTAACTGCATGTGTAATGTGTGTAGATGCATTATTATGGTGATAAATCCACTGCATATAATCTGTGCAGAATCTTTTATAATCTTCACCACCTTACCGACGAATAAAATTTACGCCTTAAAGTATGCTTTCATATTACTTACAAAGATAATCTACATTTTTTTTCCCAAAACTACAAAAATGTAAACATAAAATTAAACTATCAAAGCTTTCTTATTACTTACAATAATAATCTACATTTTTTCCCAAAACTACAAAAATGTAAACATAAAATTAAACTATCACAGCAGGCGTTGCTTCCTTAACAAAAAACACTGATAGCTTCTGATGACTACTAAATTTATATACATATGTTTGTATGTAGATACAAAGATACATAAAAAATTATTTTGTGCATCAGTGTTGTCGTTTGAATACATTTGTTACATTTTTCGTAACTTTTTAACGCTCCACTTTCGTAACTTTTGATCCCTTCAATGTAAAAATAGACTTGCATATCATGCAAATACAGTCGAACGCGATTATAACGAACTCGAAGGGGCGAAAAATTTAGTTCGTTATAAAAGTGATTGGTTATATTCGTCAAATACCAAAAAAAAAAAAAATTATTTATTAACAAAATATACGTATTTCATTACGATACTAATATTTGTAATTAAAACGTATTTCTTTTCTTTAAAAATGGGCTGTATTTATGTTTTTTTATTATTATTATTATTATTTTGAAATATGTATTAATGTTTTTGATGAACTAATGATGAAGATTTTTTTTTGCATTCATCAGCCATTCGGCAAGTTGCAAATTGAGATTAATTTTATTTTTTAATGATTTGAATTGATTCAATGTTTTGATTTATTACCGAGGTTTTGAAATTTACATGTTTTGAGATCTTTACTCTTTAAGAAATAACAATTTTCTAATATTTAATTTTTAATCCTATTATGATTTATATTTTGTTTTTAGCAGTTTTCCATACATGTGTATGCGTTATGTTAAAAAGGTCAAAATTATAAATATGAAATTCCTCTTTTATTGTCCAATGATTTAAATTAAAATTAATAAAAATTATTTCTATTTGTCCAATAATTTAAATTGAAATGAAAAAACGTTATTTCTATTAGTTTTTGCATTTCTGAAACATTTTGAAATGTACAATCTTATTTGTCTAAAATTAATATTTGTGGGAATTCGTTATAAACGTGTTTTTTTATGAAATATTCTTCTTGGGACCATAAAAATGTGTTCATGGTAAAAAAAAAAGTTTGCTATAACCGTGTTCGTTATAAGCGTAGTTATTTGTATGGAAAGTGAAGGTAAAATCAATTGGACCAAAGAAAAGTGTTCGCTATAACCGTGCTCGGCTGTATAGGTATATCAAAGTGGACTCCTTAGCTCTACGTCTACACGAAGAAATTTTTATTTCTTAACATTAGAAACAACGTCGGCAGAATAACCCCTTAACTTTGTACATGAGAAACTTATATGTTAATTATCTTTTTTTTTTTTATCGAAAATTTTAATTTATTTTGCACTTTTATTCTTTATTTGTCGTTTCAAAACAAAATTAACTAATTTCAGTTTTCTTTTTGCGAAAAATGGCAACATTTTAAAATACAACAATAAATTTGACAGTTTATGTTAAACATTATTGCTCAGCTTTGTGTTTAAACATTTATTGCGAAATAGATTGAGCAATATATTTCTTATTGGTCCACATAACATTTTTAATAAAAAATAAATTTTTCGCTATTTTCTCAGCAATTACTCCTAGCACATCACTTCCGTTGAAGTTTGAAATATGCTCTTTTTTTGCAAATAGCAGATAAATTCATTAAATTTTTTCTAGTACATTTACGGTCTACAAAATTACACAAAAAGAAACTTTAGCTATGTTGTCATTAAAAGTTTACATCATATAAAAATAGATATATAGATCTAGATGAAATGACACACTTAAGAAAATTATTTGTGTCTTTGTTATATAAATTACAATATATATATATATATATATATATATATATATATATATATATATATATATATATATTTTAATAAATTTAACTTTATTAAAACCTTTATAAAACAATTAATTACAATGTTACGAGGATTTACTTAAAAGTATTACAGCAATTAACATCTAAATAATTGAATAAGAAAACTACTAATATCACAGTATTAAGGAAAATTTGATTAAAAAATCTTGTACATAAATGAACGTTAAAGAAATTTTAAAACGATCACTAATTATCACTATTTAAGTAAAAAAGTGCCTTAGGGATTGTCTAGCAAATTTCTTATTATTTCATATGTAGACGTTCTGCATTTTTCAATAAATGACAGAGTCAGTTCCCTTGCAAATGAAAAACATTTTATGGTTAAAGTTTCTATGCAGTACATCAGTAGAATATCTGGGATGTAGGTTATGAATTATTTTCAGATTTTAATTTTGTATTATCTGCAGTTTTCTTGAGTAAGTTTTACCAGTTTTATGAAACCAGGTTAGGCAACTATAGGTCAAAATTGGCCGAATACACATTTTGTAAATAAGAATCTTATTTTTTAAATTAAGTTTAGATCTTCTGTTTAGTAAGGGGTAAAGTGCACAACAACAATTAATTGCTTTTTCACAAATAATATATATGTGTTGTTTAAATGAAAGTTTTTTATCTAAAATAATTCCAAGATATTTGATGTTATCTTGTAGTGGGATAAAAACTCGTAGGAATACGTTTCTGAAACCTATTATATATGAATATAATAGCTCGTGTTTTGGTAACATATCTTTTGCAGATACGTTGGATAATTGAAGGAATTTAGTTTAATAATATGGCCATCAGCCATATTGAATCGAAGGCTTTTTCAATGCCAAGAAAAATAATTCCAGAGCTCTTCCGATTTCTTTTGTTTGTTTCAAGAAAATTAACTACTCTTTTTAGTTGATGTACAGCAGAGTGTTCCTTGCAGAAACCAAATTGTTGAGTGTTAAATTGTTAGGTTTAGATTAGAAAAATCTAAAAATCTCTTATTATTTTTCAAAAACTTTATCCAATATTCTTAGTATTCTGATTGGTCTACAGCTGGAAGGTAGTTTTTAAGGGCTTTTGTTACTTTCCCAAATATTTTAGAGCCCGAGGGCAAATTTGAAATATATTTTGACCAGAATTCATTTCTGTCATTAAGGTGGAAAACAATTAGTTTGTTTAAGAGCTTCAAAATACTTTTCAATTTTTTTATAATTAAAATCCCTACATCTTTGAAATTTACGTTTGTATTAATTTCTCTGACTAATCAACATTTTACTAACATCAGAGATTTTTCGATGTCAAGAATTTTTATGACCGACAAGTATTTTATTAAACGCTTCTTTAACTATAGATATTAATTTATTAAAATAAAAATCTAGATTACCTGAATTAGTAACAGGTTGGATAATGTTCTGACACCTAATCTCATTTTGCACAGAGTTTCTGATTGCTGAACAGTATGGGCAATAATTCAATGGAACTGAATATGCCATGTTTTGAACTTGTGCAGAAATTACAGAAAATATAGGTACATGGTCCGACTTTAAAACATTTGGATGTGTTTCAAGGTTTGAAAAATGGAGACACGAGTTAGATAAAAGATTGTCTACTATAAACGGTTGAACAGGGTTGATATTTTGTCCAAAGCGAGTATATTCATTTGGATAATAAATGTAGTAGCTGGATTGCAGGCAGTGCCTGTAGAGCTCTTTATCTGACATACAATTCCAAGGTGTATGTTGCACATTCATATCACCGAAAATAAAATAGTCGTTTGAAGATAAAGTTAATTTATCCAAATCAGCTTTAAAATTGGTAGTATGAACTACTGAAGTGAATATAACTGGCCTTCTATTAATCATAAGTTGTACTGAAATACATTTAGAAGTACTTGTTTTTATTTTTGGTAACAACGTATGCTTAATATTACCTTTAATTGCATTTAGATCTCCTCCGCCATGCGTAAATAGTAGATTCTCTCTATAAATTATATATATATATATATATATATATATATATATATGGTATGGTGGTATGGTTTCAAAAAAGTCTCATTTAAAAGGAGAATATAAATTTTTCTTCTGTGTAAAACGTATTCCAGTACGTACTTAATACTCATTCTGACATCTTTGTAAAACATCGACACATTCAAGAAATATTTACATTAGCCTTTTATTTGAAATATTATCATTATTACTTTCTTAACTTTTGGTTTTATCTACCTCTGAATACAAAATACCATTAGCGCGGGAATTATATGCATTATTTTGTGGTTCTTGTTTTGGCAAATCAGGAAAATCATGATCATCTTGGTTAAAATAAGAAAAAGATCTGTTGGTCGCCTTAGATCTAGATGTCACTCGATGTCGAATTTCTAAGTATTCTTGACGACGTGGGCACTTTGATCCATCAGCTCTATGGTTAACGTTTTTAAGCTCTTCTTTATGCAGTTGTAGCACTTATAAATTTACTACCATCATCTTTTTCATCTTCCGATAAAAGCTAAAACGTTTTGGCACTAGTGCTGGGACCGTCTAAAGTTTTTAGCACCTTGAATTTAGGGCTGTTGCCCCAATGCTTTCTTCTTTTTTTGAGCAAACATTGCCAAACAAAAGAAAGTTAAAGCAAATTTAAGTAGCTTTTTACACTTTTTAATTTGTTTGTTTGATATTAAATTACCCCATGTTGGGGACTTATTTGGCCAAGGAAAATTCCAGAGCGCCAACACCAATTACAGCAATGAACCTACAGTATAGGAAGCTGATGCCTCAAAGTTGACTTCTGATTTCAAATCCAATGTTATAAAAAGTTATTTTATCAAAATCAAATAAATGTGACAAATGCAAGCCTCGAGAAAGCGTAACGCGGTAGTTATACGAGGCCAAACATCAATGCGGGGTGAGATGCAAAATTCTCGAAGGCCAAGCAACAAAAAACCCGCCCGACTGTACTTAAGAAATAATTACGGTAACGCGAGAATTGTTCCCCAAACCCAGAGTAGCTCTGGGTCTTGTGACTGCACTTTAAATTAAAAATTCAATTAATTATTTCTTGCAAAATTTAACACGATGTTTTTATCTTGAACCAGAGATGCTGGATGATAAATTACAATATTATATTTGAATTTAATGATATTTTTAAACCATAAAAGTAGTTAACCCTTTGGAGGCACGATATTTTGATCAGAAGGGGCATAACTGATGTATTATTTGATAAACCGACACTCAGGGGATAATCACTACTCATGCAGTGCATTGTGTTGATACTAGGAAAACAGGTTATGGGAGGATAGAAGGAGTAGTGTTTGTGTACGTTGGACTTGAATTTCCCTAAATTTCAAGTGGCAGGAAAAACTTCTGTGGGGAGTACGTACAGTACGGCTAAAGAACCAATTTTCCCTATAATGTGTCGTGCGATCAACTGACCAATCGATAACTCGGAGATGAACGTGTATTGCGTAGAATAAAAACGCAAAAAGTATTTCCAAATGCATATCGGCCATTTAGGTTAGGTTGAAAAGAGAGGACAATCAATTGTAACAAACCCATTTCGGATATAAACGTATACCTGCATAATATGTTATGCGCTCTCAGGGAAAAAAATTTCCCCGTAATCATAAGCCTTATCCGTTTGGTTAGATTAAGAACCTCGTTTTCTGGATATAGTTTCTTAAAGATTTCAAATTGATTTCCCTGGGATTTTCCAGATTCGGTATTTTACACCGTTCAAAGTTTTTGCTTCTTATGCAATCAAGCATTGACATAAGTAATGTTCCATTGTCTCGTCCTCTTCTTCACAAGCTCTACAGATTGTATCATTCCTTAATCGAATGTGAACTTTTAGCTCCGTGTGCCCAGCTAGTGTACTGATTAGTCTTCTTAGTGTTAGCCTATTTAATTTAAGGAATCTTGCTTATACAAAAAATAACAACACTGAAAGTCATTGCAATGCTTTTTATATACATATGTTGTGTGTGTAACAAACTGAAATTCTAAAAAATATTTACAACAAATTTGCAGAAAAACGAATTCTGAAGATTATATAGAATCTTCAGAAAGTCCGATGCATTTTGACCGATATTTCAGTTACTAATGAATCGATTTTGCTCATTTCTTCCGCAAAACCATTCCAAAAAATATTACGAATTTTTAAAAAATTCGCTAGCTTATATAAGGGCTTAGAAAAGTCGAAAACAAATACTCTTTTATTTTTTGTTGGTTTGTTAGTTTTTACGAGTGTCATTCTAATGAATATTCTCTATAATTTGATGTATAAAACATACATATCCGGTAACTGGGGCTATATAAAAAGTGATTTCAGCAGACAGGCGGACATCGTTATACCGACTTTCCTATCAAAAAGCATCCAGAAAATATATACTTATCAAAATAAGTTCCGAACAAAGAAATACTGAAATGACAATACTGCTTAAATATTGGAAAATTCAATACTTTTGAAACCACTGCTATTAGAACACAAAACTTAGAAAACATTTCTATATTTAAGACTAAAAAATTATTATTTTTTGGAAAAATCTATAGCGATCTAAGTGAGTTAAAAAAAAAAAATTCTCGAAGACATGCTTATTTAAGATTTCTTTAAAAATGTTCGGTGGTTATGACGAACGATATCCAGAATTCTTTCTTTAAGTTTTTATTGTCGATGATGAATAACCAGATACCTAAATAGAAAAATATTTTTAGTTTTCTTTTTTTTAATAGATGTAGATATGAATTTTTTTTAATATAACAATGAATTTCCAAATTAGTATTTTGAAAATATTAACAAGAAAACTTTTAAAAAATGCCGTTTAAAATTAAAATAAATTTTCCATTCCAACTTTGTTTCTAAAATGTATTTTAAATTTAAAATTTGTTTGTGAATACGGGTATAATGTATATTTTATTTATTACCCTACAGAAACTTTATTTAATTATATTAAAAAAATCATCTTCAAACATATATTATTTCAAAGATATACTTGCGTGCAAATTATAGCTTTTTTATTTAGTTACCATGATTTTCAAATAATATTGTATTTTCCCGAATACCCGAGAATTCCCGGGAATACCTTAAATAAAATATCGATTCCCGGGAGTTGAAAAATGTCTGGATTTTAAAAGCCCTAGTCCCAGGTGAACATCATACAAATTACAAACGAAATAACAATCTTATTGTACCTTCAGTGATTCGGTATAATGAAACTTTACCGTTTTTTTTTTTTTTTTTTTTTTTTTTTTTTTTATTAATAAAACTTAATTTCACAGACATATGTACCTGTGTAAATGGAGATATATGAGGAGCTATGCCACCTTTTCTTTCTAACTCAGCTAGTTGTAAAGAAGACCTCAACTCATAAAGCGTATCGCCACCAAACATTGACGCAATAAATACACCATCAGGTTTAAGACTTTTTATAACTTTGCTAAAGCAGCCCGGCAAATCGTTGACCCAATGAAGACTTAAAGAAGATATAACTAAATCCAAAGAATTTTCTGCAAACTACAAAAAGACTCTTATTATTGACTTTTATTTATACTCTTTTATATTACATACGTCCCATTGTTCTTCATCTAGTTCTAATCTAGTAATTTCTAAGCCAGGTGTTCCTTGGGCCTGAGAAAGCATGGTAGGACTTATATCACATAACGTTAAATGTTTTACACTTTCAGCCAAAATGTGACGTGATAAAAATCCACGATTACAGCCCAAGTCTGCAGCATTTTTAAATTCCCTTTTTATATCAAAAACTCTATCGGCCACTCTATAACCCACTTCTTCCTTGAGGTAATCGTACAACTCCACATCTTCGCTATACATACATATGTAAGGAAATGTTATTATTATGATTATTAGTATGATTATACACAATCCTATATGAAGAATGATGATTACCTTATTGCCGCTCTTTCCTTTTGCAATCTTTTAGAATTTCTATCAAATATATTTTGATAAATTGGTTGTGTGTTATAATTACTGTCAACGTTGTTAAGTCGATTTATTACAGATTTTAGTAAAGTTAATCGTTTTAATTGAAATTTCTTAAAATTACTTAACATTTCACTTTTTTCATTTGTACTGCAAGCCGACCGACAAGTATAAATGGGAAACGCATAAAGTTTACACACACGAATAAAGTCATAACCAATGAACCAAAATTCATCGTATCGTAATCAGCTGTTTCGACCTCCTTTATGGACAGCGTTGTCAATTTAGCGCTTTTCGCGATAGATTTATCGTTTTTTAACAAATCAAAAGTCGCATTTTTTCTTTTAATGCTTTTTTCAAAAAAGGCGCCAAATTGGCGCGTTTTACTTTATTTTGGATAATAAGTACCACGGTAAATAAGACTAGAATCACTAGGCTGGCTAACTGTTGCACTCCTAAATGTGGGATTTTTTTTCTAGTCTAGTGGAATATGACTATTATTACCAGGGCAAACCAAAAATATGCAAAATCACATTATTTCCTAAGAAATAATGTTCCTGTTAGTTCGTTTCAGGCAATTTTAAGAATTTTTTCATCAATTTATTGCAGCATAGTTTTGCATATTATGGTCATAACAGCACATTATTGCAATATAGTCAATAAGGAACATATTTTTAAATCCATATTAACTAATACAAAATAGTACCTAAGGGCCTGTGTGAATCGGCAGAAAAATTATAAATATAAATAAGGCTAGTTGAATTTTTGACAAAATTATTTAAATTTTCGACGTTCTAAAATTGTTCGAAAAAATTCAATATTGTAAATTACCATTAAATTATATATATACATATATAAATATATATATATATATATATATATATATATATATATCGATTTGTATGAAGACAAAAAATGTTACAAATACAAAAGATTGATATGTTGTAAAATAGTACCCACTAGTTCAAGTGAGCTGGACCAAACATATGGTTTTCGATAAACAGTATACACAATTTTTAACTTTTTGTAAAAAAAAAAAAAAATTTTGTAATAGACACATGTCGACTAATAAATAATCAGCAAAAAGTTTTTTAAAATTAGTTTTTATTTTTGTGAAATGAAGATTTTAGTGAAATTTTTTACGACTTTTTTAAATGCTATTTTTATTAGTGTGAATATTTCAGTAATTTTCCATCGTAATTTAGATTTTAAAGCATCATTGGAATGATCTTATTCAGTACTATTGATATATGTATTCATTAACCCTTTAATAACAAAAGAAATATTTTGGGATATACGGTCCATAATAGGTTAACTTAATTTTTATGGCAAATGGTTATTTAAGAAAATAAATGTCACAAAAAGCATAAACTTGTCAAAAAACTATAAATTTATATAAAATAGCGACTAAACTTCAAAGACTTTCTTTTATTCGATTATGTCCGCTGTTTTAAAAGAATTTATTATATTTTTTTTATAAATTAATAAATACTCCCATAACACTTATTTGCAAAAATTGCCGATTTAACCTTTTGCGAACCTAATGTATAAAATTTAATCAATTGTTTTTTAATTATCTGTAATTTTCAATTGTATCATAACATATGTTGAAAAATTTTAGAAATATATACAATTACATGTTTAAATAATGAAAATATGAGAAAAATTTTAATAAAGTCTTGATATTTTGCGAATGAAAAGAGATGTAAGAATTATTTAAATGCATATTCCCAGTCTCTATAATATTTTGAAATTAATTGTAACTGTATAACGAAGATTTTTATATAATCCATAATTTGAAAGGTGTTTTAAAATGGTCCAGCTCACGGACGTAATATTTTGGGAATCATAAAAGAACGTACTAATCTTATATATATATATATATATATATATATATATATATATATATATATATATATATATTCCATCACTGATGAGCACCTTAAGTCACAACTAACAGCTGATTAGTTTATTGTACTTGTAACAACAACTAATGGATTTTTCAAATTTAGTTCCTCATATTGCACAGGTCAACAGTAAAAAGGTATGTTGTAGATATTATAGGTAGTCATTCCAATCACCAAGAACATTTCTATTTTTCTCCACAACGTCACATTTTTAACCCATTGATGACCAAAGAAAGTATTCTTCACTAAGGAGTTTTAGGTTATATAATTTTTTAGGTAATGGGTAGAGCAAATTATGCAATCATGTTTTATAGACAAGAAATAGTGCTACATAAATGTAGTATGAGCCAAGTCTCCAACTTGCTACACCCTTGCTAGCCCCTAGAAGTCTTTAAATCTGTAAAGATAAATAATTTCTCAATTAACACTCATAAAACCATGGAAAAATGTGGCGTAAAGAGTGGGTGTAGTGGAAATTTGTATGTATTTTATATAACTAACTCATGATCGTACATCTTAAAAATGGTAAATTTTTTAAAATCGCACTGATAGGAACTGCGTAGGCACCAAAAGGTTGAAAAAAATCCAAATTTAAATAAAATCAAAAAAGTATGAATGATATAGTCGGTCAAGCCCGACCATATGATATCCCACACCATTGTGTGTGTCCATCATAATTCGTGGAGAGGTCTTATATTAGACATATGGACAGTTGTGGACCGATACTTTTACTAAGTATAAAATAAAATATACGAATATAGAATATTACGTTAATACTAACATTTATATACATTTATGAACTTTAGGGTGACTACCGAAAGTGGGCTTATATGGGTGCTATGGTAAATTATGGAGCGATCCTCATAAAATTTGTCATTGTGATTTCTACTTATATAAAACTTATTTGTGTCGAATATAAACTTGATACTAACATGTGTATGTGATTTATGCACGTTAAAGTGATTTTCGGAAGAGGGTTTTATATGGGAGCTATAGTTAATTATGGACCGATCTTCATGAAATTTCTCCCAAAGATTGATACTTATACAAAACTTCCTTACACCAAATTCTATTCCTGGAGGACATTTGTATGGAAGCTAGGTGAAATAATGGATCGATCATAACCAATTTCAATAGGCTTCGTCCTTGTGTTATGAAATCCAACGTGCCAAATTTTATTGCATTATCTTCAAAATTGCGATCTGTACTTTGTGCACAAGGTTTACATGGACAGACAGCCAGCCAGACGAACGGATATCGTTAGATCGACTCAAAAAAGGATTCTGAGTATATTGGTTGATTTTTTACTATGCGTTACAAACATCAGCACAAACGCATAATATCCCAACCACCTAGAGTGGTGTAGGGTATCAAATTAGGAAAAAATTACATCGTGAATGATTCCGTTTAATTCTTACTCCTTAGGCTAAATATAATGTAGAAAGTTAAATAAAACATTTTCATTACGTCGCACATTTAACCCATTGATGACCAAAAGAAATATGTACCTCAAAAAAAATTTTTAGGTTTCTGGGTAATGTGTAGAACATACCATATCTCTAATTTGCTACACACAGCCGCTAGAACTCTTTAAAATTATCATAATCCCAGAAAATATGAGAGCAATAAGTGATGAAAAAGGGGCGATTTTTCACCAAAATGTTGTTACTGAGAGATTTTATCAAGGTATATGGAATCCTACTATGCTGACAGGCTATTGCTGCTTCTTATTATGAGAAAAAAATAGCACTTTCTTAAATCTTAATTTAATATGCATACGTTTTTCAATGAAGTTTAAAATAAAAACATTATATCTCTTAAAATTGTGACGTGATGTTAAATTTTCATTTAACTTTCTACACCATATCAACCCTAATAAGAATTTTTTCTTTTAAACAAATTACAACTGAAATGAAATTAGTGCTTTTATTTTAATAGACAAATATACAAGTACCTTACAAATAAACTTAAACGAATATATTTATTTTTTAGCAATTTTTAATTTATCCGATCCCATTAAAATGGTTTTATCAACATCTGAAATTTTTCGTTTAGATGCAAATGGATTTACGGAATTTAGTGGTGTTCGTGTGATGGAAGATTCTTCAGTCTTCGAGGTTTTAGATGTTTGGGAATCCATGCCTGAAATACTATAATTTTCTTGAGATGTTTCCGAAGACGGTGAGGGTAACATTGGATCATTTGCAGACTTTCTGAACAAGGACACTGATGGAGAATTATTGTTGTAAGAAAATCTTTTTAAAGTACTCTTTTTCGCTGAACCCAAATCCATCGATTTGGGAGCCAATTTTTTTGAGTTTGTGGTGGAGCCAGCTTGATAGGCTTTTAACAGTATCAACGGTGATGCTGGTAGAGATTGTTCAACTAATTGTTCTTCATGTTCTCTTGCTTGTTGTTCCTCCTCTATTTGGGGCAACAGATCGGACAGTTTGTCAGATAAATGAATTCTTCCCAATTTTGTTGCATATTTCACAGCCAACATTAGCAAGTCGGTACAAGCTATGGTTTCAATTAGTTCTTTTGCACGTACTTCAATTTCACTGCGACATGCCATAGCAAATAATTTTATAGCCGTTTCCTTAACAGTTTTTTCTGCGTTATCCATTGACATAATAGTAGCACGTATCAGGGAGTCTTCAAGAGCAGATTTTTCACTTTCTATATCACAAAGAGGCAGCTGTAAAGGTAATTCTTGGACCATTGGTCGAGGTGTTGTCATAGGATATGAAGTACCTCGGCACAATACGACTTGAATAATTTGTGATCTTTCTGATAGAGAAATCATAAAATAATTATTGGAAACACTTGAAGATTGCTTCATTGTGTCGCAAACTGGAAACCAACAATTAGATTTAAGATTAAACAACTGCACCACACCCATTGAATCGTAGAAAACTGGGGAACCGCAGTCAGAAAAGCCCAGCCAAACCAATTGTCTTTCCGGTGTCAAAGGTATAGTTATATTTTGGCATTTTATTTTTAAGCCATTTGTTTGCAATAACATACCCTGCAAGTTTTGTTGTTTTAAACTTGACGGAGCACTGTGGTAGCATACTAAAATTCGGTCTTCATATCCGGCCATACATACCACAGGTCCAGGTATGGAAATTGTTTCTCTTTGCGTTCCCATAACAGTAAAAATTCTAAGAAATTGCAAATTTGAAACTGCAGCTACCATTTTTGAAGTTGCACATAAAGCCTCCACACTCTCACAATCTGGCAATTGCACGGACCATTCCCTATTTCCAGACGCTGATAACGCTATGCATACAATTTTTGATGAACTCTCTGAGGCCATGGCAAAAACTGAAGAGCTTAGACTTGCCATATTATGGTTATTATAATTTGGAATATGTAGTGAATGATGCACACTTGCATCGTGAAATTCAACATCTATGGCTCCATCTAATCCATCGGCGTGCAATGTTACTATTCCAATAGTGTTCCACACTAAATAACGATGTTCTAAGTGGGTGGGAGTTGAACTAGGCTGGAAAGCTACTTGTTGTTTAAAGGTTTTCATGTAAGCTGTCCCTGAAATTGATGGACTTTCTGAACGGGCTCTTTCTACAGAATCTCTGGTCTCATCATCGCCTGGAACATCTCCATTTGCATATGACATAATTTTACTTTTTAATTTTTCTATCGACACTGCGTCGTCATCATCATCATCATCACCGACATTGTTCTCAAGTGCTGCTATCTTATCATTGCTTTTGGAATCATCTTCAAATTCTATTTCACCAAAATCATTATCGACAACACCAGTACCTTCTTCTAGGGTTTCCTCATCGGCAACATCTTCTGAGAAAAATAATATGCCCAATTGACCAGATGCATCACAATATGCTATTTCACCATTATTTATGCTATTCCAAGCCAAACATGTTATACTTTGGCATTCACTTGAAGGGGCTTCACACTTTTTAGCCTGACGGCTTGTGAAATCAAATACAGAAATTTCCCCTTTGTCAGTACCTGCGGCCAAGAACAAACCGTCCTTAGAAAACTGACAACATGTATACTCCCCCTTGATTTTTTCGTCTGTGAGAGAATATTGTATTTCCCACGTAGACGTGTTTAATATACTAACCTCTTTACCACTTACATATGCCAGACTGCCACCGTTACGTGGATCGAAACAAGGGCTGCCAAAACATTTTGCATTCTCGAAACTGTTACTTTTAATTAAACCAGTTACTGCTTTAATCTCTTTACATTCATTTAAATCCCAGATTTTAAGAACGCCTTCGCCACCAAATGAAGCTAAAAACTTTAACTTCGGATGTATGTCTAAAGCAAGCACTGGACCTTTGTGTCCTTCTAATTCAATGGGTTCTTGGCCTCCTTTTATGACTTTTATTTTTGTGTCTTCGGAACCAGCCGCCACACAATCATCCCTCACCTTAATAGCTACAACTGGTGCGGTAAATCGCATTAAAGTACCGTCGATGTCCATGTCAGGAAAAGTGTAGCTCTGTACCGTATTGCGGTCTGTGGATGCCAATAATTTATCATCCTTTTGCGCTATACATATTACGTACTCTCCCAAACAGTTTGATGAAGGATCATCATCATCTATACCAGACCATTTACGAATATCACCATCAGAGCCGCACGTCAATATAAATTCTCCATTATCCGTATAAATCAAACTTGTAAAGCCCGTAGTGTGAGCATAACGCAAAGAACTACGTTCATACATTTTTCTATTTTCAAAAATTTTATTTTATTTATGTTTCAAGCCAACAAGCTTTTTTATACTTTTGTAAATATACACAATATACACACACATACATTTTGGCGCAAAATTTTGACATTTTGCATCTTAAAAACTCACCTCACTTACCACATGTTTACAACTGAGATTTACGCTGATAGAATATGCGAGATAACGTCAGCAGGAGAGTAACCATTTTGTTTATATTATGTTAAATCTTAAATAAGGGGTACACATATTCTAATAAATTCTATAAGATATCATTATTTTCAATGAGTCACAGAGTAAACATGTCCTTTTTATTTAGGCAGTTCGCACTTTTTCAGCACAATTTTTATAAAAATGTTTTTTAACATGTAAAACAAACAGTTAAAGGAAACAATTTTACAGAAAACATAGTTTTTTAGTAATTTCCAAAATACACATGGACACACACAAACAAACTTTCGTATATGTGTATTTTTTGACAGATCATCTTATAAGATGGTTGTGTAGAGAAATCTCATCACAACATACATAATACATCTTAAAATACTAAGATTTTAATCTACACGTGCAAGAATTCTCTCAGAGAGAGAATTTGACACTCACTGACACAAAAAGCTTACATATTATGTTACGGCTAGACGGGCTATTATATGCAGTCCTACTACCAATTAAAAATATTGCAAAATGAAAATTTTGCTGTATAAACTGTGAGTTAATATTTTATTTGCAAGTTAGTAACTCACGAAAAATAATCGTGATTACCTAGTGTCTACATTAGACAAATTTATATTAAAACAAATGTCAAAATCAGTGCGAATATATACAAGGTAACCTTAGTTAAACAGTTGATTATTATTTTGGTTGTTACAGTTGTCAAACGGCATATATAAAAAACAATAATGAATACGCCATATTGTTGTCTTTGTGCAACTGTTGCCACCTTCCACAAATTCGCGTTAAGTTTGACGTCTGTCTTGATAAAAAAAAATCTCTAATGTAGACACTATGTTAGTGAAACTAATTGCAAATAAAGCGTACAGCGTTGTCACTTCCTTTTACGTTTATGGAATTTTCAATGATAATAGTTGTATTTTTTCCATCCGGCATGACAGATAAATAAAATTATTTCTTTATTTAAAAAATGTTGGGATTTTCAGTAACAAATACATTAATTTTACTATAATAAATATTTGTCAATTAATTTAAGATCGTCTATTAATTTTTAAATGAAAGATACATCCAAACTGCACCACGTGTTTGTGAAATGTTATTATTTTATTATTGGATTTTGATATTGTTCTAACAAGAGCAACAAAAAATCTTGTTGTCTTGTTGTAGCCGCACGGTTACCTGGTATTATTGTATAATGATTTTAACAAAAAACTCCGAATTCCTATTACCTTGTTAAATGTGCCTTGAGTACATCTATTAGTCAACTGATATGCGTGCCTTGAGTACATCTATTAGTCAACTGATATGCATACGTCATATGTATACGTAGTTATTTACTAAAAATAATTTGGGTGGGGACATTTTAATTCTTTGAAAGATAAAATAAAATTAAGTATTATTTACCATAAAATGTGTAATTGTAAATAAAATTTACAAATAAAAAAGATAATCATATTTTGAATTAGTTAAAAAGGAACAGTTTTTAATAACTAAACTGGTAAACAGGGCATGTGATAGAATTCCCTCCCCAACTAAAAATTTGTCTTTCGACAACACAAAAAATATAGTTTTACTAACTAAATACAAAGCCCTTTTATAGAAAATATCTGCAAAATAACGAATTAGTCATTCCCCAAGCATTAGCAAGTGTTCAGCAAGGGACTAAAGATAGGAAGTCAAGGATTTGGATATGTATGTATGTAGTTTGTCGTCATTGCTGTAATTGATCTAAATGATTATTCAATAACTAACAAAAGTTTATCGGTGAATTATTGTTTGTTGAAATTTATTATTGGTGGTACTTTATTCTAAAGGCAATTTGTGATAACACCTAAAATATTCACTTTAAGTATTAAATAGAAAGTATCGAAAATGGTGGCTATACCTTATTTATTTGATGAAATTCAAAGAATATTTAAAAATGTAAGTTTGGTTTTAATTAGTACGCTTATGTATGTACATTGGATTTCATTTATAATTTTGTTGCAGACTCCATTATATGCTATAGTACTGGAAGCTTTTCTCCTATTATCGGTTATTTGGCTTTTATTATACAAACGGAATGGTCGCAAACGGTATAGCAAAGAAGAGGAAGAAGCAATAATAGCCAGCTTTGAGCCAGAATCTTTGGTAGCAGATACTGATCCTAGTCACCCCCTATTAAAATCCCATTTGGTTCAGTCGAAAGTGGGTAAACGTGTAATAGTTGATGGTAATGACTGCCTTAATCTGGCATCTCATAACTATTTGGGCTTGATAGAAGATGAAGAAATTTTAAATGATGCCTGTCAAAGTCTACGAAAATATGGTGTTGGATCATGTGGTCCCAGAGGTTTTTATGGCACAATGGATGTACATTTGGAATTGGAAGAACGTTTGGCTAAATTTATGCAAATGGAAGAAGCCGTTGTTTATTCATATGGATTTTCAACAGTTGCTAGTGCTATACCAGCATATTCCAAACGAGGGGATATAATTTTTGTGTAAAATAAAAAAAAAAAGAAATTAAGGCATAGTACAAATTATATTTTTTTGTATTTTAGTGATGAGGCTTGTAACTTTGCTATACAAAAAGGACTTGATGCCTCGCGTAGTACAATATATTATTATAAACATAATAATATGAAGGATTTGGAGCGTTTATTAGAAGAACAGGCTTCAAGAGATCTTAAGGTTATTACAAAAATATTATTTTCATACTTAAATTACAAATGTTTAATACAATTTCTCAGAATCCCAAAAAAGCTTCAAAAATCCGACGATTTTTGGTTGCCGAAGGTATTTATATAAATACGGGCGAAATTTGTCCTTTGCCCGAATTGGTTGCATTAAGAGCCAAGTACAAACTTCGATTGTTCCTAGATGAAAGTATTTCCTTTGGAGTTTTGGGAAAAAATGGTCGTGGTCTTACTGAACATTTCAATGTCAACGTAAGTTTTTGAAGAATATCCGTATAATGATAATTATTTTATAAAATTAGTTTATTTTAGCGCGGTGATGTTGATTTAATATCCGCTGGTATGGAATGGTCCGTAGCTTCTATTGGCGGTTTCTGTGTTGGTTCTCATTTTATAGTAGAACATCAACGACTTTCTGGTCTTGGTTATTGTTTCTCAGCCTCTTTGCCGCCGATGCTCTGTCAGGCTGCAATTTCTGCTTTAAATCGTTTTGAGAAGGATCCACAAATATTTAATCAATTACAAAATAACTCTAAACTTTTGCATAATATTTTCTCTCAATTTTCGAAACTACAATTAAAAGGCAATGAACTATCTCCAGTTAAACATTTGTACATAGCAATGCCTTTAGGCGACGCTGATCAAGAGCAGAAAATACTAACGGAAATTTCAGACAAGGTAATATTATATTTATGTACACAAAAATATAACCTAATTCTCTATAATATTTGCATTTCCAGTGTATTTCTCGTGGTATTGCTGTTGTTCAGGCTTGCTACCTTTATAATATGGAGAAGCATCCAGTACGCCATAGTTTACGTATAACTACGAACCGTCTTTTATCTAAGCAGGAAATTGAAGGTGCTTTTAATATAATTGAAGAAGTTTCTAAAGAGCTATTACCATAATTTTGTTTCCCAAAACAACAAAATGCCTATACATACATGAGCATTAACGGGCTACCGTATATGTAAAGGCATATAGGAGGTAGAATAAGGTTGCTATGTTCCCAACTTAAATGAAAGTTTACAAGTTATGCTTTCGTGAGCTAAAACAATATTTCTTTTGTTTTTACTGGAAAAAATGAAAAAGAAGCGAAAAATCACCTTTTTGACTTTTTATCAAACTCGCGAAAGGACAACGCAAATTTCGATAAATTGTATCTTAAAATGAAGTATTCTTTCATTTTATGTGGAAACATCAGCAACTTTTTTTGTGCTTTCTTAATATTAAGGTATTAGTGTATAATTTTTGTGTTCATCTTATCTGGAAATATATGAACGCATATGAATATACATGTCATTGTTAATGAACTTTTAATTCATATTTAAATTGTAAGTGGACGAAGTTTGGAAGCAGATAAGCGTTCATAGCCATCCTAAGAAAAATACAACATAGATAAGGTTTATTGCTGCAGTACATAATATTATTATACAGTTATCTTTAACTGTAAGAGAAATTTTAAGAAGAAAAAAAAACGATATATTCAGGTATGTATGTGATGGAACTAATGCTTCATACTTCTGTTGCAAAATTCTGCCCAGATAAAATAAACTAATTTAGAAAATGCTAAGTATTAAAACTTGTATACAAGTCAAGTACATTATATAACACCAATATTACATAAAAATTGGTCTTTCGAAGCACCGCAGTGAATTTGAAAAAAATTTTAATAAATCAACTACATTAGTCGTACGTTTGTCGTTATTTTTGAAATTATGGTTATCTGGGTTATTGACTACAATCAGATCAGAAACCTTAATCCGAACCCCCCTATCCATCACCTGGGGACACGTCCGATGGGAGTAAACAAGTAAAGACTCCACACGGAAAATTGGAGTTCACTTACCATTGGTTACAGATCCCCATGTACTGACTATACTGACTATAGTCGGGTCCTACACATTACATCTAAACCTAGAAACTCATAGAAGTTCTCGCGGACCAAATAAATCAAGTGCACTTTTAAGATCAAGGTGAGAGGTAGCAGTGCCGAGGATCTGTATGGTTAGTTAGTGCTTAAACTAATCGCTAACAGCTTTCCTCCAACGCCCATGGCACGGGCTGGTTGTAATTCCTTTAAAAGCCTAGTCCGCGTACGCCGTCACTGCGGGAGATGGTCCACTTAGTTCGTGCATTTTCGTGGGACCAAAAATTAGTGAAAAAAATATTAAAATAAAGAATGTGGAGAAGAATAAGGTAGTTTCAGTAGGAGTTTCAGACACTGACTCTGACCTTTTATGAATTCACGAGGACATAATTGCTCAGGAGGAACAGTTATTGAGTGAACTAGCCGAAACAGACGACCTTTTTTTGTTCACCTGGAGACTCCCTAGGGGGGACGGGCACTACGGAGAAATTGGAGGATCTCTCTCTTGGTTCTGATGAGGAACATGAAATCACTATGATTTCAGTTCACGCTCAGACACAGAATTCTGCAGCATTCGAGGTGTCATCTGCACGGGATGGTGGGCAGGAGGGTTCATAATTAGTTCGGCAAGACATGGTAAAACCAAGTGTAACTGCCGTCGTCGACAGCCGAACAAAAGAAGAAAAAGCTTGATCTTTCTTAATAAGATGGCCAAGAGGGATCTGTCGTCAGTCAGTGGTAGGGATAAATACCTTATTGAGAGGCATAGGAAGAGTGTAATTAGATTTGAAAAAATCTATGGCTCGACTTCCGCTATTTTGGGAATGTCTTATCCCGTGGGACTAAATGCGATATTTGACACCGTTCCGGAAAGTTCTCGGGAGAGTATAGGAAACGTGTCAGGGGTCGCACTGAAGTCCAAGAATAATGACAATGATAGCAGCCGACCAAATAAACCTATCACATCTTCGGAACGATCGGTTGAAACTGGGAAGCTGGCTATCATTGCCAAAAAGGGGGCTGATCGTAAACCATCCGGCAACTCTAGTCAATCAATCACTGAAGGAGCCAGGCCTGGAGACGACCAACCCTCTACAAGCAAGAAAGGTGCGGCAAACAACACTCCCGGCTCTCTTAAAGGTCTTCAAAAGAAGATGATAAAGAATGCTGGAAGTGGGGTTGGTCACAAGCCATCCGGCTCTCTTAAGGATCACCGTAAGGAGGTCGTTAAGAGAGCTAGGTCTGGCGATGACCAACCAGTCCCTACCGCCAAAAAGGCGAGTCACACACCGGCTGGATCTCTTAAGGGCCCCCAAAAGGAAGTCATTAAGAGAGTTAGATCTGGTGACGACAAGCCTTCTACCTCGAAAAAGGCGAAGGAGTCGATAAAGCCGGCATATCTTCAGGCGGCTGTCATAAACCGTGCTGACCCAGATGGGAGGATTAGCACGGATCTATGGAGGTCGATTGAAGACAGGCTCATCGACGAGATCGCCTTAATGAAGGGAAGGTCGGATGAAGTGTCCTTCAAAGGAGCGGACTGGTCAAAGGGAGTCAAAACTGTCAATTGTGGTAATGAGAAATCGCTTGACTTTCTCAAGGCCACGATTGCCAAGTGTGGCAGCCTTTGTCCAGAGGCGAAACTGGATGTGATACTCTGAGTTGCCCCTGAGACCACTAGTGACAGTGTGGATTCCACCACCCATAAAACCGGTGGAAACTATACTGACAGTGTTGGTCAACCAGAACGAGGGTCTGGATACAAGCCAGTGGAAGTTGTTAGCTTCTCTGACTTATAAATAAAACCTCGGAAGGGACTTCAGCTTTACTATAGACCAGGAGTCTCTCAAGAAATTGGAGTCTATGGGGGGAATCGCTAATTTCGGTCTGGGCACTATCAGGTTCCGATATCCAAAATCTGACAGTACCAACAAGGCTGCAAGTGGTTCAAATTAACTTGCATCACTGTGAAGCAGCCTCAATCGAATTAGCTATGAACCTTATTGACTCCAAAGTGGATGTGGCCTTAATCCAAGAGCCCTGGATCAACAACACCAGGGTATGTGGATTAAGTGTCAAAGGGTATACACTTTTTGTACCATCCACTGAGGATAAGGTAGGAACGTGTATACTAGCTAGGAATGAGTTAAATTTTATAAATTTTCATTCTTTCAGCAATGGAAACCTAACGGTCGTAAAAAGAGGGGATAGAGACGGGAGGAAATTCGTACTCGCCTCCGTTTATATGCTCTACGATGCGGCCAACCCACCGGGTGATATGGTGTGCAAACTAACGGAGTACGCAAAGAGAAGAGGCGTATATTTGGTACTCTGTTGCGATGCTAACGCACATCACTGCCAGTGGGGTAGCGCTGATATCAATGAGAGAGATTTGTCAGTTTTCAATTTTATAACTACTAACAATCTTTTTATCTGTAACTTGGGCAATATGCCCACATTCAGTACTAAGGATAGAGAGGCAGTTATAGATATAACACTGACAAACTTTAGGAGCGATTAAGTTAGGAACTGGAGGGTAGATAGTGAATGTTCCTTTTCGGATCATAACAGGATATCCTTTAATTTAAATTTCGCTAGGCCAAAGGGAGAACCATATAGGAACTCCAGGAAAACCGACTATAACTCCTTTAGGGCCATTATGGATAGGGAACTAAACGCCGCTCCAGGATGGCAATTGTCATCAGAGGGAGTTGAGAGTTTAGTGGAGGACTTCACGGGGAAAGTTAGGAATAGTTGTGAACTAACTTGTCCGGTAATATTTCCGCGAAAGAGGGAACAGCCTAAATGGTGGACCAAGGAACTTAGGAACCAAAGGTCGACCGTCTGGAAGCTGTTCAATAGGGCGAAACTGACACGCAAGTGTGGGGATTGGAACATCTACAGGGAAAGTTTTAATAGGTATAAGGCAGACATTAAGAGGGCAAAGAGGGACTCATGGAGGAACTACTGTGGGTCCATCTTCTCTGTTAATGAGTTATCCAGATTCAGGCGAATTTTATCCAAGGATCCTAGAGCTCCTATCAGCGTGCGGATAACTCATGGACGGAGTTTTGCTCTGAGTCTCTGAGTTTACTTATGGAAACTCATTTTCCAGGCCGTAGGAACTTAGAGGCAGATGCACAGGCAGGACGAATCTTGGGATTCTCAGAATGTGTATCTGATAGGGAACTTAGTGAAGTAGTCGGTGACATAGTCTCGATGGATAAGGTAGCATGGGCGGTGAACACCTTTGAACCTTGCAAGTCACCTGGTCCAGACGGAGAAAGGTTAAGGTTATTTTTATACCTAAGGCAGGTAAGGCTAGCCACTCGAAACCTAAAGATTTTAGACCGATTAGCCTATCGTCTTTTCTTTTGAAGACATTAGAGAGATTGATCGATCTTTATCTGAGGACGACAATTAACAACCATATTATCAGTGGGGCTTAGCACGCTTATCTAAAGGGTAAATCTGTTGAGAGTGCGTTACACGATGTGGTGAGTTACATTGAACGCGGCCTACAGTATAGGGAGTATACATTGGCAGCGTTCCTTGATATAGAAGGAGCTTTTAATAACATTAAGATTGAGGCTATTAGAGAATTACTAGAATCATTGTGCATTCAAAACTTCCTAATCGAATGGATTATTTTGATGCTGAATAGCCGAATAATTAATTCGAACTTGGGAGATGCATGCATAAGGAAGATAGTGACTGGAGGGACTCCGCAAGGAGGAGTTCTCTCGACCTAGCTATGGCTCTTAGCCGTCAATGTCATTCTAACACAATTTGACGCAAAAGGGCGGAAAATCGTTGCCTATGCTGATGACGTTGTTATACTGATCACAGGTAAATTTCTTTCCACGATCAGCGACGTTATGCAGTATGAACTTAACGAACTGTCCTCACGGGTTTAGGGGTAAACCCGGGGAAAACAGCTAGTTCTTTTCACCAGAAGGTACAGAATTGAGCAGTTTAGGCTACCGGTACTAGGGGGAACTGAACTAAGACTGGCAAAAGAAGCAAAATATCTTGGTGTATTTCTTGATAGTAAATTATCTTGGAAGAGAAACACTCAGGAGAGGCTTAAAAGAGGTCTCAATGCCTACTACACATGCAGGAACTCCATAGGTAAGAGTTGGGGACTCAAACCGATGGTAGTAAATTCTGACGTATGGATGTCTTGTGGGAGGCAATGAGAATAGGAAGTCGTAGGAATCTTTTGTCTAAAGCCCAGAGATGTGCTTCGATTGGCATGACAGTTGCCGTAAGAAGCACACCTCAGGCGGCACTTGACGTCAATCTGCATCTCCTACCTATTGAGGAGTTCGTGATGGGAATGGCTGCAAGGAGCCTGCTTAGACTTAGTGAACTAGGACTTACAGGATCAATCAGAATAGGAAATTCCAAACTTTTAAACGAGGTTAATCTCGGTGGACATGCCCTGGCTCCCTCTGGATCCACGGACTATATGTGCACGGAGGTCGATTTCGGGGAAAATCCTATACTGATTATTCCGAGTTGGAACCAATGGTCAGGTAGGGAGAAACTATTCAGTGGAGTATCGGTATTCACTGATGGATCCAAAATGAATACAGGCACTGGTGCAGGTGTGTATCTAGTTGAGGAGAACATTAGGAAAACGTATAGACTCCCGGATAGTTGTGTGTTCCAGGCGGAAATTCTAGGTATTCTTAGGGCCACAGAATTGATATCAGGGAACATTGAGGTGAATACAGAGGTAACTCTGTATGTAGATAGCCAGGCGGTGCAGAAGGCCTTGAAAGGACATTTTGTCAAGTCTAGGCTAGTTAGCGACTGTAAGAAGGCTCTTAGGAGATTGATGGGAAATTATCATATCAGACTATGCTGGGTACCAGGTCATTGCTAGATAAATGGCAATGAGGTAGCTGATGAATTAGCTAGGAACGGCTCAGCTTTGGATAGGGCTGCAAGATAAAGTGGTGTGAGACCACCTCTAGGTTTTTACTTCAGGTTCGGGACTGGATTCGGGATAGAACCAATCATGCTTGGAAACGTAGAACGGACTGCAGATTATCAAGAGTCCTATGGCCTAAACTTGGTAAAGCTGATACAAATCTACTTTTAAGCATGAAAAGGGAAAACCTGAAGACTATGATAGGTATTCTGACAGGTCATTGTCCCATAGGGGGAATCATAGGGAATTGGGATAGAGGTTCCTCCGGTCTTTGCAGGTGCGAAGATAATGAGAAGCTAGAGACGGTGGAACATATCATATGTCACTGTCCATGTTTACAACTAAGAATTGGACAGTATATAGATAATAGATCTCGATAGATTAATAAGATTCGTCATGGGAATAGGCTGGCTAAGAGGGGGTCGTTGGCTTAGAGAACGATTTAGGGCGGAAGCACTTTTCCTTTCCAGATTTTGCTATTCTTTTCTATACTTTTCTTGGTTTCAGTTTTTTCTCTATCATTTTCCTTCCTGGTCTTTTCTATATTTCTTCTACAATTTCTTTCTATATTGTACGAAGGGACTCACAGTGGACCTCTAGGTCTCCGAGTGGATGCACAAGCACTCTTCTGAGTACTGTGCAACCTTTTCTACCTATCTATGTGGGTTATTTGTTAAGATAATATATCGTTGTGTTTATACATGTAAATTTTTTATCAAGACAAACGTCAAATTTTTGTCTGAATTACAGATAATTTTTTATCTTTAGTCTTGAAAAAAAAATGTATCTAATGTATACTCGACATAGAAGATTGTAGATTAAAAATTTACGTTTGGGCATGAATGAAAAAAGTGTTCGCCAAAGGTCCTATTATATGTAGCAATTTAGGTAGCGGCAGCATTTTGAGGTAAACTCTTAATCGTCAATTTTCTCAAACCTAACCGCACTGTTAAAACCATGGCCTGTGTTGTCAGATTAAGGGATTTATCCCCAAATTGGGGATTTCTTTTGAGAAATAGGGATGAAAATTTTTATTGGAGGATTTGCTGGGGATGAATTTCCGGTTTTAGGAATTTTGGAAATTTTTGGGGATTTTTATTTTCTATATTTTTCTTTTTAACTAAGAGAAATAAAAAAAAATAATATTCCGCCGAATATAAATTATAGTAAGATAAATCTATTTTTTTTTTTTTTATCCAACAACAGTGCACTATGGTTTCACCCACCACTTTTCTTGGTCAAAATACAGTTTTTGTTACATTTTCCTCTTGTGTTTTTGTTATTTGTTCTTTCATTCCAAAGAATCAATTTTGTTTTTATTACCTAGTGTTTACATTAGGCAAATTTTAATCAAAATAAAAGTCAAAATCAGTGCAAATATATACAAGGTAACCTTAGTTAAACAGCTGATTATAATTTTGGTTGTTACAGTTGTTACAGTTGTCTAACTGCATATATAAAAACAATAATGAATACGCCATATTGTTGTTCTTGTGAAACTGTTGCCACCTTCCACAAATTCGTGTTAAGTTTGACGTTTGTCTTGATAAAAAATTGTCTAATGTAGACACTATGTTATTACTCATTTGCCATCATAATACAAAAATGCAAAGTTGAGTTTGTTAAGCGAATTTAAAATGTATAAAAAAAGCACGCCTTCTCCAAATTTTTCATTAATTTTTAATTTTTGACTGCAACATTTTTTTTTTTAACTTACTATGGTAAATAGATCTGATGATAAGTACTGTTATAATTTAATATTAAAATAGTAAGAACTTGTCAAAAACATGTGGAAAAATGTGTATGAACCCAGGAAAAAACTGGGTTCGTAAGAAATTTTAATAAGCCTGCTAATTTTCTATAATTAATTGAAACAAATAGACTGATATCTGGGCCAAATTTTCCGTTTTGTCTCGTTCTGCGTTTTTTGAGAAAATAAAACTTTCCAAATAAATTAGCATTGGCAATTCTTATCTTTTGCAAAGGTTAAACCAATATGTAAATATAAAAATTAAACTAACAAACGTCGATAAATTTCATTTCTGTATCAAAATAATTGCTGCCAAAGGTAAAATCGGGCCCTTCTCTTTGGAATGACTTTAAAAGAAATTATGGAAGTTGGCAACAGTTGCACAAAAACAACATTAAGGCAAATTCATTAACAACAATAAGGCAAATTCATTCTACGTTACATAGTGTCTACATTAGAGATTTTTTTTATCAAGACAAACGTCGAACTTAACGCGAATTTGTGGAAGGTGGCAACAATTGCACAAAAACAACAATATGGCGTATCCATTATTGTTTTTTATATATACAGTTTGACAACTGTGACAGCCAAAATAATAATCAGCTGTTTAACTAAGGTTACCTTATATATATTCGCACTGATTTTGACGTTTGTGTTGATAAGAAATTGCCTAATGTAGACTCTAGGTTATAATACTGCTGTTGTCAACTAAACTCAGCGTTGCCAGAAACTTTTGACAATCATCATTTCAGGAAAGAAAAATCATAATCTTGGTGTAAAAATCATCAAAATTGTTTTTTCTTAATTTTAACTTTATACCTAGTTCTGACCCAATTAAAAAATTCTGTGGAATATTTCGCACATATTTTGAGTCGAAAGAAATTAAAATATAAATCATAGAACTTCGAACAAAAAAACCTAATTTTTGATGTTGACGATTTTTTGACGATTTCAAATAGTCGATTTGACGATTTTATTGATTTTTTCCTAAAATTTTAACATTTTTCACCTAATTTATCTGGTAACTATGATTGTCAGCAATATTTTAAAAGTTCATTTGCACTGTATTTACACGGCTCCTGCAATATTTTAGTGCATCAGCAAATTGTCATTAAAAGTAAAAATTATTTTATTTAAAAAAAGTTCGTTTTAAGCTCAATACTGTTTCTACTCTTTTATAATAAAGTTAAAATAAAATAACAAAATAAAAGCACAAAAATAATCCAATAACAAACGATATTATAACGATATACCTAGGTGATATTTATTGATATATTTATATCAATAAATAATGAAATTTTCGTAAATCCTCTCAAGGATTTAATGAATATGGTCATATTATATATCATTTAAAAGATATTTGAACTTTTAAGCTGTATTAATACAATTTAATAAAGATATTCAGAAAAATATATCAAAACTTTAGATATCCATAACTCATAAAGTAAGGGAGAGTGGCCAAAATCTTTTACATTTCTTTAACCGCAATTAAAAGTACTACTGAATCATTATAAAAATTGTTTAAAAAACACATGGGCCGGTGATCCTAATTTACGGCAAAATAAACTCAATTGAAAAAAAAACCCAAAAAATCATATATGTTGGTTTTATTTTCAATTAAATCTTTTACCACTTAACGCATCCTTAAAGTTTTTATCTACGATCAAAACTATTGAATACCACTAGAAGTTTGTGTGAGAGACAAAAACCTAATTCAGTTGTCAAAAACCGAATTAGTGCAACAACAAAATACATGTAGTTACATATAATTTGTTTTTGTGTTTTGAAAAACATTAGTAAATTTTTGGAACTATTAGTTTGAACTACCTCTCACATAAACTTCTAGTTATATTTTATGATCAAAACTATTTCATTTACATACGTATGTATAGAAAATAACATTTTTCCTTTCACACAAAAATTTTCTTTCACCAATACTGTTTAAACTGCAAACGAATTTCAAAGTAAAAGTTTAAACTTTTTATAGTCCTTTTCTCTTTGTCTATCTACTACAATATAAAATCAGATTTAAAAAATGGCGTTTTGGATTTTTTACATTAAAATCGTCAAAATGCAGATAAATCGGCAAATCTGGTAACAGTGTGACTCTCACATAAACTTCTTTGCAGCTAAATCGTGTTCAAAATAAAGCTAAAATATGCTAAAAAATTATGCTAAATTAATAAATTACTTTTACAGTGGTATATTTGCATTTCGTGTTAATTTTACATAATTTTGACCTTTTTTAAATCAATGATGTTGCAACCGTAGGCAGAGGAAAATTATGTAGCCTATAATTTACGGTTACTCAAAATTCTCAAATTACCTACAAAGAATGTGCTGTTCCGTGTTGCCAGGAGATGAGAAAAAAAGATAAATTAAAATTTTAAAAAAGGTCAAAAAAGGCCACAAAAAATAATCCCAGAAAAAATTTAACAGTTTTTTATATAAAAATTTATTTTTCTCGTTCTCATCTGTTTTTGACATGTTTTTAAAAATATTCTAGTAAATTTATAAACAAAACATAGGACGGCCAAAAAATTCCCATACAAATTTGGATTATATTTCATATGAAAAATGACCCAATGTTTTGAAGTATTGAAAGTGATTCCTTTTTGATTAAGCATTTCTAAATTTTTAGGTGTTTTCCGCTTTTATAAGAATTTTTTAAAATTATATACATAAATAGTCTTTCCAAAATTCCTTTAGCGAGCTACAATTAAAAGTACCTAAATAGAAGTCATTTCGAACAAGTTGACTGAATTTGAAATTTCTACAATGCTGCAGGCTCAAAATTTTATTCTCACCAATATTAGTGATATATACATCAAACGATAGCTAAAGAAAATTTTTAAAAAATAGCTAATTTTTAAAAAATAGCTAGTAGAAATAAAAGGCAAAATTACTAACAAATTTTCTATAAAATGTTCTTTTTTCTGAAAAATTATTAAATATGGGTATAATAATTTTTGATTTAGCTATCGTTTGATGTATATATAATTATTTTGGTGAGAAAAATTGTCTGAAGACAGAAAGCTGAAATTTGACTAAGATGCTTTAAATGATGTCCCTGTTCATAATTTTAGATACTTTTAAATGTGCGATACATTCATACAATTGTTACGTTTTTACCTTTTAAAAACTGTGGCTTATTTCCTTTTAAATAAACCGGTACTTTGATTGTAAATAAAAGCCGTTATATTTTAATTCAAGTACAAGTTCGTAACACAATGTTGGTCCTCCTAAAGTACATATATTAAAAAGTAATTATAATAATAAATTTAGCAAGTTCAGAAAATTAGCTAAGTCACTTTTGATTTGTAGAATGTAGTACCGGATGATTCTTTAAAAATTAAATTATTAATTTGTCTTTACTTAATGATGCTTCCAATTAGACTGACTCAATGGTGTTCTCACGACCAATTTATATACATTGCATTACCTTCTAGATGCTTCTCTAAAGCTCTATTTCTACAACGTTCTTAACGGACAAACTAGTATATTCGAATTCTTGAGCTTTCGATGTTAATGTTAGCAGCTTAAACATTTAGTGTTGCCATACTTACAAACAATGGTGAAAGCTTTTCATTCAATGTTGTATGTTTACAGCTGTGTTAATAATACAGATATGTTAGCTGCTGTTAACATAAGTAGAAAGGTTGAGAAGCAGTGAGAAAGTTTGAGAAACATTTAACTTTAAACCAGCCGTTAAAACCGTTATATTTGAATTCAAGTGAATTTCGTAACAATATAAAATAACAATGTATTTCAAAGAAATCTGTTTCAAAACTACAAAAACATTTATTTAATATTTTTGAAGCACATCTAATATAAAGAATTAAATTCGTTATAGTATTTAATACTATACCATTCTTAATTTTCTTTTTATTAAATTCATGAATCGGACTAATTGATTTATTGACTTTTTGCTGGTAATGATCTTCATATTTACATTCGTTAATGTTTATATTTAAATAATATATTATGGGATTTATCCTTATTATAAAAAATGCAAAATTAATTATAAAAAAATGCCAAAAAAAATATGCTAAATGCCAAATGAAAAATTTGCGTCTAAATCTGAGTAAAACATGCTAAATTTAGCTGCAAAAATACTGAAATGGTCACACTGCTTCTATGCATGTGTTGCTTTTGAACTATCTCTCTCCCCGTTTTTGGTGATGGACAGTGTTGCCACAGAAAAATTTTTTCTAACCAAAATTTTGGAAAAAATAACCAAATTTTTAAAACTATGTATTCAGGTTTTAAATACTTTGCATACTAATCATAAATTTTAGTCTTAAGGAGAAAAACGTAATTAAAATTTAACTGTTTAGAACATTGTTTGCTAACATGTAGTCCCTGATCCAATTTTGTACGGGGTCGGTATGTAAAGTTTAATTTAATTATTCTCAAGTCATTATATGATGTCGAAAGTAATAGAATATAAGGTTGAATAAAGAGTATCAAAAATAATTGAAGCAATGAAACTTGATTTATCATACTTACATAAAAACTTAATCTTCGATTTTTGCATTAACTATAAAAATGACGTAAATTTACCTAAAATGTTTATTTACTTTTTTTTTTTGAAACCTATAGGAGAACCTATATATTGACTATTTAGGTAAACCTGCATATCTACAAGGAAAATGGATTGAAGTAATGCAAGTTAGAGTGATATATTCAGCTGTGCCGAATCTCTTATACCCCTCACCACCTTATAGACAAATAATAAAATTTACGCCTTAAAGTATACTTTCATATTTTCACATTTATACTTATAAAAATAATCTACTTTTTTCCAACTACAAAAATTTAAACACAAAATTAAAATTGCTTCCTTAAAAAAATAACAACATTGATAGCTTTATATATATATATATATATATATATATATGTATATATATATATATATATATATATATATATATAAAAAGTATATATATATATATATATATATATATATATATATATATGTATTTTGTAGGTCGCTCGGATGTAAATATCCTGCAAAAAAGAAAACAATTTTATAAATTTTATATATTAAAATAATATATATGTTAATAAATAAAAATAAAAATAAAATAAATAAAAAATAAATAAAAAAAAATTGAAAAAATGTATTTTTTTTTAATTCCCAAATGAAGAAAAACTAAAATACAATTATATTATGCACACAAATTAAACAAATCGCATTTAGATAGATAGATAGATAGAGAAGGTAGATGTGATACCAGACAGTACCACATCTCCACCCAGAGACCGATCCCGGTCCATTGTGAGTCCCTTCAACAGAACAGTTGTGAAATAAGGGTATAGAATGTATAGAATTGAAAATATAGAGTACAGAAAACTAAAGTGAAAGGTAAAAAAAAAAAAAAAAAAAAAAGAGAACAGAAACGTAACGAATCACAGAAGGGGACCAGCAATGCCACCAATCCCCCTAGGGTTAAACCCCTGATTCTCCCTCAAGCAGCTAATTCCCATGACGAAGCCTATGACGTCAACAAGATCCACATTCCGAACGTCACCTAGCCCGTCGAGGAACTGTCTACCCAGCCACTTCATCCTACGATGCTGTAATCGCGGACAATGGCACACAATGTGTTCAATAGACTCGGTCTCATCGATGTCCTCACACAGTCTGCAAAAAACAGAACTGTTAGCATCCATTCTAGACCTCATCTTTCCTATCATACAGTGACCCGTTATGGCCCCTATCATGACCCTCAAACTCTTCCTATTCATGCCCAGGAGAGTGGTAGTGCCTGCCTTGTCCAATACCGGCCATATCGCCCTCGACACTTTGCAGTCCTCCCTTCTTTCCCAAGCCGAATTGGTTCTGACCAAGATCCAATCATTGATCTTCCCATAGAAGAAACTTAGTGGTGGTTTCACATATGTCTCTCTATCCGAGACGTTCCCTGCCGCACCTTGCCTTGCCAGTTCATCAGCCAATTCATTGCCTGAAATATTGCAATGGCCAGGCACCCAGCAGAGTCTCACCATGTAGTCCTCCATCAACTCTCTCAGTGCCTTTCTACAGGCAGCTACTAGCCTGGATCTCACCAAATGTGTCCCCAAGGCCTTCAGAGCTGCCTGACTATCCACATAGAGTGTGACCTCGGTACCTCTCGCAATGTTTTGCCTGATCATTTCCGCGGCCTTCAGGATGCCGAGAATCTCAGCCTGAAAAACACTGCACTCATCAGGGAGTCTAAAAGAGCCCTTCAAATCCGTGCCCATAATGTAGACCCCCGCCCCGGTACTCTCGACCATCTTTGATCCGTCCGTGAACACTGCGCAACCTTCATATAGTCTCTCAGTGCCGGACCAGATCTCCCTATCAGGTATCACCACGACAGGATTTACTCCAAAGTCCGATTCAGCGGCCATGTAATCTGATGCCCCCGTAGAGTTCAGATTAACCTCACCGTAACTGATCTCGTAAATGACCTTGGAGTGACCTGCTCTTGATGAGCCTAATAGTCCCAATTCCTTAAGTCTCAGTAGACTCTTTGCCGCCATACCCCTCACAAACTCCTCAATGGGTAGGAGATGAAGTATGACATCCAGAGCCGCTTGTGGTGTGCTTCTCATTGCACCCGTGATGCCAATCGAAGCACACCTCTGCGCCTTCGACAAAAGGCTCCTATTGCTCTTGCGTTCCAGTGCCTGCCACCAGACAGAACAACCATATGAAAGGATTGGTCTCACCACCGAAGTGTAAATCCAATATACAACTTTCGGTTTGAGTCCCCAACTCTTACCTATGGAGTTTCTACAGGTGTAGTAGGCATTGAGGCCACGCTTGAGTCTTTCCTGAACATTCCTCTTCCAGGTCAGTTTGCTATCAAGGAACACCCCCAGATATTTCGCTGAGTCTGAAAGCTTCAGTTCAGTCCCACATAGTACCGGTAGTCTGAATTTCTCTACCTTGTACCTCCTAGTAAACAGAACCAACTCTGTCTTCTCCGGGTTCACTCCCAACCCCTTATCAGCAGCCCACGAGGACAGCTCACCCAGCGCTGACTGCATGATCTCACTGATTGTGGGAAGAAATTTTCCCTTTACCAGTATGACCACATCATCCGCATAAGCCACGATCTTCCGCCCTCTACTGTCGAATTGACGCAAAATCACATCGACAGCCATTAGCCACAGCAGGGGTGAGAGCACTCCCCCTTGCGGAGTTCCCCTAGTCACTAGTTTTCTTAAGCATACTCCACCCAAGCTCGAATTGATAATCCTGCTGCTCAGCATGAGGATTATCCATTCGATCAAGAAGTCATGTACCTTAAGATTCACCAGCGCCTGCTTGATAGCGTCAATCTCAATATTGTTGAACGCTCCCTCAATATCCAAGAACGCGGCCATGGTGTATTCCTTATACCGAAGCCCTTGTTCTATATAACCCACCACATCACTTAGCGCACTCTCCACAGATTTACCCTTCAGGTAAGCATGTTGAGCACTACTCATGATGCTGGAGCTACCAGACGATCTTAAATACAGATCTATCAGTCTCTCTAAAGTCTTCAAGAGGAAAGACGATAGGCTGATAGGTCTATAATCCTTGGGTTTCGAGTGACAGGTCCTTCCACCTTTCGGTATGAATATAACCCTAACCTCTCTCCACCCCCTTGGAATATGTCCATGTGTCAGACACCCCTTAAAAATCTCAGCCAGTAGTTTACGGACCACCAACGGTGCATTCTGCAACATGGCCGGAAAAATACCATCCGGGCCTGGTGACTTATAAGGCTCGAATGAATTCACCGCCCATGTGACCTTCTCCACCGTTATTAGGTCACTTACCACTGTACCAATCATCCCACTGGTGGACTCTGTGAAGAAGTGTTCTCCCTCACCTGATCCCTCCACCAATGGATCCCTGCAACCCGGAAAATGGGTTTCCAGAAGTACATTAAGTGACTCAGAACTAGACTCCGTCCATGAACCATCTGATCTCTGGATACTCCCAGGAACACTAGGGTCCTTTGACAGTATCTTCCTGAATCTGGAAAGTTCATTGACCGAGTCAATGGCCTCGCTGAACCTAATCCACGAGGCTCTTTTAGCTCTTCTAATGTCCTTTTTGTACTTATTGAAACACACTCTATAGGTTCCCCAGTCCTCGTCCCTACCAGATCTATGGGCCTTGTTGTACAGCCTGCCAACTGTGGTCCGTTGAGCCTTCAACTCCTCCGACCACCAGACCGGCTGTCTCCTTTTACCCGGATAGCTCACCGGGCAGTTAAGCTCATAGCTTCTGTTAATGGACCCTGTTACCCTCTCCACTATTTCGTCAAGATTCTCTCTCGACAAGACCTCCATCGGAGTTCTAGTCAATCTTGACCCTAGATCCCGCCCGAAGGCGTCCCAATCTGTCCTCCTAGGATTCCTGAAAGGTTTCCCCTCAGAACCTCGGAAGTTCAGACTAAAGGTTATCCTACCATGGTCAGAGAAAGTACATCCCATGGCCACCCTCCAGTCTTCAACCAGGTCCTTTGAGTTGGTCAGTGTGATGTCTATTACTGAATTCCTATCCTTCGTTCTGAACGTAGGAGTATTACCCCTATTACAGATTAAAAGATCATTTGCAATAATCAAAGGTTGACTCACCTCTCTTATTGGTATCCCTGCTACCCCATTGACTGTGGTGTGCATTTGCATCGCAACCGAGCAATAGACGTACTCCATTCCGTCTTGCGTACTCGGCTAAGGCCCACACCCTGTCATCTGGTGGTTCCAACTCCTCATAGGGCATGTACACCGAGGCCAAGGCCAATTTACCGCCTCCCAATGCCTCTCCTTGGACGACCGTTAGATCACCATAACTGAAAGAGTTAAGAAGAATTACCTGAAGATCATTCTTCACCAAAATACAAGTTCTCACCTTATCCTCAGTGGACGGCTTGAACAATTTGTATCCTTTGACCCTTAAACCACAGACCTGGTTATCATTTAGCCAAGGCTCCTGGATTAGGGCCACGTCCACATTGGTCTCACTGAGGTAGGTTATCAATTCGGTCGAGGCTGCTTCACAATGATGCAGATTTATCTGCACCATCCGCAACCTCTTTGGCTTTATCATTTTTCGCGTAGCGAAATTTGATGTAGCCAAGCCCGAACGTAACAACCCCCCCCAATGAGTCCAGTTTCCTAATAGATTCCCGATCCACTGCGAATCGGAAATCTTTACCCTGGTTCTCTTTACAAGTCAATGAAGAAACAAGTTTCCATTGACTTGTATTGATCCCCCTATTTTGTCCTTCCAATATTCCCAGTATGACTTCCACCGGTTTAATGGGTGGTGGAATCCATACCGTGACTATTGGTCGCAGAGGCAATTCCGACGCTGGTATAACCTCCAGTTGCGCATCTGGACAAAGGTTGCCACATCTGTTGATCGCGGCTTTCAGGAATTCAAAAGTTCCTTTGTTACCGCAACCAACAGTCTTGACGCCCCTTGTCCAGTCTGCACCCATGAAGGCTATTTCACCCGGTCTGTGCCTTGCCTGGAAGATTTCGTCCATAAGTCTATCCTCAATCAGCCGCCACATTTCCGTACTGATTCTCCCATCTGGATCAGCACGGTCAATGACTGCTGCTTGAAGAATGTCCGACTTGGACGAATCCTTCCCCTTTTTGGACGATGAAGGTTGCACGTCACCAGATACTACCCGCTTTACTACTCCCTTATGAGAGTCTTTAAACGGGCCACTTGGTGCATTACCAACCTTCTTCGCAGACGGAATCTGCTGGTCATCCCCCGACCTCACTCTTTTTATGGTTCCCTTAGGGGGACCTTTAAAAGAGTCATGCGGAAAATGACCTGCTTTCTTAGAGGTAGAGGGTATCTCATCTCCAGGCAGAGCTCCCCTAATTGACCTCATTTGAGATCCTTTAGCGGGGCTCGCAAGAGCTTGATTTACCTTCTCTACTCTCTTCTCAATGAGTTTTTTCCCACTACCAATCCTTGCTGCCCTGTCGCTTCCCTTGAGAGAAGCTACAGGACTGCTGGATGGCTTGTGAGTATCACACTGTGTGACAGCGTCGACTTTTGGTTCCAAAGTGTTGGTAGACACGGACTCTTTACCCTTGCGAGCAATTTGCGGACCTTCCTCTACCTCCACTTTAAAACCATCGGGATAAGACAATCCCAGGATGTCACCGATGGAGCCATAGGTCCGTTCAAACCTGTAGATGCTCTTTCGGTGTTTCCTGCGAACATGCCTATCCCGCCCGTCTAACAGCGATGGGTCCTTTTTAGCCAACTTATTCAGTGCAGCTATAGAGGCCCTAACACCGTTTTTCGCCTTTTCAAGATTCGTTCGGCTGTCGGTTGCGGCTTGCTCATCCATTGGATATGCTACCGCTACCTGCCGAACAATAGGTTTGGCCGTAGGCCTTGGCATGCCTGATGCCCCCGTCGAGCTCACCTGCTTCCTACCCGGAGTTGACGCAGTGACTGCAGTTCCGATTTCTTTGCCCCGGTCAAGAGCAGAGACAACTGTTGTCTCATGCTCTTCATCGGATAAAAGAGACAGGTCCTCCAGTCCCTCCGTCGCTCCAGATCCTACAGGGTCCTCCGCCGAGTCCAGCAGGCTGTCCTCCTCCGTTAGTTGGGTCATCAGTTGTCCGTGTTGAATGAGGATGTCCGTATGCAGTCTCATTAAGTCCATGTCATCGTCCCCATCCTCATCTTTCCCCCCTTTCCCGACGTCGTCATTGTTTTCCCCTACTTTGACCCTATCCCTAACTCGTAAGTCAGCTTCCGTCCCTTCTACTACCCTAGTGTTGGTTTCTTTGTCCGTTGTCCCTTTGTCCTGTTCAATACTTAACCTATCAGTTTCCATTTTTCTTTTTCTATTTTGGTCCCACGAGTATGCTCGTAAAAAATAGACCATCTCGCGCAGTGACGGCATACGCGGACTAGGCTGTAATACAACTGACCCTTGCCATCAGCATCAGAGGGGAGCTGTTCACTATTAGTTTCTTTTAGCACTAACTAATCATTCAGATCCTCGGCACTGCTACCAACCACCTTGATCTTAAAAGTGCATAAGACCCATTTATTTGGTCCACGGAAAACGCATGACCCAAGACCGTACCCAGTGTCAGAGATGTATTCACTTCGGCGGAAACACCAAATAGAATACATCAATGCATCGCATCCAGTCCAGCAAGCCTACCGTTTTCAGGACTGGGTGTGATACAAAGGATGCATTAATGTCGGCAAGGGAAGAGGACTCCAGCACCGTACATTAGTGCCTCCAGTGTCTCTCGCCCAATCCCCCCTATCCGCCACCTGGGGACGCGTCCGATGGAAGTAAACAGGTAAAGACTCCACACGGAACAACAAATCGCATTTATTATTTATTTGTTTTAAGGCGAACTGAATAGATAAAATCGTGGCTGCAAATTATAAGAATCCACTTTCTAATTTTTTATATTCCAATTTTATTTTTTTATAAAATGTTTACAAAAATCATAAAAAATGTTTGAATTGCTATACGGACGGGTTCATCATTCAGTTCGCTTTAATTTGTGTACATAACACAATAAAATTTTCACTTTATTCCAAAATATTTAACATTTTTTATATATATTTTTTTCACAATCATAATTTTTTACTTTTTTTACTCACTTTTTTAATATGGATATATATGTGTTGATGCTGGTCGCTTGGATGTAAATGTCCTGTAAAAAAAAGAAAACAACTTTATAAGTTTTATATATTAAAAATATATATACATATATATGTGAATATATAATAATAAAAAAATTTGAAAAAATGTATTTTTGTCAAATAGAGAAATAATAAAATACAATTATATTATGCACACAAATTAAACAAATCGCGTTCATTATTTATTTGTTTTAAGGCGAACTGAATAGATAAACTCGTGGCTGAAAATTATAGGAATCCAAATTTTCAGTTTTTAAAAATTTTTTTATTCCATATTTATTTTTTATGAAAAATGTATAAAAATCATAAAAAATACTTAAATTTGCTGAATGGACGAATTCATCATTCAGTTCGCCTTATTTTGTATGCACAATACATTAATATTTTCACTATTTTCACATAATTTCAAATTAATTTTATTTTTATTTTTCACAATTAAAATTTTTCATATTTATTCACTCACTTTTTAAATGTTTGACTGAAGTTTTGTTTTGATTTTCTTTTATTGTGATTTATAACAGGGATTGAAAATAACAGTTATAAACAGGGAACTGATATAAATTTGAAATGGTAATTACATAAAGGTCTGAATAAATTATAATGCATGCAAAACGAAGATACATGGTCTAAAATGAGTGAGAATCCACAAGAGAGGACTTTGTGGTACTTTTTTGTTTTTCAAATGGTACTTTTTGAATTTTTTGTAATAATTAAATTAGAAATATGAAATTAACCCAGATACATGACCCTAAGTGAGTGAGAATTTACAAGGGGGATTTTGTGGTACTTTTTTGTTTTTCAAATGGTACTTTTTGAATTTTTTGTAATAATTAACTTAGAAACATGAAATTAAAGATAAAAGTTCCTATATGAGTGAGAATCCACAAGAGGGAACTTTGTGGTACTTTTTCGTTCTGAAATAGGTACCTTTTGAATTTTTTGTAATAATTAAATTAGAAATATAAAATTATAGATACATGGTCTTAAGTGAGTGCGAATCCACAAGAGGGAACTTTGTGTACTTTTTCGTTCTTAGAATGGTACTTTTTGAATTTTTTGTAATAATTAAATTAGAAATATTAAGTTGAAGATACATGGTCTTAAATGAGTGAAAAACCACAAGAGGGAACTTTTTGTTCGAAAATAGTTGAAAGAAATTGAAAATAGTCAGAAAAAGTCTCAATGTTGGAAAAAATAGAAATCTTAATGTCGGAAATTGTCAGATAAATTCGAAAATAGTCGAAAAAATTTAATTTATTTAAAAGGAACAGTTTCTTACCAGTTTTTATTTAAACTATATCATCTAACTGTTGAAAATAGTAACACAAAAACATATTCTTGTGCGTAACCATCAGTTTCATTGCATTATCTGTTAATTAATCAATATATATGATTGCATTGTATGTATTTTATATTTTTTGAAATTTTTTTAAGACGTATAATAAAAAATAGTCAAACTTGTTTTTTTAAAAACAAGTCGTTTTCTCAAAAAACTCAAACAAATTGATTTGTTTTTTCATATATTTCAAAGCCAAAAAACATCTTAACACACAGAAAACACACGAAATTTCCATACAGGGAAGAAACTTTTAGTATTTTTCGTACATAGAAATTTGTTGGAAAAAGAATTTGAAAAATTGTCAAACAGTTTAAAAACAAAAAATCAAAAAATTAAAATTATGACTGAAATTTATATTTGTTCATAAATTTTCTTTGTTTAAAAATTTTATTTTTTGAATTTGAAAGTATGTGTGTGAAATTTTTATATAAATCAAAAATTTGTGAAAATATGATATATGAACAGTGATGATTGTGTTTTTCAAAAAACTAGTCAAAAACTAATTTGTGTGAACATAATATAAGCAAACTGTGTTTTTTTGATTTGTATTAAAAATCAAATTTTTTTTCTAAGAATCTAAATTATTTAGAAAAAATCAAAATTTTTACAAAAAAACAAAATTTTTACTAAAATCCCAATTTTTTCCAAAAAATCAAAATTTTTGCAAAAAATATATTTTTTAGAAAATATCAAAAAAAAAAAATTAAAATTTTAGAATTTTTGTAAAAGAATCAAATTTTTACTAAAATATGATTTAAAAATTTAAATTTTTGAAAAAATTTCAGGTTAGTGAAAAATCGTATTTTTAGTAAAAAATCTGATTTTTAAAAGAAGGAATTTTTTGAAAGATTTAATTTTTTTAATTGTGAAAATTATGATTTTTTGTAAAAAATCGATTTTTTTTAAATATTGATTTCTTGTAAAAATTTTCAATTTTAATACAATAACAAAAAATTGGAATGATACCAATTTACGTTGCATAAGGAGTTAGCTCCCGAATGTGGTACTCAAGAACACACTGACGTATTTGAAAAACTGACAAATATCATATACAATATACGGAAAGCTTCTGTGCCGGTTATAGTTAAAATTAATGGTATTGTGGCCGCTGGTGGCATACAATTGGTGGCCTCTTGTGATATTGTGGTGTGTTCAGCTAATAGTTCATTTATAACACCTAGGTAAATAATAGGGCAAGCTTGCCTATTTAATTATTTAATAATTTTAAAAACGCGTATATAACCGATATTCTGTAATGTTTTTTTTATTATTTTGAAACCCGTTCTAAATTTTTTAAAATTAAGTAAAATTAACCTTAAACTAACATGGAATATTAATTAATTTTTAAGAAATTTTCATATATTGATATGGCAACATTTTGGAGTCACTTTTAAGACGATTTTCAGATTAAGTGGTGAGAGAAAAGTTTTAAAATAATGTGAATTGGCCCTGTTAAAATTTCCATCGATTTATTTATTGAGTATCATAATTTTTCTTTCATTTTCTTATTAGCTTGATATTTATATGTTTGTTCAATCGTTTAGCGAAAAAGATAAAATACTGATCATTTAGTGATGATAAAATAATCTACAGATTTATAATCACGTATAACAATAATGACAAGGCATTTTATAATAGTTTTTGGAATATTTGAAATTTTTGTCCCTTTCCATTACTAAAACAATGGTTACATCATAGATTAAGAAGTAGATAATATAAAAGCCTAATTCAATTATCGAAAACTTAATTCATGTAACAACAAAATGCATGTAGTCACATATATTTTGTTTTTGTGTTTTGAAAAAAAGAGTAATTTTTTGGAAAATTTAGTTTGAGGTGTCTCTCACGTATCCTAGTTATATTTTTGCATAATTTTTAAAAATATTACATTTTATATTCCTCAAAACTAGTTGTAATGGAGACTTCTATTTAAATGATTTAAAAATCTTTAATGAAACGATATTAAACTAATATTAATAATTTAATATTATATTAAAGCATATTTAAAAAAATTGTTTTTTATACAAACATTGCTTTCCTCAGCAGTTGAGCTTTTTTTGGAATTTTATTATTTATAGTTGAAAAATTATTTAAAATAGCGATTTTTTTAATAGTAATTAAAATTTTTTACATTATCACTATTTTCAAATAATGGTTATGAAAATTCAATGCTCAATGAAAAATTCCAATGTATGATATTCTCTAATACTTTAAATTTTTTCTAATTTTACAAATTGAATTCAAATTAGAAATCATTTGAATTTTATAAAAAAAAGTTTTCGATTTTTATATTTCTCCATAAAGTATACATATTTTCTTTTTTATATAAAGCGAATAAAACCTCTTGAAATGTGTTTCTTTTCCCAAAATCATAATTTTGTGTTATTTATGTTAATTTTGTTAAATTTTACGGTACATGATAACAAGCGCACATCCAAGGAAATAAAAATTTACCCTTTATGAAATTCCCTTTTTTTAGTGCTAATTTTGGTGTATTCTCCTCTACACCGGCCGTTGCTATGTCACGCATACTGTCGCATTCAAAATGTTTAGACATGTTAATGACTGGTCATCCCATAACTGCCGAAGATGCCTACAAAAAGGGTTTAGCTAATCGTGTTGTACCTGAAGATGAACTCAATAATGAAATTAACAAAATAGTAAGTGCAATTAAAAATAAAAGTCATTCGGTATTAGCTTTGGGTAAAGAATTTTTCTACAACCAGTTACCACTGCAAGAAGCCTATAAACGGGGTACAAAGGTAATAAAATACATAAATATTACAAAAAAGTTAATATTTTTAAATAAAATGTTGTTAAGGTTTAAAAAGACATCAATAATAATCGATTGTAAATTTTACTATTATAAGAATTGAAAAAAGTTTTTACAATGCTGTTTGAAACTTTATATATGTATATTATATTTATTTTTTGAAAGATAGACTTATCTAACTGGTTATGGTTGTAATGCATTTATGTTTTTCAGTTTCACTTAAATAAATTATTTGGCATAATTATGAATAATACATTTTAATTTGAAAAATAATGAAACAAGAATACAATTTATCAAATAAATGATCTTTGAGTACCAAGTTTAAAACATTCTATAAGAAAGAAAAGCTTATTTTGACGACAAGCATATTCCCAAGATTCAGGAGAGATTGTGCGTCTAAGGCGATACTTCCAATCAATAACAAAGAAATAGGCAATAGAAAATGGGAATGAAAATAGGCAATATTTCAAGGTCATCATGTGAATGAAGAAAAATGACATTCCCATAAGATAAATTACATTGAATTAAGTTTATTATTTATTAAAAAATACCTTTATGAAAGATATCTTCCAAATGTTTATACGGATTCATTTGATAACGGTCAAATCAGTGTTGTAAATATTTTGGAACTTCTTTGACAGAAAATACAGAGTTGTTATGCATTTATATTTTTTTATATATTTCTAATTATAGCGTAATCAGATGTTTTTGTTTTCAATAAATATTAACAACTCACCACTTGTTGATAAGTCAACATATTATTAACAAAATTTTCGCTGGCATAATGTTCAAGGTTATAACAAATTTAAATAAGGTAAACTATGAAATATATTGTAAAGCTAATTGTTAAAGTAGTTTTTTTACATTTACTTTAGCTTAAAGATACCAACAAACTTTTCAAATCTCACTTACATGTTTCCAGTACCAGAGCTTCCCAACAATTCATTGACGTTACACAATCTAATGGCATACGAGAAATCTGTTTAAATGAACCAAAGAGCCGTAATTCTCTGTCAATGGGTATGATGAACTCTATTTTTGAGGCTCTAACAAATGATTGGCAAAATAAGAACTTACGTTGTATTGTTTTGAGCGCAAAGGGACCGATATGGTCGGCTGGTCATAATCTAAAAGAACTTATACCAGAAAGTGAAAAGAATTTTCAAAAGGAAGTATTCCAAAAGTTGAGTGACATAATATTCAATATATATAAAGCTCCAATACCAGTAATAGCAAAAGTAAATGGTTTGGCGGCAGCAGCTGGTTGCCAATTGGTGGCCTCTTGTGATATGATTATAGCATCGGATAAGAGTACATTTTCTACACCAGGGTATAAATATTTCATTAATATAATTTTCTATTTTTTGCTTAATAGTAGTATTTCTTTGTATATTATTCTAGAGCTAACTTTGGTGTATTTTGTTCTACACCCGGCATTGCTATATCTCGTGTTATGGCCAGACCCCAATCAGCGTATATGTTAATGACTGGTTTACCTATAACAGCACAAGAAGCTTTTATAGCCGGTATTATTTATAATTTATTTATACCATAAATTTATATATAAATTTGTTTTAAATTAATTTTCAGGTCTAGTTAGTCGTGTTGTACCAGAAACAGAATTGGAAGCGGAAATGCACAGAGTCACAGATGCTATTAAACACAAAAGTCGTACTGTTATTGCTTTGGGCAAAGAATTCTATTACAAACAATTGAATTTATCCATTAAAGAGGCTTATAAGTTAGGAACTGAGGTAATCCTAATATAATAATACATTCTTTTGTTTATTAATTTTAAAACATTTTTATTAATAACAGAAAATGTTAGAAAATCTTGCATTAAATGATTGTCACGAAGGCCTTAGAAGTTTTGTGGAAAAACGTAAAGCCCAGTGGAAACATGAATACATATAAGATAATATAATTATCAGTTTAAGTGCATTTATTGGACAATAATGATTTTTTTAATACAAACATCTGTAGTTATATTTGTGTTTTATTTTATACATAATTAAGAAAATAATACATTAATACATACATTTATCATTTTCTAAATGTTTTTTTAACTACTAAAAAAAATGGATATATTACTGATATAATTTATACATAATTTTAAGTAATTTGCATATTTTCACAAAATATTTAATACGATCGCTATCATACACATATAATTTTAATAATTTTTAATAATTTTCTCAATGTACCTAAACATAAAAAAGTAAATAAAAAATTCGTTTTTTTTTAAATTTGTACGGAAGCACGATTTGAGAGAAAGCGGCGCTACCTTGTTATTGTTATCATGCCATAAAGTTAATAGAAATTATTTAATTAAAACGATAACACTAAAATTAGTATTTTATATACATCTATTTTTCACTCTTCCTCAACTTAATACATATTTTGTTTAAATTTTCTCAAATTATTGGTTTTTTCTCTTCAAATTGTAATTTGGATTTTATAGTATAACGAAAACTCGACTTTTTGACAGTCTTTCCATTTTGGAATAATCGTCTATCGACTTTGTCATTATTTTCGACTATTTTTAACATTCTCCGAATATTCTCGACTTATTCCAACTTTTCGATTTTTTATTTCGACTATTCTGGGTTTTAAAAAAATTAATTTCAAAGGAAGATATTTCCTTAGAGGTATGCATATTAAAAGTAAATAGTTCATAAATAATCTCTTTATGTTTAATATACATATACAAATTTAAAATAAACTTTTATTTTTTGTATTTTTTATTTACAAAATTAAAAACAACAAAAATATTTACAATAAGAATTAAAAAAAAAATAAAATTACAAATAAAAAATAATAAAAACATATATTAACACATTTTATTTATAAATGTACTTTTCGGTGTTTAAAAATAAATTAAATTTAACTTTCTTTTTCTTTGACTCCGCAGGCAACCTAAAATAGAATATGTGGAATAATTTTAATATTTCTTACAAAATTTTTTATTTGTATATATATATATATATATATATATATATATATATATATATATATATATATATATATTACTTTTTAAGTTTGCATTACTCGTTGTAATAGCTAGATCTTTCTCCGGGTTTCTTGTAGGACCTTTAAAAAATGTTAAAAAAATTAAAATGAAAATATATATATAAATACGTCTGTGTTAATAGTGTCATCATATTTTTCTTTATTTTACCTCTATCTTGTTGTCGCCAACTATAATTTACATCATGGGCTCTTTCACGCCACAGACAACCTAAAATAGTATATGTAGATTTATTTTATTAATTTTATTTCTTACTATTTTTTTATATTCATATATTACCTTTTAAGTTTACATCGTTCCTTATAACCGGTGGAATCTCTTCTGCTTTTTTGTAGATCCTTCAAAAAAGAATGTTTTTTGTTTTTTTTTTTTTTTTTTTTTTTAATAAATTAATTAATTAAAACAATTTTTTATTTACCTGTAGTGGTTGAAATATTTCCAACAGAAGTATTTTGCAATGCTATTGTCGTTTTTAGTTGGTCTGTTTAAGTATGTACGTCAACAGTTGTTTGAGTATGTATGTCAACAGTTGTTTGAGTATGTATGTCAACAGTTGTTTGAGTTTTTGTTGAATTGGAATGTATTTTGTTAGTTTGTGTGTTAGGAATGATGTTATTTTGTAGCTGAATATATGGAACTTGTGTAATTGTGGGTAATAGAATATATCCGTGGTAGTATGTATTATAATAGTATGGACTTGTATAGTGTGTTGTAAAAGGTGTAGTGTATGTATTGTAAAAGAAAACATTTGAGTAGTCTTGTCCCGTACCGTTAAAGAACATTGCACAATCATTCTGAAAGCTGTTATATTCCATTATTATTTATAGTTGAAGGAGTTGGCAATAATATATCACAGAAAACAATAAAAAAATTAAAGAAACATATTAATTTCATTTTGAATTTTAAATTAACTTAAAATCATTTTAATTAAATATCGTTAGCTTAATATATATAAGGCATTTTTCTGTATATTTTCTGGCATTTTTCTTTCAAATACACCTACTTAAAAAAAATTAAGTAATCTATGACGACAAATACCAAACTTATAACAATCATTTTAGTACACTATATAATTTAGTATTATCAATAATTAGCTTATTTAATGAAAAGAATAATACATTTGAAAATTTGAATTCTTCCTTTTCTATATTAAGCCATCGATACATTAAAAAAAATAAAAATTAAAACAAAATCTTTTAAAACTTACAATTGCATTTCATTACTTTGTTGCATTATTTTATTGTTCCCTTATATATATATATATATATATATTTATATATATATATATATATATATATATATATATATATATATATATATATATATATATATATATATATATATATATATATATATATATATATATATATATGTATTTTGTAGGTCGCTCGGATGTAAATATCCTGCAAAAAAGAAAACAATTTTATAAATTTTAAAAAATGTATTTTTTTCATTGCCAAATGGAGAAAAACTAAAGTACAATTATATTATGCACACAAATTAAACAAATCGCATTTATTATTTATTTGTTTTAAGGCGAACTGAATAGATAAACTCGTGGCTGAAAATTATAAGAATCCACTTTCTAATTTTTTATATTCCAGTTTTATTTTTTTTATAAAATGTTTACAAAAATCATAAAAAAATGTTTGGATTGCTGAACGGACGGGTTCATCATTCAGTTCGCTTTAATTTGTGTGCATAATACAATAAAATTTTCACTTTATTCCAAAATATTTAAAATTTTTTATATATATTTTTTCACAATTATAATTTTTTACTTTTTTTACTCACTTTTTTAATATGGATATATATGTGTTGATGCTGGTCGCTTGGATGTAAATGTCCTGTAAAAAAAAGAAAACAACTTTATAAGTTTTATATATTAAAAATATATATACATATATATGTGAATATATAATAATAAAAAAAATTTGAAAAAATGTATTTTTGTCAAATAGAGAAATAATAAAATACAATTATATTATGCACACAAATTAAACAAATCGCGTTCATTATTTATTTGTTTTAAGGCGAACTGAATAGATAAACTCGTGGCTGAAAATTATAGGAATCCAAATTTTCAGTTTTTAAAAATTTTTTTATTCCATATTTATTTTTTATGAAAAATGTATAAAAATCATAAAAAATACTTAAATTTGCTGAATGGACGAATTCATCATTCAGTTCGCCTTATTTTGTATGCACAATACATTAATATTTTCACTATTTTCACATAATTTCAAATTAATTTTATTTTTATTTTTCACAATTAAAATTTTTCATATTTATTCACTCACTTTTTAAATGTTTGACTGAAGTTTTGTTTTGATTTTCTTTTATTGTGATTTATAACAGGGATTGAAAATAACAGTTATAAACAGGGAACTGATATAAATTTGAAATGGTAATTACATAATGGTCTGAATAAATTATAATGCATGCAAAATTTAAAATTAATAGTTGTTTCAGATTAGACTGAAGAGATTTGGGGTATTTAAAAGCCAACTTCGAAAGATATTTAAAAAGCATTTTTTGGTTCCTGAAAATACTAATGAAAAATAAATTAGCCGACATAAAAGCTAGCTAGATCCAAGTGAATTATGAATCATGCAAATGGTGCTTAATAATTAGTTTTTCCCCTTACATGAACCTAAGCAAGTAAGAATCAACAAGAATTGACTTTGTGGTACTCTTTCGTTCTTAAAATGGTACTTTTTGAATTTTTTGTAATTATTAAATTAGAAATATGAAATTGTAGATACATGGTCTTAAGTCAGTGAGAATCCATAAGAACTGACTTTGTGGTACTCTTTCGTTATTAAAATGATATTTTTTGAATTTTTTGTAATTATTAAATTAGAAATATGAAATTGTAGATATATAGTCTTAAGTCAGTGAGAATCCACAAGAGGGGATATGTTGTACTTTTTTGTTTTTCAAATGGTACTTTTTGAATTTTTTGTAATAATTAACTTAGAAACATGAAATTAAAGGTACAAGTTCCTAAGTGAGTGAAAATTCACAAGAAGGGACTTTGTGGTATTTTTTCGTTCTTTAAATGGTACTTTCTGAATTTTTTGTTATAATTAACTCAGAAACATGAAATTAAAGACACAAGTTTCTAAGTCAGTGAGAATCCACAAGAGGGAAGTTTGTGGTACTTTTTTGTTTTTCAGATGGTACTTTTTGAATTTTTTGTAATAATTAGATTAGATTAGATTAGATTATTCTTATTATTTTATATTTGTTTTTAACAATTATTCTTTCTTTTTATAAAGATAATTTTTGGATTAATATTTTTACATACTATATATTTATAAGTACTATTTCAACAATACATTATATATAAACTTCAGATTCACCATCTTATAAATTAAAAGAACTTTAGAATAAAATTATTCAACATGTTGGATTAAACAACATGTTGAACAGACTTTTAATATTAACAACAGATTTTAATATTATCATATTAATGGTCAGGATAATATATAGCAGAAATATTTGTCCAGAGAGTTTGTTAATACTTGAAATGAAATAAAAAATATATTATGATATCTTTGGGGAATATTATGAGAATTTCCAGAACTTACAAAAATTTATATATCACATTCCCAAATCTTTTTCATTACCTCGAATTTTGGTTTTTGTTAAACTCAAAAATATCCCCAAATAACGCAAAAAAAAAAACTTTAAAATAATTTAATTAACATGGAATGTGTACTATGTTTACGATTTGCAATTAAATTGTTTATTATTATTTATTAATGTTTATCCCTTAACTGGAAAATCTCTAAATTTTGGCAGCAAACATTTTTGATATTAAGATATGATATTATATAAACCATAATTCATACCTTTTTCAAGATAGTCATTCTTATTTGAAATGGTTAAATTAAATTAAATAGTAATAAGAATCTTAGATTTCTTACACAATAGTAAATTTGCAATTAATAAAAAAATACACAAATAAACGATAAACGTTATAACAATTTAGTACTAATAATTTATCCCCGAAATAATTTAAAATATCCCAAGAAAATACACTGTCCCCAAAACGAATTTGTTTGTTCCGAAATCGGATTTTAAACCCCAAACATTGGGGATATATCCACAAGTCTGGCAATTCTTTCCAGATTAGTTTTTTTTATTAAGACTCTAGGTAAAATTGGAGAAATCGATCTTTAAATTCAGGAAGCGCTGAATAGTTTTCGCTAAGGCGAATTTGCCTTTGTTTTACATATAACCTTTATTTTAGTGTAGTTGTGTGTTGTGTTGAAATAAGTAATAGGTGAACGGAACATTAAACTGAATCGTCAATTTTAGTCAGTATTTTCTGTTTATTGATAAATGAAAGTAAGATTAACAATTTATTTTTTACGAGATATAATTAAAAACAAATTATTAATTATGCCATTTTTATATTTCTATACGAAGTGAATTTATCAACATGGATAATGAATTTATTAACATGCATAACGGCAACAATGCAATAATCGCAGTCATTTTTCACCTAAATAGAACTTTTTTTGGTACAATTCGAAATGGAAAAATGCAATGACCAATTTAGTATAATTTAAATTTGTTTCTAATCTCAATTTTTTATAAAGTTGCTATAGAAAATCATCTTATTTAAAAATCAAATTTAAGCTTTAATTCTAAAAATGTTGAAAAAATCTCAAATTAGTTAAGACAGTCTCAGGTTTTTATTTTAAAATAAAATTCTCGTGTCAGGGTCTCATTGGGCCATTTAAGTTTTGTAAAATTATTGTCATCAATAATTTATATTATTAATATTATTTGTTTAATAAAAACTATGAAGAGATTAAGAAGGATATTTATAATAGGATTAAATAAGAAATAAAAAGCATTTATCGGAAGGCATTATAAATTGTTAAAAAAATTTATATAAATACATTAACCCGATTTGGGAGCACCTTATATTTATTATTACACTTTTTTATTTATAAGATTTTTTTTTTCATTTATCATTCATATATTCATAATTGTATTTTTTTTTTTTTCATAAATTGGGAGCACTTTTAACATTGTATAATTCTACACCTTAACTCCTAACGTATATAATTTTAAACTTTTTATGAAATTGGCTATGGACGTTAGCAACAAAACACAGCTACTATTTTCTTTACTTGAAGGTATTTAGTTTATTTTGGGAGTTCTACGGCATTTCTTAACTTCAAGTGGTAATCTTTTAAAAATTTTCTTTTTCGGTCCAATTGTGGCAAAAAAAAAAGCAAAATTTTAACAGCTATTTATTACAATTTAAAAATTTCAATTGACATCCCTGGTTCACCGTATTGTTTTTGTAGAACAATTAGCACCTGTTTCATTTCGCCATGCTTTTGGCTGTCTAAACAATAGGAGACATTCTAATTTGGTCCAGTTGGGAATCCCTATTTGGTAGTTATAATTTACGGCGAATTCAAATCAGCTTTGCTCTTAACTTCATCTATGAATTCGTCTTGCTGCCACCATTTTGCTAACCCCAGGTCTACAACTGAGATTAATGCTGATATAATATGTGAGATAACGCCGGCAGAGGAGAGTAACCATTTTGTTTACATTATGTTAAATCTTAATAACATAGTGTCTACATTAGACAAATTTTTATCAAGACAAACGTCAAACTTAACACGAATTTGTGGAAAGCTGTTTACCTAGTGTCTTCATTAGGCAAATTTATATCAAAACAAGCGTCAAAATCAGTGCGAACATATACAAGGTAACCTTAGTTAAACAGTTGATTATTATTTTGGTTGTTGCAGTTGTCAAACTGCATATATAAAAAACAATAATGAATACGCCAGATTGTTGTTTTTGTGCAACTGTTGCCACCTTCCACAAATTCGCGTTAAGTTTGACGTTTGTTTTGATAAAAAAATCTCTAATGTAGACACTATGTTAACTAAGGTTACCTTGTATATATTCGCACTGATTTTGACGTTTGTTTTGATAAAAATTTGCCTAATGTAGACACTAATTCTAATAAATCCTATAAGAAATGTACTTTTTATTTAAGCAATTCGCAGTTTTTAGCACAATTTTTATAAAAATGATATTTAACATGTAAAATAAACACTAAAAGGAAACAATTTTACCAAAACAAAAAACATTGTTTTTAAATAATTTCCAAAATACACATGCACACACACAAACAAAATTTCGTATTTATATGTGTTTTTTTTTTTTTTTTTTTGTCAAATCATCTTATAAGATAGTTGTATAAAGAAATCTCATCACAACAGTCTTATAATAAATCTTATAATACTAATATTTGAATCTATACGTGAAATAATTCTCTCAGAGAGCGAATTTGACACTTTCCTACACAAAAATCTATATATTATGTTACGTCTAGACGGGCTGTAACGGATTTACAACAAAAAATGCCATATTTTATCTTTACAATTATTGGAAAAACCAGATTAACAATAAAGAATTCCCCCGAATAGTGATAACAGATTGAGGTAGAAATCTTTTTGTTTAGCTATTTTCATTTACACGTAAACTGTCAAAATATCAAAATAAGTAATACACACGCGAACAGTTCAGTAATAAAAGTGGATGAATAACAATTAAATAGAAAAATTATAAAGTTAACAAATAAAATCCATTTAGATAATTTAATAATATAACGTAAATTATAGAAGATAAATAAACAAAACCTTGACTGTATAATAATTTAAGAAAGTGAGTATTTATTGTATTTAAACAATAACACTATAATTCATAATATATAGCATATGTGGACTTCTGACATAAATAAAGATCACTAAGGGGTCGATTCTTGTTCTGTGAAACGAAAAAAAAATTCATTTTCGTTTTCACAAGAGCTTTTCATAATTACACAAATTGCGATTCCTGTTCTTTTAATGAAAAAGTGTTTCATTCAATTCTAGCCGTGAAACTAATGTATTTATGTTAATAAAATGGGAATTTCGAAGCTTAGCAGTTTTAAACCGGCGCTAACAGGCAAACGAGTTTTTATTAAATGCTTAAATATACGACCCTGAACAGCTTAGATGTTCATAATTTCTTTACCACATATAGTTTATTTAATTAAAAAATGTTTGATGTATAAATTTTGTGTCGCTCTCATTTTTTTTAGGAGTTATAGGCATTTAAAACCTTAAATGTAATCTTAAATATACAGCATTGGGCAGATGTTTTTTTTTTTTTTTTTGAGAAAAAACAAATCGGTATAAAAAAAATATTTTATTGAATTGTCTCTTAATGGGTTAATGTATGGGGTTATATTATATCTCATTAGAAAGATACTATGAAGCACTTTGAAATGACATACATCCTGTCTGCATTGTAGATTTATAGCAAATTATATATTTGAGCTTCAAAGCTCTGTAAGTCCCAAAGCAAAAGCTTCCTGCCTAAAGCACATATATATAACAAATAAGCTTTCAAAGCTCTATTACCAAACATTTTTTTACAAATTATGTTTTCAAACTCTTGTATATGGTATTTTATAGGATAACGACATATTATGTATGTCAAATGTGAGCTTGTTATGTTGTCTTTACAATGGTTAGTAGTTTTACATACATTTATATAGGTGTGATTTTGAGACTTACAAAAAAAGTCATTTTGTAAAAAACATATTTTGCATAATTGTCGCCCAATGGGTTAATTTATCAGAAAAATTTATATATAATTTTAAAGGTTTTTTGAAGGATTTTCATATGATATAATATTATTAAACCATGGGGGAGATATTAGCATTTCCATACCGAAATTTGAAAAGTATATAACTTCTAAACTATGAAAGAGCGACCAAAAAAATACATTGTTAGTTTTGTTCTTAAATGGGCTACACTCAAAAAAAAAAAAAAAATAATAAAAAAATAAAAAACTTCGGGCAGTTCAGGGTCGTAAATGAGTTCCTAATAAAAAAAAAAAACGACCATATTATAAAACATAAAAATGTTCTAGGCGGCTCTAAGTTTACTTTAAGCCGTGACTAAACTTATATTCTTTACTGCCAATGGTAATTACATATCTACTTTGCTTTTTTAACAAGTGTCAAACTATACAAATACACAAAATATATGCATCTTTTTAGAATATTATTGTTATTATTTTTTAAATTACAATTTGTCGTTGGCAATGTCCAGATTTTCCTCTAAATAATTTATTATATATTCTTTTTGGTTTTCGCTTGCGCGCTTGCCTCTTGATGCTTTCTCCATTTTTGCACCGTTAAATTAAAATGAAAGTGTAAAAATATGTCATAAATGAAAACTCTGACACTTCTTTACTCTGTTACAGAGAACAAGAATCATATTTCTGTGAAATTGTGAAAACAATTTGTTTTATTCCACTTGTTCTTTTCATATGAAAACATTTGAATTTATTTATAATTTTTTTCACTAAATGAGAATCAGAAACTATGAAAGTATGAAAAAAAATTTTTATTTCACCGTTTCACAGAATTAAAATCTAGGTGTTTGACATACATATTTAGAGGATAAAACTCTTGAGACCGGCCGAAGACCGTCTACAAAGAAAAACCTTTATTAATATTAAAAAATATCTTTCAATTCCAACAGTGCTGGTAATCTTAATTTGTTCCGGACTTTTAACAAGACATCTTAAGTGTAATTTCAAAACTAACTTTATTTTATTTATGAAGTTCGTGTTTTTTTGACACAATTTTTGTAAAAATTTTGTTTTAAAATAACCTTTAAAACAAAACAATTTTACAACCTTCATTTATTTTTTGACAGTTATATAAATATATAAATTTTGGTAACAATTAATAATTCCTGCCAATAAATGCTTTTTATTTCTTCTTTAATCCTATTTAAATTCCTTCTTAATCTTTTCATAGTAAATAATATTAATATTACACACTGATGATAGTATGTCTCTGAATATTAAAGAGTATGAGACCCTGAAACGAGAATTTTATTTTAAAATAAAAAGCTGAGACTGGGTATCAAGTATAATTACAGTGCTTCGTCTTAACTAAATTAAGATTTTTTAAAACATTTTTGCAATTAAAGTTGAAATTTTATTTCTAAATAAGATTATTTTTTATAACAACTTTATAAAAAATTGAAATTGGAAACAAATTTATATTGTACCAATTGGTGTACCATTGTACTTTTCAGTCTCGAATTGTACCAAAAAAGTACAATTGTACCAACTTTGACATCCCTGCGCCACATTATTAATTATCACATTTCGTCAGGTCTGCCAGATTTTGGCTAACCCTAAAATTTTTAAAAATTTCTATAAAAATCCCCACTCAACAAAAATAAAAAATATGTTTTATCATTCAAAATTATTATTATTATTTTCTTTTTGTTTTTAACAATTATTCTTTCTTTTTTTTTTAAGATAATTTTTGGATTAATATTTTTACATAATTACACACTATATATAAGTACTATTTGAACAATACATTATATATAAACTTCAGATTCACTATCTTTTAAACTAGAGGAACTTTAGAATAAAATTATTCAACTTGTTGGATTAAACAACATGTTGAACAGACTTAATATTAACAACAGACTTTTTAATATTAACATATTAATGGTCAAGATAATACTATAGCAAAAATATTTGTCCAGATAGTTTGTTAATATGAAATAAAAAATAAATAAGAAATCATTTATATATCACATTCCCAAATCTTTTTTATTACCTCGAATTTTGGTTTTTGTCAAACTCAAAAATATCCCCAACTAACGCAAAAAAAAAACTTTAAAATAATTTAATTAACATGGAATGTGTACTATGTTTACCTAGTGTCTACATTAGGCAACCTTAGTTAAAAAGCTGATTATTATTTTGGTTGTTACAGTTGCCAAACTGCATATATAAAAAACAGTAATGAATACGCCATATTGTTGTTTATGTGCAACTGTTGCCACTTTCCACAAATTCGCGATAAGTTTGACGTTTGTCTTGATAAAAAATTATGTAATGTAGACACTACGTTACGATTTGAAATTAAATTGTTTATTATTATTTATTATTGTTTATCTCTTAACTGGAATATCTCAGAATCATTATCATATGGAGAATAAACGATGCCAAAAAGGGTTTAAATTTTGGCAGCAAACACTTTTTTATATTAAGATGTGTTATTATATAAATCATAATTCATACCTATTTCAAGATAGTCATTCTTATTTGAAATGGTTAAATTAAGTTAAATGGGAATAAGGATCTTAGATTTCTTATACAATAGTCAATTTGCAATTAATAAAAAAAATACATAAATAAAGGATAAACGTTATAACAATTTAGTTCTAATAATTTATCCTCGAAATAATTTAAAATATCCCAAGAAAATACACTGTCCCCAAAACGAATTTGTTTGTTCCGAAATCGGATTTTAAACCCCAAACATTGGGGATAAATCCCCAAGTCTGGCAATTCTTTCCAGACCAGTTTTTTTTTATCAAGATTGGGAAAATCCCTCTTTAAATATCATTGTTCACAAAGCACTGAATAGTGTTCGCCAAGGCGAATTCAACTCGTTTTTCACATAACAATTTTATTTTAGTGTAGTTGTGTGTTGTATTGAAAAAAATAATAAGTGAACGGGACAATAAATTGAATCGTCAATTTTAGTTAAATTTTAGTCGGTATTTTCCGTTTATTAATAAATAAATGAAAAGAAATATGTACATACTTATAATTTTTTTTTTTTAATTGATTTTTGTTTAAAAAAAAGTTCAAACAATTGTCATTATAACTAATTTAATGATTAAATTTAATTTAAAGGCTTGTTTAATTATTAGTTTTGCTATTTTTACATTTCTATAAAAGTGAATTCATCAACATGGTACAACATTTTGTCGGGTATTTGCATAACGCCAACAATGCAATAATCGCAGTCACAAATTGGAAAATAATAGGAATAAATTGTATTTTATTGTTTTTTTGGGGACAATAAAGCCCAAATTACATTAGCGCGTAGTCAACAGCAGTGTGTGATGCCACAATCAGCTGATAACTTAGAATGTACTGCTTGTTATAGAGTTGATTATTAAAAATACAAATTTTACCACTATTGGATATTCATCTAGAAATGATTTCCAATAAGTTTTATACGCCCATCACGTAGGATTTTTGAGGAAAATCTCAATATTTTCTAAAAAAAAACCTTAAGGATTCTGACTACTGGATATTCATTTAGATGCATCTAAACATGATTTCCAATAAGTTTTATCCGTCCATCTAATAGGACTTTTCAGAAAAGTACCAAAGTCGTTTTTTTCTTTCAAAAAATCAGTATCTATCGAAAGTGTAACTACATCGGCACACCGGGAAATTGATATGTATCGCTTTTATTATCGAATTCTGATATAGTTAGAAATATCATCTTTTGAGTAACGCTTTAGTGGGGATTGGAACATTCGAATTAGGATTTTTTATTAGACACTTTTTACTACGTTATAGTAGATTTTAATACGTGACGTACAAAATTCACTAAAGCATTACGAATTCTGATCTACTTAGTAACACCGTTCGGAAAGAAACGTGTGCCACTAAGAGACAGTTCCTTCTGAGTAACGCTTTAGTGGAGATTTGAAGATTCGAAATAGCACCTTTAATTATATTGACTAAAGGGTTACTCAAAAGGAATTATCGCTTAGTGGCACATTTCCTCGCGAACGGTGTTACTAAGTAGATTAGTATTCGATAGTAAAAGCGACGCATATCAACTTTCCGGTGTGTTGATATAGCTTCGATAGAAAATATTTATAAGATGAACTGTCAAAAAAAAGTTTGTATGTGTGCATGTGTATTTTGGAAATTATTAAAAAAGACAATTTTTGTAAAATTGTTTCCCTTTAGTGTTTGTTTTACATGTCAAAAAACATTTTTGTAAAAATTGTGCTAAAAAAGTGCGAATTGCTTAAATAAAAATTACATGTTTACTCTGTGACTGATTGAAAATAATGATATAGGATTTATTAGAATACGTTTTATATTTTTAGTATAATATAAACAAAATGGTTACTCTCCTCTGACGGCGTTATATCACATATTATATCAGCGTTAATCTCAGTTGTAGACCTGGGGTTAGAGAGGATTTCTTGCTAAAATTTTGTATATATGGAGTTTGTTAGCAACTGTTGCAGATATTTGAAAATCGATTAAAATTTGTTCAATAAAAAAGTTTCGGAAAATTCATAAATGAAACACCGTAAAATTAGTTGCATTTAAGATTTGTTTTGAAAAGTGTTTTATGTTTTATCTATTTTTGTTTTAAATAAACGACTGAAAAATTTGACTCAATTCTCATTTTAGGTTACGATAATTATCAATAAATTCGAATGAGAGCAACTCGTGGTAACCGTGTTATCATATTGCCTTTATTTCTTTCCAATTAGATGTTAAACGGTGCAGAAGGTTCGTAAATTTATCAAAAAGTTTTCGATTTAAATAATCAAAATGTTATTTTTCAATTTATGTATTATTGTAAACATAAAAGTATCAATTAATGTATCTAAAAAATAAAATATACACTTATTTCTACTCTTTTTACTGAAAAATTTTAGAGCAATATTTAACTAAAAATGAAGGAATTTAACTATAATTAACATTATAATTCTTATTGTATTTTCCATACTGCACTATAAATTAAATGAAAAAAAAAAAAAAAAATACTTTTTATATTCAAACAAACATTTATATGCAAACAATCCGTATTATAGAGTATGTAATGAGTTGGCATGTGCCATCCGGATTACCAAATAATCCGAACGATCGAAGTTCACATTATCGAGTCTATACTGTATAATGAAAAGCAACAACAACAGTTCAGTTTAACAGTTTTTATTATCAATATAGCAAAAATACTAAAATATGCATCGTTTGATAATTATAATTTAGCCAGTGAGTAAAAAAATAAACAATCAGTCCATTGGCAAGCGGTATAGAGAGTAGTCGATATATGTGGCGTTGTAAAATAAATATAAATTACATTGTATGTGTAATTACTTTTTGTAATTAATATACTATACATATGTATTGTATGTGCATGCATACAAAAATTTATCTTCGTATATATTACGTATTTATTTAATATTAATATAATGTTTTGTGCAAATTTATATTATATATTTTAAACAGAAACAAATAAAATGTCAAGCGACGAGTCAACTTCAACACAACTTTCAATATTTTCCAATAAGGATGAAAATAAAAATAAGCTGAAACCTCACAAATCGGAACAATGGGGTAAGTATTAATTTGTTTGTTTCAAATACATACTATATATGTACAATGTTTTTATTATTAACTTTCTTTGTCGAAAACATTTAGAAATAAATTTAATTGGAAACTTTGTGCTTGATTTATATCATCGGTCATTAGTTGGACACAGCAACGAATGGTGTATTAAGAAATTCGAGATACGTAAAGAATATTCAAAGTTTTTAACCGAAGATCTGAGCAACAAATTAAAAGAATTGAATGGCACCGCTGATGTGAGTATATATAGATGATAGCAAAGTGTATAAGTATAAGATATTAAATGTTTAAAGATATAAATATCGCTCATTCACTTCAAGAGCGCATAAGTAAAAAAGAAACTAGTTTTGCAGAAATCGCAGTTTTAAAATGCCATTTACCTTAATACAAAAATGAACGTGTTGATAAAAGACATGTACTCGATATTTTTACAGAAGATAGAGATTGATATAACTCATATGTCTACATTATTAACTAAAAAATTTAATTTTTTGAATTATGGCGATATTGAATTAAATGAGTGATATGAAAAATAATGTTCCTTCTCGTAACCGTGTTTTGAAATGTCAAACTCAGAAAATTATACTAAAAATCTTCTAATTTTGCACTTTTGAAATATGCAGAGTATATAAATAAAATAAGGATATAGAGGGTTTTGCATTGTAAAAATGCATTCAATTACCATTTAATGTATGATTTTTAAAATTTTTAAACTAGAAAGTAATTTAAAAAATCAACTTATTCAAATAGGCTACTTTATTTTGAGATCGGAGCAGTGGGAATGGTACCCCCCATACAAACAAAATAATTATTATTGGAGTAAAAATTAGTTACTGATTAAATGAAATACTATTAGAACAAAAGTTTTAAAATTGTACTATTAAGAATCATAACTAGGATTTGGGGTTTCTCGCAATATTTATTTTTCCGTGAAACGGGAAGAATAAAATCAATTTCCCTGGGATTCTTGGGAATTTTTTAAAACTTTAGTTACAACAAAGAAATAATTTTCTTTTAAAGAAAATTATTATTATTATTATTATTATTATTTTTTTTATTAAATAGAACAAAACGAAACATTATAAATCATACTGAATTAAATAAAAATGAAATATAAAGTATAACGCCATTTTTAAGATTGAAAAAATTTTAAATATTTTATACAAATAAAAGTAGTATCTTTCATAACTTATGTAAAAAATTTGTGTTTCAGATTTTTGCGTTATTGAGTTTTTGATGTTAAAATTTTTTAAAAATATACAATAATCTATTGGATAAATTTCAGAATAAATAGATTGCCGTGTGTTTCTCTAACCTACATTGTTATTATTATTATTATTATTATTATTATTATTATTATCATTATTATTATTATTATTATTATTATTTTACTTAACTAATTCTTACTAAATTAAGCATAAATCTGGAAAATACAAAAAATTGGTTCCCAACAATGTTCAGACATTTGGTAAAAATAATATCATATACGACGTTTGAATACAATATGAGATTAGTTTTTTTTATAAGTATTTTGAAGTTATAACATTTACATCTAACATTTACAAAACCATTGCTTGGATAAGAGATGCTATTTCAAAAGAAAATGTGTTAGAATGAAAAATTTTCCAAGTGAGTATTTTTGAAGTTCAACTTATTTAATATTCATTTCCACAAATCTGAAATAAAATCCCGCCGGGAATTCCCGGACCCCAAACCATAATCCTAACTGATATGAAAATAGGGCGGGCAGATTTAGGGGAAGTGTTAGGTAACAAACTAGATAAATCTTAATTATCGCAGGGAATAATTATCTATGGAATTATTACAGTGAAACTCTCCAGATTTTGTGGGAATAACTTTCTTGCCAAGTTCCACAATTGATATGAAAATAGGTAGGTTAGCTATACAATGGTAGTACCCGCCATACAGTGAATATTTACTATTGTATATCTAAAGAACTATTCAACCGATTTAAATATTTTCATATTACGCGTGTATGCCAAAAATAAAATAATTACTCAGAGAGATAGAGTGTTTTGCACTAAAAAATAAAAATGAAACATTTATTTTGTATGAAAAACTATGAACTTTGAAATTTATATCACAGATGAATGTTGTTATAGGGAATATAATGGAATCAAAAACTCAGTTTCATGAAATTCTTGAGATAGAGGGTTTTGAGTACAGGCCTTCTATATAATGCTCTAGGAGTTTAAATAATGAATATTACACGTTTAGCTTTATCTGCTTCCTAAACATTTTATCTTTTTATACCCCATCTTAATATTTAATTTCTTCGTCTACAGATTGGTACCTTGCTACACCGTTGCGGATTTCTTCTCAATTCACCCCGAGGAAGTCATTTTTTTAAAATTAAATTTTCATCCTTATTTGAATTTCGCAATAATAAAGTGAAGGAGCTGGATAATTTTAAAATAAACAGTGATGGAGGGGAACAAAAAACTAACGTTGATAAAAGACCCGAAAGTTTGTTGTTAAATTTATTGGAGAATAAATCTAATGTTCTCGTAGAAGGTAAATTACTATTTAGTACAAAATATTAATTACAATTAATTAAATTAAATATTTTGTATACATTTTAGAAAACCATGAAGTCGACGAAAATGAAGCGAAAATTTCTTTGGAATATCAAGGTACAGCCTTACGAAAACGTTTAGAAAATTATTGCCCTACAAATATGAGTTGTTGCATATGTCAAGAAGATTTTACAACTATGGAAACATATGAAGAACATATACAAAAACACGGTGAAGATACTGATTTTGAATTTTTAAATACAATGGATAAACTGTTAGTATTTTTTGCTTCATTAAAAACAACGAAAAATATTTATAAATTTATATATATTTTGCAGCACAATTCCAATGTTTACAATTAACTATAGATTATGTAAAAATTCACATTACTTCTGTTTCGAAATTGAAACTGATTCGGACAATTTGATAATTGAAAAAATTATTATTGTACAGTCACGTTCATTTTATTATGTACACAATATGCGAGTACCTTACAAGTGTCCCGAAAATGGTAAAGATCGCTTTTTTGTGGACTCGCATTTATTTACCATACATGTTGAACAACCTATTGTTTTGATATTTCACCGGGAAAATAGCGAGGAAACTCGTATTATTGAACAACATCATTTTATGGTATGTTTGTAATTTAATTTTAAAAAAGGAAAAAAAAAATAATGATACAATATTTTAAAATTTCCAGCGTTCTGAGGAATTTCCGAAAGTTAATTTTCCCATTAATCCATATCGTTTACCGGATAAAAAGTAAGTAAATCTATAATTTACTATTAATAATTTATAAACCATTAAAAAGTTATTCAAATATATTCATATTATTCAATAATTAATTATTGAGAATCATTATAAAACCTAAAAAAATAATAGAAAATTTAGATTTAAATTATTTAAATTTAATACTGTTTTTTAACAAAAACAAATCTCTACAATCGAATTAGAAACAAATTCAACTTTACTTCTATTAATACCACAAAAACATAAATTTTTATTTTGGAGAAATACATTGAATCTTTACTTTATTTTATTCTAGACTTTTTAAGCAAAAATTTAGTTTAGCTGACTATTTTCCTCCAAAGGAAATTCAGGAAGCATTAAAGGATGATTTTTATTATGAAAAACTAATGAAAACTTCCAATGAATTTCGTGATTATGTACGAAATGGCAAGAACTTACAACCTCAAAATATAGGAGCCTCAATAAATATTTTATTGCAAATAGAAGATATGGACACCATATTGCAATATGTTGGTTTAACGCAAAAAAATATAAAACTTCGTAGTTATGGCGATGAATATAGTTTTCGGGTAAATATACTTATCGTCACTAAAATGCAAATGGATTGTAATATACTGACCTAAACTACATCTGCACAAAAAATTTCATATTCATATCTTCAGAAATGACATCAATATTATCAGAAGTCAAAAGGTTGTAACAGTCATTAAATTTGTTCCATTTAAGAAAAAATTCGTTTGAAGGGTGTTTTATTTTAACTTTAATTGCTGCACGAATAAAGTTTTTTCTTAATTGCTTAATTTTCATTACGTTTTTAATTTCTGCTGTAAAAAATTAAAAAGTGTGGTTACAGACTTTTGCATTTTAGGTGACGATATATTAAGTAACAATATCACATATTCATAACAATTTCTAAATATAATTTTTATTTTATATTTTAGCTTAAACCCAAACGACGTATTTTTGTTGAGAATATATTGTCATCTTATGATGAGGTAGTACTAACTACGCGTACTGATATTTTTACAAATAATGAAGAAATAATGCAATTGATGCTGCAAAATAAAAGTGATATTGAACGTATGAAAAATACATTTGTCGGCATAATACAAGCCGTAAATACGGGTCGTATTAGTTTTAAATGTAATCAAAAAATTAATATTCACGGTTCATATACAGTAATATGTCGACCATCACGTATAAATTTTCGCTATCAATATCGTTCGTTAGAATTGTTACCGGTTAATATGGGTTTCTTGAAGAAGTTTCTATTTCCAGCTAAAATTATACCTAGACCATTGTCTACTGTTAGGTAAGTGCTGAAATATCTTCAAAATATTTATTTATTTATTTATATGATTTAGTTTAAGCTTGTATAATCAGAGCATAAATGGCGAACAATTGCAAGCAGTGCGTAATATAGCTGAAGGTCCTCGCAATGATGCCACTTATATAATATTTGGTCCACCAGGTATGAAATTGTTTTAAAATATTTTGATAATATCTTTTGTTTTATGTAAGATTTAAAATAGAGAAGATATCACGTGATTTGTCATTGATAGAGAAATAGATAAAAAAAAAGAATTTTAAAAATAAATCAATTTCAAAAAATTATTAATATATCATTGTATTTGTTGAAATTAACTACAATTTGTATTAAAACGATTTCAAGTTTGTATGTTAGGGTATAACTTATTGCAATTTTTGCGAATATAAAAATTTACATGACCTAGTTGTGTAAAGCACTGAAAAATATTAAGAAATGACGATAAAAAAGTTTCTGCACCAAACGCGATAAACTTTTCAAATTTGGAATTTTTTTACGTGGGTCTGCACGAGAGATTTTTCTATCATGACAAATGTCGGATTTTTATCATTTTAAAAATTTATCATATCCAAACCAAAATTATTTATATTATTGCAGCGCTATGATATAATTGTTAGAGCTCTAGCGAAGATAAATTAGTTTTGCCATCAAACCTCATTTTGTTTGTCTTTTTTTACGTTTATTTTTTTTTATTTTTTTTTTTTTTTATTTTTTTATTTTATTTTTATTTATTTTTTTATTTTATTTTTATTTATTTTTTTTTAAGAAAAATCGCAATTCTTTATTGGAATCTCAATTAATTAATTAATTATTGATGCAAAAAAAGCACAAAATACAATGAAATTAAAAAACAAATAAAGAAAATATTACCATTAGATTTTGACAACATACGTTGACGAAAAAGGAATAAAAGTGATTTATTATAATAAAACTTTATCTATGTGTTCCCATATATGACGTTTTGTTACTTGTTATGATAGAAAAATCTCTCGTTTAGACCCTACGTAACCATAAAGTATTGGATTTTAACATGATAAATGTTGTTTGGTTCAGCTAACGTATATGGCCTTCAATACATATATTATTTTTTATAAAAAGGGACATTAATGCAAAAATGTGTCTTTTTTTGCAAATGTAAAATTTAAATGAAATGAAAATGTTAAATCGTAAAATCTCATGTTTTTAATGCAAATTTTAATCGTTTTTTAATAACTAAAACAGCACAGTATATGGTAAATCTGACTTAATCTTGTAATTTTAGAGTTATTATTAATCAAAAATTTAAAAAATATTTTTTGTATTACATAAAGTATAAAAATATTGCAATTTTTATTATACAAACATTTTATTTCAATATTTTTAAATATTTAAAATTTTCGAACAAAAATTCCTGAGAGGTTTAGAAGTTGCATTCGGAAGGGTTTTGTCCCGCAACGTCTTAAAAAAAAATGTTTTTTTTTTTTTTTTTTATATCACTTCAGTATTGTCCATATCGTGGTACCCTGTAAATTTTTTATCGAAAGAGTTGTACCCCTAATGTACATATCTTAGAATTATTTTCTTTAAACCTGTTATTCCAAAAGTTTCGAAATTCTCACAATTAAAACTATTTTTTTTTTTTTACTTTAAATATTTAATATAAAAATGTATATATATATATATATATATATATATATATATATATATATGTATATATAATATATATATATATATATATATATATATATATATATGTATATATAATATATATATATATATATATATATATATATATATATATGTATATATAATATATATATATATATATATAAAGCGAAATTTTTTAAATAATATCAAAATCCATTATTGTTATATCTTAGGAACAATTTACAATATTATTTAATTGGACAGAAGTTAAGCCATAAGTATCTACTAATATAGACCAAAAATTGAAATCCGCTTGGCCATTAAAATAGGTACGCAACAATTACATTGTGGTATCTTAAGAATAATTTAAATTTGTGCTTTGGTTATTATAATTACATAGTTTCCTATGTAGTCCACCCATTTTGAAATATCTTTTCTATTTTATGAGCCATAAAATTCGGAAATCTTCCCAAGATGTTTTGAATCAGTAATTTTGCATTTTTCTTAAATTTTAGAGTAATTGCCGCGAAAATTGTAAATATTTTTAGATCTTCTAGAAAGGTTCCATAATGCTTTCAATCTAGTGGTCAAATTAGCCAACGAAAAAATTCAATTTGATTACTTTGGAATTAATCTTTCAACAGTTTTGGGGATAGATTTTTACCATTATTTTAATGTAACCCCACCGAACTTAAATGCTTTCTTCAGTATAAGATAACTTAATGTTCAATGAAAATTATTTAAAATTTTAATTTTTTTTTTAATTTAACAATAATAGGTATCATGAGTACAATATCCGTCGCTCGAGTTGGACTAATAATCTATACCACAAGCTCAATTCTGCTTAACCATTTCTTTGTAAATATTTTTGTCAAATATTGATTACAAATCATCTGTTTTTATTTTTTTTTTGTTAATAGTATATCCTGTTTTATCCCTTCACTTCAGTTTACACACTATTTTTAGCATATCAAGGATGAGGGTTTTTAACTTAGGTATGTATTATCAAACTCAATCTTAGTAATCTTAAAGTATCGTATGAAACCTACAAGAAATTATACAAAAACTTAACTTATCTCCAACGCATCACTCTAAACTAAAAATAACTTGTTCTTAAAAAATTATAATTGAAATTTTGGTTCAACCGAGTCAATAACGATCGAATCATCATGTCATAATGCGATAAATCAGAATTTCAGAACAAAACTATTAGATCACTAGATTAGTGATAAAAATACTCTTGGGAAGACTTTTCGAAAATGAATCAATTCTTTGTAGGATACATAAGGCAATAGATATTATAATAATCACGATTTTCTTATTTATCCTTGCTTTTAATCTTTAGTGTAGTACAAAGTTGGTTTCAGTACCTATTTTAATGGCCAGACTAATTTTCGTAATTTGTCCATATTTATTAGATTCTTAATATTTTATCTATGTCCAATGAATTAATTTAGTGTTGACCTACCCTTTGATATAAGAAACAATCAAGCAAAATCCTTTACAAAAAATATTAGCTAAAAAATAAAGACCCTTATATAAAAATTTTATGCCGTACCTATTTTAATGACTATATATATGTATATTTATGTATCCGTATTCCATCCATTTAGGTACTGGTAAAACGACAACTTTAGTCGAGGGAATTTTACAACTTTTAAAGAAACCTTATACCAAAATATTAGTGACAGCCTCCTCAAACAGTGCCTGTGATGAAATAGCTATACGCTTATGCAAATATCTAAAGAATTTAGATATTAAACGAGCTTTGGTACGTATTTATTCACGCTCTTCTGAAATGCGCACTGAAGCAATTGATGATGAACTGTTGGAAAATTCCAATATGTACAATGGACAATTTTATCCCGATATCGAGATATTGCACGAATATCGTATTGTCATTTGTACACTGTCTGTTGTAGCTAAATTAGCTACGGGGAAATTTGGTCGACAAGAAAATGGTACAACATTGTATACACATCTTATTATTGACGAAGTTGCAGCCTCAATGGAAGCCGAGGCTTTAATAGGTGTAACAACAATTTTAACAGCAAATTCATGTTTAATTATATCCGGTGATCACAAACAATTGGGACCGATTTTACAATCGAAACGTGCCGAAGAATTGGGTCTTGGTGTTTCGTTAATGGATCGTCTGTTGGCGCGTGATTGTTATCGTGTCGATGTGGATACGGGCGATTATGATCGTACCATACAAACACGTTTGATACGAAACTATCGTTCACATCCGGCAATTGTCAACCTTTTTAGTGGTTTATATTATAATCATAGTTTGGAAGCATATGCAAAAAAGGGTAAATATTTATATTTATTAATGTAAACAAGTTAATATCAAATTTGTGGATTTTCAACAAAATATCTTAAATCGAGATAAGACATTTCGGAAATTTTCTTTATCACAAAGGTACACTTATCAGCGACCTACAAGGATTATTATCTATCTCTAAAGCAGCGAAAGGCAGAAAGAGGGACATGAAAATTATTTTATTTGTTTACGCTCTCTGTTGCGAATGTGTTTGTTATATCTAATAGTAATTTTTCTTGTACTCTTTGTTGAAAGCTCGAACACAAGTAAATATTTTTTTTTTTTTTTTTTTTTTTTTTTTTTGTTTTATATTCATTCTCAGTTGTTTGGCTTCGTTGACATTCATGTTGTGAATGCGAAAATGCCGACATCACTCGGCTCCAGAGTTTTATGGGTGTCTTTGCCTGCTCTAAGGTGTAGCTAAAAAAACAAAATTGTTTTACTCTCCTGAAAAAATTAAAAATTTATTTAAGTTGTTTTGTCAGAAGTCCATAAAAATGTAATTAATCTGTTCCAATTTTAGTCAGAATTTGTTAGAAAAACAACAAAAATCTGACAAAAGAAAAATCAATTCAAATCAATTAGTCAATAAAAAATGTATAGCTATGTTTTGTGCTTAATTTTACTCATATTTTAGATGATGTTTCTTTGTGTGAAAATTGGTACAAGTCTCGTAATAAGCTATTCCCTATTACGTTCCATGCTATCTATGAACCGTCTAGATCAGATAATCAATCACATAGGTAAGTTTTTTCATCATGCATACAAAATCCTGAGTCCGTTTAGCTAAGTAAAATATTGCAAGACATTTTTTAATTCAAAATTTAATTTTGTTATAGCTTATATAATGTTTGCGAGTTAAATGTAGTCATGGATTACGTTAAAGATCTTATGTATTTTGGTATAAATGGCAAGCCAGTGAAAGAAAGCGATATTGGTATCATATCTCCTTACAAAAAACAATTTAAACGCATACAAGAAGAGCTAAATTTGCGCAAATGGTTTAGTATTGAGACTGGTTCTGTAGAGACATTTCAGGGCAAAGAAAAAGAAATAATAATCGTATCTTTCGTTCGTTCTGGTACCAGTAATTTGGGTTTCTTGGATAATCCAAGAGTAAGTATTAAATTTATAAAATGGGCAAACTATTTGTTATACATTTATAAACTATTATTGTGCTTACTTCTAGCGTTTAAATGTTACTATATCTCGACCTAAGTCGCTGTTAATATTAATCGGCAATCCACAAACATTAAGTTTAAATAGTGATTTCGAATATATAATAAAAGAATGTCAACGTAACAATACTTTTGTGGGTGCAAATGGACCCAAAAGAAGTGATACTAAAAAACAAGCAACTGGAAATATAGCCAAGTCACAGGAAAAATTATCAGTTTTAAATAAAAGCTTACAAGGATTGAGTTTTGAGAATACAGAAAAAGAGAAAAATGTTGAAATATCAAAACAAGAAAATACTAATGAAGTAACGAAAAAAAATCGTTCAAGACGTCGTAATGGTAAAAAATCTAAATCTAATAATAATAATAATGAAAAGTTAAATGAGAAAAAAAATGAAAATAATGTTAATAAAGATTCAGATGATGATGATGATGATGATGACGAAAATGATAGTGGCAGTGAAGATGGAAGTGATAAACCATCTATATCCACATCTGCCTTAGCTAAAAAGAAAACAAAGGAAAATTCAAGAATAGGTAAGTTTTTATTAAGCCATTAAAAAAATTATGTTTTTTCTTATATTGACTAAATTTTGTAAGTTATAAAATTTAGTCAATATACATGCATACATATCGCTGATTTACTTCTAGAACGTCTTAACTCAAAAAAATATTGAGGACATATCTTTTATGGTCACCTATTGAGAAAAGACTATCGTCGGTGCGCTGACGAGAAGTCCTATGTGTTTTTTTTTTTTTTTTTTTGCTACTTTTCAGAGAACAAAAAAGGTTTTATTTTGTTAATTCGCAACCATTTGCATTTTTGATTTTTGAATTTTTCGTTAGGATATTTAATAATTTTATGTTAAAAAAAAATAGATAAATGGTTAAAAAACAGGACGTAATAATAACTGAGAAATACAAAATTTTAATTCATTTACCTAAAATCTCAAGGAACTGCAGCCATTTAAAGCTAAAAAATGGGTTGGAATTTTCAAGGATTTTTTTTTAGTTTTAAACTAACAATTTATGCGAGTATGTATCTATATATTAGAATCAAACCACTAACTAGTTAAGAGACAGGAACTAGGATATTAATATGTTGTATAACTAGTTACCATATTACTAACTGGTTAAATGATAATTTGAATTAAATAAAAAATTTATGACTTTTTAAATTTTGCAGTTGTTTTCATAAAAAAAATTTCAGCACTTAAATGAAATTAAAGAGAACAGAATTTAAAAGATGATTTAATTTCCTACAGTTCGAGGGATTGCATTATCTCAAACATCAATATGTTTGGCGTAAATATTACTAAAATGTATGTTTTTCGCAACTGATAACTAATTACGGCTTTTAGTAAAAATATCTAAAATATCGCGTAAACAGAATTTCTTAATAAATGACAACTCCGAGTCAAATGGGCGTTTATACATTTTTAAGTGCAAAAATTTTATGCAATTTTTAAATTTTCACAAAATTTCTTAATTTTGTTAAACATATTTTTTAATATAAGATATAAATTTAGATTTTCGAAAAATATCTGTAAGGATCAACCTCAAAAAGCGTCCTTACATGTTTCGCATTGTAGTTAAAATTTTAAAATAATATAAACTATCTTGACGTAAAACTTATCATTAAATAGGATACACGTTTAAAATTTTGCGAAAATTCACTTAAAAAATTAAATCACTTCTTTTGTAAAGAGTGTTATCAACCCAGCTGGAATATTCACTTAATTTTTTCAGTAAAATACTACAAAATTTGTGCATTATTATCCGTAATTTTTGTAGATTTTTAAGCACTAAAAATTTTTGCTACTTATGGAATCGTGGAACAAATAAAATCAAAAATTTTTCGATAAATATTAAGAATGAAGTATTAGTTTTGACATGAATTGATAGTATCGCTAGAAAAAACTCCAACTGCTTCCAAGTTTTTTGATTGGCTAAAAACTACAGCTACTGAAAATGTTGTAGTGGTAGCAAAAGCATTTATCATTTCTTGTAATCTAACACTTTCTATAGCTGCTGCTACTCGCAAAAATTTCAAATCGAGCAGAAGCTATAAAACATAGAGTTCAGATGTAGCAGTATTTTAAAAATAGAATGTTTGGCTACCACTCCATTTGTAGTTTAATTTTTATAACTATATTTTTTATTTTTACTGCTACCTTCATTGTGTAGTTAATAGTAGTTAGAAATCTGCATAAATAAATTTGTATATGTAGAGTACACGTGTACTGGCGAAACATGTACACCTAATCAAAGCGTTGCAAACAAAAAATATACACATATTTATTAACAACAAAATTGTCGAATAGTAGTAATTCGTTATTTGCCTGTGCTCGCTAATAATAAACTCTGCCGACACATGTTCTATTTTATTCGAACATACCAAGAGATCATTTGAGATAAAAAGGGAATAGACATGGAAAAAATGCAATATATATATATATATATATATATATATATATATATATATATATATATATATATATATATATAAACTACATTCGACTAAAATTGTTATCCGACAGCTCATACGAAATTAAAAATGTATTATTTTAAGTAAAAGTCATTAAATAACTTATTGATTCTAAAAAAATGCAAATAAAATAATGTAAATAAACCAGAAAATAACTTTTATTGTAATAATATAGATCAATTTATTTAAAATCAATGATTAACATATTTTAGTTTCCGTAAAATTCTATTTCGGTTGATAATTTAATCAACATAATTGTGCTATTTTCCATTTTGCCCTTTTTTTTTGGGATTTTAAGGGTTTAAATGGCGTATATTTCTGCCAACATATTGCCGGGGTGTATATCCAAAAGTAGCCTTCTTCGCAAATCATCCACCCGATCTACACCTTCGTGTAGAAAGCTAGAGTTCCCGAATTCAGCTCCCTGAGTTTAATGGTCTCCAATAATATCAGTTTTGTGTGGTACTACACCAAATCCAATCTTATAAAAGTTAGGTTAACAAAATCGATTGCATGTGGCAAATATAAGCTTCGAAAAAACGTAACACGATAAAGTTAGACGACAATAAACACTTAGTCAATGCGGGAGTGAGACGCAAAATTCTCGAAGATCAAACAACAAAAACCCGCCTGACTGTAATTAAGAAATAATTACGGTCACGCAAGAGTTGTTCCCCAACCCTGAGCTACTTTGCGAATGTGAGTTTTGCCCTTTAATAAGAAAAAACTCGAAGCACCATGAGAAGTAAACAATATACTTGTAGTACTTTTTTATGTTTATTATATTTGTATGTGTTCACTTTTTTCTGAACATATTTGTCTGTTGCTACTTACTCGTAGTTATTCGACAAACAACTGTTAACTATACTTCACTACTTGTGCTCTCGATGAGAGAGAACGACTAGTAAATATATTCGATGTCGGTCTTCACATGTGCAGCGAAAGCTTATTCGTTGCTGACTTAATACTAACAGAAGAGGTAGCAATAAACTGGAAGAGAAGGCAGCAAATAGGTAGCGGAAAAAGTAGTTTTTGAAGCAGCAATAAAAATAGAACAAAAATTGTGCCCGAAAAATGCAAATTTCTTAAATAAAAGGAACATGTTTACTCTGTGACTGATTGAAAATAATATCTTATATGATTTATTAAAATACGTGTAAACCTTATTTAAGATTTAACATAGCTGTCAAATTTATTGTTCTCATTTAAAATGTTGCCCTTTATAACAAAAAGAAAAGTGCAAAATAATTAATTATGTTTCGATAAGACAAATAAAGAATAAAAGTGCGAAATAAATTAAAATTTTCGATAAAAAAAAAGACAATTTAACATATACATTTCTCATGTACGTCTACCCCTTAACACAAAGTTGGAAATAAAATTGTTTCCCCGTTATTCTGCCGACGTTATTTCTAATGTTAAGAAATAAAAATCTATTCGTGTAGACGCAGAGTTATGTTGTGTTTATAAGGTTACAATTTTTATATGAAGAACTATTTTTATAGTTTCCCAGCAAAAACTTTTTGGTTTTCGGTAATGGCAACTACTTATTACAGTAGTTTCTTGGTAATGAGGCGTCATTATTATTTGCCTACTCTGTATTACATTAATAAGTACTCAATAGTATAATAGCGCAGTAATGCTGCAATCACGTGGATGAGTTGGCTAGAGCGCCAGATTAACAACCAGAAGGTTGTTGGTTCAACCCCATTCTAAAGCTGTTAATTTTTTATAACAAAATGTCTAAAAAGATATTTTAAACTAAATAGAGTTTTTGTCGCTTAGGATGCTATGTGCGAGATGGTGTAATGAGTAAGACGTTAGTCAGTAAAAGTGTGTGTCCAAGTTCGAGTCTCACTGACGGCAAAATTTTTTTTGTTTATTTTTCTTTTCGTTTAGGTACATATTTTTGAGTACCCCTAGAGTCAAAAAAAGACTACATGAATTTGTGGACAAGTCGAACAAAAATAACTAGTTATTCAGGCAAAAAATAAGTAGTTTATTTTTGTTTCCAATTATACCTGCTAGCTTACCAGGAAAGCAAAGTTTTGGTTGGGTTGTATTACATTTAAATACGTTACGTTAAATTCTTTACTAATCACATATTTTAAATTAAGAATTTATAGTTCTCGTACTAACTGCGAACAGCCCTAATACATTTTATTTGGAATTATCGAATTAGTAATTACACAAATATCATTATATTTTGTCACATAGTAACAAAAGCCTGATCGGACATGCAGTATCTTGTTTATATTTTTATTACGCTTTACCTTGTTGGTATGCGTAACTTATGATTGTACATCCCTTTTACTTGGATACTCATGATGCGTATATAAGTAATGAAAAATTTTGTTACTAAGTGACAGACATGATTCTGCATGCCCAGTTTCTTTTCTTTTACACATGTATATCAATTGCATACATTTCATTTTACTAACAGTTATTTTAAGAAATATAAAAACAATTGATAGTAAGGAGACTGGTGGATTATTAATTTGAAAAGAGTAACCATTTTGTTACAATATGTCCTTGTTATTTAAGAAATTCGCACCTTTTTAGCATAAACATTAAAAGGAAGTAATTTTACAAATAACATTGTTTTTTAGTAGTTTCCAAAATACACCTGCATACAGATAGTTGTGTAGAGAAATCTCATCACAACAATATTTCTTATAATACTAATATTTTAACCTAAATGTGAGATAATTCTCTCAGAGATCAAATTTGACACTCTCTGATAGAAAAATCTTATATATTCTGTTACGTATAGATGGACTGATTTGCCATATATCCGTGTATGGGATTTTAATATATATTTTTTTTTTTTTTTTCTTTACTATATTTCTATATTTTATAAATAAGACAAGAAATTTTATAAATTAAGAAACAAACATCCTTTTTATTTTGCTTTTCACCAAAGAAGACATTCAACTTTATGTGAAATTTATTTTAGCTGAATATTTTTATTTTTTCAGTCATATTTAAAATGTTAAAGTCAAACTTTTACATATTTATGAAATTTGTATAAATTAAACAAATCTGCTGAAAATTATGCTATTAGAAATATTAGAATATTGAAAAAAATGAAGTTTTTCTACAACATGTAATGACATATTGAAGCATGTAAAAATCTGGCAACACATTTAATAACCATTTAAAAAAAACCCTTTATAAATAGTGAGATACAGTGGCTCACACTGAAAGTCAGGAAAGGAAGCAATTGAAAATATATTGATTTAATTAACCGTTATTTTTAATTAAAACTGGTGTATTTGAATTGTAAACTCTTCAGCTAATCTTAGGCCTTTGATAACGCCTAATAATTTTTAGTTTTTTATTCTATATAGTAGAATTCCGTATGCAGTTTGACATTTTTCTTTGGAATAACTGAAAATGCTTAGAAGGAAAATCTGAGCGTCGAATAGTATATGTAGAAATAAGTCAACAGTCCATAAAGTAACAAAAATATACAAATAAGGTCATTTCTGTACCAAAAATTGTCAAAGTAGTAAAAATAAGTTTTATGGAAACCATTTGTACAGAAACCGTACGAAGAGTGTCACGGAAGCACTGTATATCAAAAATAGAAAAGGCGAATAATTCTTTAATTTTAAGATGTATATCAAAATTAATTTTATGGAATTTCATTTAAAATTTTAAACTTGTATGATATTCGTAAATATTAAATTAAAAAAGTAAATGAATGAAAAACTATATTTAATAAATAAATTTTATTTATCATTACTTTGAATTTTATACTTTGCATTGATATTTTACTGCTACCTATACTTTCTATTGCTTTTCTTTTATGAATATAGGTAAAACTATTATTACTTATATGTAAAGGTAGTAGTAGAAATAAAATTATAAAAACTACTTCTTTCAAAATTGTAGTTTTTGACTATAACTAAAAGTACTACTACAAAAAAGTGAAGGTAACTGTAGTTTAAGCAAATTAACGACAACAAGTTTTAAACTTGGAGTCTAGTTTTTCAAATGCTGATTGATTGAAATCACTTTAGAAGTTCCATGAAATTGCGTTGTTTTTATTTCGATAAAACAATACCTCTATATTTAAGATTTTTTTTTTTAATTTTCCACTTTAAATCGATAATGATTATTAAAGGGAACAGACTTTGCATCATAAATATTGGTTTGCATCATATAAAGTTTCCTATGTTTAGTATTTTTTTTTTTTTTTTAGCAAATTATCATTCTCATACATACATATTTTTATTGACAAATTTTATTGACAAAATCATTAATGTTAATGATTTATTTTTACTTTCTTAAAGCTAAAAACAAACGGCAATTAAATAATAAACCATCAGCAAAACGCGGCAAAATTTCAAAACAATATGGCAAAGGAAAACAAAAAAATGTAGCGGATAATAGTCAAGAGCTTGATAAAAATAAAATCGATTCATTATTGGATGAATTGCCAAGAGTGCCCACAACACAGCCAATAACAACTACAACTTATCTAAACCAACAGTTTGCGCAACAGCAACAGCAATTTTATAAAAACTTTACGCAACAACAGACAAATTTTAATAACTTTTCACAACAACGGCCACATTTCAATAACTTTCCACAAGAACAACCGTTACATTATTATAATAATCCAAATCTGAATTATGCTCCTCGTGCATATCACCCTTTTATGGCCCAACAACCACAATCCTCAAATCCATACGTCACATCAACTCATCTAAATGGAATCAATAATCCAAGTTTGTTCTCTTTCCATAATACCACTAATGAAATGGGTAATAGTAATTCTAGTACGCGCTATAAAACCGTTTCAAATCTTGCGGAATCAATTGAGAAAAACGGAAGAAATATGAATACTGCTACAACTAATTCGGAAAGAAAAAATGAAAATAAAACCAATAGAAATGCTTCAAAATCTGTTAACAAAAATATCTATATGAATGCCAAGAAAAAGGGTGATGGAAATAATTCTAAAACTGCTAAAGAAAATAAAGGTTCTAATTCAACAAATGTAAAAAAGAAGCCTTCAAAAGTTGTTGCAAATATACATGGAACTTCTTCGAATAATAATTCAAATAGTTCTCAGGCAAATAAAAATAACGATCCATTTAACAGGTCATTCACGAGTGTGGCCAACTCAGCAAGTGTTGTAAAACCACTAGCTGAATCAGCTGAAAGAACCAGCAATAACAGTGTAAGCCAAAATAATACTACCAAATCAGCAAGTGGTGAAAGTGTTAGCCAAAGTAATACTAACAAATCGGCAAGTGCTGTTAAACCAGTTTTATTTGATTTGCATACAAACTCTACATCTCGTATGAACACTTCTAATCACAGTGCATATAAATCAAATGCTACTGCTAATATATATCCAAAGATTAGAGAAATTTCATCTCTTACTAGTAGTTCTTCTGCAAATTCTTCGACTTTATCACAATGTCCAAATAGTGATGTAATTACTAATTATAATCCCCCAACTAACCCATATTTGTCAAGTTACGCTCCATCGGCTCCTTGTATTAATTCATATGATGAAAATGTCCGTACTGCAATAAAGTCACGAGTAAGGACACGACCCATTCATGAATTTTCACTTGACAATAATAAGCATAAAGATAAAAAAGAGGATAAATGCATTATATCATAAAGAAATGTAGAAATATGATTTTCATTTTTTATTTTATTATTTTTATTTCTTGTTCTTTATATACTAACAATTTAAAATATTTTTTTTTTTTATATATATATGTGTTACTACTCATATGATTTGGTGCTATCTTAAAAAGATTTTACTAAAAACGTTTAGTTGCATTCATTAAATAATGTAAAAATGTAATACCAGTATTAAAGTTTGGTGAAAAATTATTGAAGTATTTTGATTAAAAATACTTTGCATTGTAATATGAATAGAAAAACTCTATATTATGTTACATTTCGAATTAAGCTTGAAATGTTTTCATTTAGATCTATAGTTGGTATTTGTGGTTTTGAAAGAAGTACTAAAACTTCAACACTATGAACTTATGTTATTCTCGCAACGAATATATATAGTTCTTGAAAGCCGCCTTTGTCAAAATGAAAACTGTTGCATTCAAGTAGTCACCATTTTTTTTTTTTTATTTTTTTGTGTGGATTTACACGATGAAAGTATAGCAAATGAATGAAGTTCAGTTTAGAAGCTGTCAGTTAATTTTAAAGTTCATGATTCTTTTAATAAGGGCCATGATATACTTTTGTAAATCATAAGACCCTTAAACCATTAGACTAGCAATTAATCTTAAACTTATATAATAATTGCAATAAAAAAAAATAAAATTCTGAAATAAATTAAAGCGATATTTCAGAATATTTTTTCTAAAAATCTAGCCCAAAGACTTGTTTTATACTTGGCATCAGCATTCAATACTCTTTAAACTTTAAATCCAACAATGTGCCCACTGATTTTGAGCTGAGATGTAGATTTGGTCTAACAATTTTGTTAAAGGTATAAAATCAATCGATTGGATATCTTAGAATAATTTTTCTAAATATCAAACTACAATTCTAAAGTATTGAAAAATCAATCTTGTAGTTAATCGTTTGAACGGAAGTGTTCTTTCTACTGTATAAAAATATATTTATTAATATATTTTACTTATACAAGATCGATTTAAATCTTTATATTGGACAAATTGTCATTTGATTATTTCAAAACATTAACTAAATTAATAAATTTAAGCTACAAATTTTAAAGAGTGAATGATGAATTACTTAAATTCAGGATAACAGTTTTTGGGTTATATTTGAAAATTATTTTGAAATAACAAATTAAAATGAATCTTAAGTACTCTGTGATAATGACAAAATAATTATGATTGCTTTTTGATTCATTTTTTTTTTTTATATATTATTGTAGCAAATTTGTTTAAGGAGGAAACAAACTTAGTGTTGAGCACTAAACTAGAAAAAAACTTTTCATTATAAGGTTTTATTTACAATAGAACTGAAGAAATTAGTTTTTAGGATCAGAACTAATTTTTTATATTCTCTTGATGTTTCTTAAAAACTATTTTTAGTTCCACAACTTGAGTTTATTAACGAATCTATGAAAATGTTGTAAAGTAAAATAGCTCTTCATTATTCATTAACTACATAGCTGTATTGCTAACCAACAAAATATCTTGAGTGCATAATTAGCTTAGGATATATTTCGTAAAGCAAAATTGAATGCTGAAATATTCAACTCTTTTTAGTTATAAATAAAAAAATAATAATCTTTTAAAAGAGTATGAAATAACTGAACGAATCATATGAGTTTTAAAAAGTAATATTATAATATACAATATATTGGTCTTTAATCATTTTTTATTTAACAAAAATATATAAATACCAGCTTTGTTCCAGTACTAGTCAGATTTATAGTTTTCAGTCAGAACGTGTTAGAAGAACAACAAAATATAAAGAAATTTTGTGACGGGAACACTTTCTTACTAAAAACTATAATTATGAATAATACTGAACAAGAGCTACTATATACATATAACTAATCATATATATCGAATTTGAAAATAATTGAATTTTGTAATGTTTAAAGTTTAATATGCTGTATTTTATGTCAGATCACATAAAATACCAGCACATTCATTACATCTATTAAAATTCAATTATTATTATTATTGTTCTTACTAATATTTACAAGAATACACTAAATATTTATATAATTTTATACATACATATAAATATATTACCAGAGGTTTTTGCATGGAATACAACTAGAAGTTTATGAGAGAGACGAAAACTTAATTCAATTGTCCAAAACCCTAATTCATGCAACAAAAAAATGCATGTAGTCACATTATTTTGTTTTTGTTAAAAAAAAAAGTTATTAAATTCCTTGAAAATGTAGTTTGAACTGCCTCTCATATGAACTTCTTTTTGTATTCTATGGATTTTGGGTTATATGCAATGTAATCAATAAAATTTTGAAATCTATAAATAAAATTATATGTACTTCAAAAAATGTTAATATATTTTTTTTTTTTTAAATAAAAATATTGTTTACTCTACGGCTGACTGAAAATAATGATATCTTATAGGATTTATTAGAATAAGTGTACCCCTTATTTAAGATTTAACATAAATGCTGAAACACAAGCTAGCGGATAATTTTTTTTTATATGAAGATTTGACAACTAAAACTGAACAGCGATTCCCCGCAAAATTAAAATCTATTTTCACAACGATTGCCTTAAAAAGGCTAAAATGTTAGTATTTCAACAACGAAGTTAATTTGTTATTTGCTAATATTATTATTATCCATTTAAGCATTTTGCCAATTTATTCGCACAAAAAATCAAGATTATTCTTTATATTTAACAAAAAATTTCGCCTGTGGCGCTTCATTTTCTAAATCAAAAAGAACAACTAATTTTATGAACTTACTAAATTGATTATTATAATTATATAAAATTATTAACATAATTAAAAAAAAAACACCCAAAAATTTGGAAATGCTCCACCATAAATAAAGTACAGTTAAAAAATTTCGAAAAATCGCTTTAAAACATTGGGTCATTGCACAAAAATAGCAACATTGCGTATTCATTATTGTTTTTTATATATACAGTTTGACAACAACATGTTTTTACATACCTATTAATTGATAAAAAAAAAAAAATAATGTCTTAGGGCCTGTGTGAAACGATAGAAAATTTTTTAGTAAATTTTCGACAGCTATGAGCTAAACAAAATTTAACTAGCTCATAACAGCCTGTCTAGATGTAACATAATATGTAATATTTTTGTGTTAGAGAGTGTCAAATTCGCTCTCTGAGAGAATTATTTTACGTTTAGATTCAAATATTAATATTATAAGATGTATTATGAGAATGTTTTGATGAGATTTCTCTACACAAACATCTTATAAAATGAACTATCAAAAAAATACACATACACGAAACTTTGTGTGCGTGCATGTGTATTTTGGAAATTACTAAAAAAAAAAACACAAAAATTTTTATAAAATTGTTTCCTTTTAGTTTTTGTTTTATATGTTAAAAACATTTTTATAAAAATTGTGCCTGATTGAAAATGATGATATCTTATAGGATTTATTAGAATACGCGTACCCCTTATCTAAAATTTAACATAATATAAACAAAATAGTTACTCACCTCTGCCGGCGTTAATCTCAGTTGTAGACCTGGGGTAAAGCAAACTGCATACGTCTTACGATTTCCTCACATAACATTCTTTAAAATACTTCGTATTAATTATTAAATATCCATTCCCAAAATAGAGCGTGGCTTTCAGAATGAATTTAAAATCAATCAAAACATTTGAAATTTGTTCATTCGCATCTCTTTTTTCTGTTTACACATTTTTATTTTTTTAATGTTAAAATTTTAATTTGTCAATATTTTATAAAGTTTTCATTTGACACAACAGAAATAAGAATTTTTCTCACCAGAGAAAAAATATTTTCAACCATAGAACATTACTATTTTTATTAATTTTTGAGTTCACCAAAAACTAAAACGATTTGTTCATTTCGAAATGCCAAAATATACTTTCAGAATTATTTTGTTTAAAGTGGTCATTTGAGGGACCTATCCGTTTTCCCAATTCCATCGATTAAAGGACTTATCAGCAATTTCCCAGATTCTTCCAAGCACGTTCCTATTTATTTTAGGAATTTCCTTTTTTTGGAAAAAACATTGACCTGGTTCAATAAAATTTTTTGCATCAAAATTAAAAAAAAAAAAAAAAATTAACCGAAGTAAAATTTTTATAAATTTAAATTTTTGTTGTTATGAATCCGTAATAAAAACAGCAATATTAAATTTGATTCGAAATATAATTTACTATTTCTGCTGAAGTTAAAATATTTAAAAAATATAACATATGGACCTTGTTACGTTTAAATTTTAATTTTAAAAATGAGCTAAAAAGAGCGCTAAAACAAATTCCTTTAATTATGGTTGTATTTAGCGTTTTTCAGCGCGTTTTGGTTACAAATATTTGACATCGCTGTCTCCGCCTACATCTAATTTGCACTTCTCTCTAAAAATTGGCAACAACCACCGCCGACGTTTGCTTGTGTTTGGGCTCTAATAAAAACAAAATGGTTACTCTCTTCTGCCGGCGTTATCTCACATATTATATCAGCGTTTACCCAACCTAGTGTTTAAATTAGGCAAATTTATGTCAAAACAAACGTCAAAATCAGTGCGAATATATACAAGGTAATCTTATTATTATTATGGTTGTTACAGTTGTCAAACTGCATATATAAAAAACAATAATAAATACGCCATATTGTTGTTTTTGTGCAACTATTGCCACCTTCCACAAATTCGCGTTAAGTTTGACGTTTGTCTTGATAAAAAAAAATCTCTAATGTAGACACTATGCAAGGTCTACAACTGAGATTAACGCAGATATAATATGTGAGATAACGCCGGCAGAGGAGAGTAACCAGCTTGTTTTATCCTCTGCCGGTGTTATCTCATATATTATATCAGCGTTAATCTCAGTTGTAGACCTGGGGTAAATAAGGGGTACACGTATACTAATAAATCCTATAAGAAATCATTATTTTTAATCAGTCGCAGAGTAAACATGTCCTTTTATATTTTAACATGTAAAATGTGTAAAGGTATTGCAGAGAATTTTAATGAAAAAAAAAATGGATTAAATTCACTCTTTTTAGTTAGAAAATCAAAATAGGATTTCTATAAGTATTTTAATTTCACTTCTTTGTACAAAAAATACTCTCTTTTATTAAAGATTAACTTCTATTCTGTAAGTATATAGAAAATAGCGATTCCATTTGCGGCGTTTCAGTTAACGACTTAGACCGGGTCTCAATGTATATTAAAATTAAATGTATCGGATATCATAAATATAAATACAAAATGCAGAAAAGATAAGGACCTCATAAACAAAATTCTCTATATTATTACGTTTTGCCGTATAAACGGTGAGTTAATATTTTATTTGAAAGTTAGTAAGTAGCTCAGTGAAACTAATTGTAAACAAAACGTACGCTGTAGCCACTTCCTTTTACGATCGTAGAATTTTCTATGACAATAGCATAATCATGAGTATGAATATAATATATATACAGTTATTTCGAATAGCTTATTTTTAATAATTTTATTAAGGGGACTAATTATTTTCTATCTCTGCTTTATTCACAATAAAATTTAAAAATGTTTAACAACGTCGGCAGAATAAGGGGAACACATTTTTATTTCCAACTTTATGTTAAGGTTTGGAGAAAACGTACATATGAAACTTATATGTTAAATTTCCTTTTTTATTAAAAAATTGATTATTTTTTTTTATTTTTGTTTTAAAAAAAAAAAACTAATTAATTTTCCACCTTTTTTCGGTTAAAGAGGCAACGTGTTGAAAAAAATAATAAATTTGACAGCTTATGTTAAACATTATTTCTCAACTTTGTGTTTAAACATTTATTGCGCAATAGATTTCGTATTGCTCCAAACGTAACATTTTAAGTAGAGAGATAGAATTTGACAATTACCAACATAAAAATATCTACGTGTAGACTAAGGCTAATATAAACTGTCAAATTTATTGTTCTTTTTTAAAATTTTGGCCTTTTTAACAAAAAAAAAGGCCAAATAATTAATTTTGTTTTGAAAAGACAAATAAAGAATAAAAATTCGAAATAAATTAAAATTTTCGATAAAAAAAATACAATTTAACACATAAATTATTACATGTAGTTGGAAATAAAATTGTTTTCCCGTTATTCTGCCAACGTTATTTCTAATGTTAAGAAATAAAAATGTCTTCGTGTAAAATAAGAATTTGTTAAACAAAATTTAGGCGACCCACCGAATACTTTTTTAAAATATTGCCACTTGGTGAACTCTTTATAAAATCTGGCAGCTTTTTTAAATCGGCTACAATTTGACGCATAGCGAAATGAAGCAGGTGGCAGCATTTCTACAAAAACAACAACGAATTCATTATTTTTTTTATGCATGGAGTTTGACACTTCAGCGGATAAGCAAAAATTCTTGCTTGTGTCGATAATAGCCGGAAATTCGAAGTTTTTATTTGAACTATATAATCTAACTTGGAAAAAGTATCGCAGAAACATATTTTTGTGTGTAACCAGCATTTTTTACGTTGTATATATTAAATATGTTTTTTAACATAGTGTCTACATTAGAGATTTTTTATCAAGATAAAAGTCAAACTTAACGCGAATTTATATAAGGTGGCAACAGTTGCACAAAAACAACAATATGGCGTATTCATTATTGTTTTTTATATATGCAGTTTGACAACTGTAACAACCAAAATAATAATCAGCTGTTTAACTAACCTTGTATATATTCGCACTGATTTTGACGTTTGCTTTGATAAAAATTTACCTAATGTAGACACTAGGTAAGTTTTTTTTTAAGGCAAATAACAAGATATAGTCAAAATAGGTGAAAAATCTCGAAAATATCGTATGAAATCGAAAAAAGTCGAATGGTCGAATATAGTCGAAAAAATTTAACTCATTTAAAAGGTATAGTTTCTAGCAGTTTTTATCTAAGTTACATCATCTAACTGTTTGAAACAGTATCGCAAAAACATATTTTGTTTGTAACCAGCACTTGCATATAATATATTTGATTGCGTTGTTATATATTTTATATATTTTTTAAGTTTTTTTTTTTTTAAGACAAATAACAAAAATTGTAAGTTCGCGGCAATTTAAGTTCATTTGTTTTTAGGTAGATCGAAATTAATTTAGTTTGTATAAAATATTATGATATTGAGAAATTAGTTGTACATTTTTATTTAATGTTCGTTTTTAAATCTAAGTGATAGCCAATTATTAAATTGTCAAAAATAATACAATATTGTATTTTCGTTTTGAATTGATTTTTTATTTCTACTATTTTTTGAATTAGATGCTAATCTTTCATTTATTTCATTTATTTTCATTTATTTTTCACATTGATCAATTTTTATCGCACTTCAAATGTTCCTTTTTTTAATTTAAAGATCCGTTATAATAAATGTAAATTAAATTAATTTTAAGTTTTCAATTTTCTCAAAAAATCGCTGCATTTCTCATACATAGTAAAACACCTTTTTTCCGTTAAAGCTATTTTACGCATAACGTAGTGTCTGCACTAGAAAAATTTTTATCAAGGCAAACGTCAAATTTAGTGCGAATCTATTGAAGGTAACCTAAGCTAAACAGCTGATTACTATTTTTGGGTATTACAGCTATCAAACTGCATATACAAAAAATATGAATGAATTCGCCTTATTGTTAGTTTTGTGTAACTGTTTCCAATTTGCATAAATTTTGACGTTTGTCTTGATAAAATATTGCCTAATGTAGACACTATGTAAAAAATGACGTTTGATGGCAGACGATGTGCGAACAAGAACAAAAAATGAACAAGTTTGGTCTACACTATTCAAATGCACAAATACAAAGTTTTGTTCAATGTGCGAACAAGAAAAAGGTTTGTATAGACTTAGAGTTACCCCAGGTCTACAACTGAGATTAACGCCGGCAGAGAAGAGTAACCATTTTCATACTTTTAGCACAATTCACTCTTTTTAGCACAATTTTTATAAAAATGTTTTTTAACATGTAAAATAAACATTAAAGTAAACAATTTTACAAAAAAAACATTGTTTTTCAGTAATTTCCAAAATACACATGCACACACACAAACAGTGTGACAGTTCATCTTATAAGATAGTTGTGTAGAGAAATCTCATTACAACAGTCTCATAATACATCTTATAATACTAATATTTGAATCTACACGTGAAATAATTCTCTCAGAGATCGAATTTGACACTCTCTGACATAGTGTCTACATTAGAGATTTTTTTATTAAGACAAACGTCAAACTTAACGCGAATTTGTGGAAGGTGGCAATAGTTGCACAAATACAACAATATGGCGTATTCATTATTGTTTTTTATATATGCAGTTTGACAACTGTAACAACCAAAATAATAATCAGCTGTTTAACTAAGGTTACCTTGTATATATTCGCACTGATTTTGACGTTTGTTTTGATATAAATTTGCCTAATGTAGACACTAGGTGAAACACAAATCTTACATATTATGTTACGTCTCGGCGTGCTGTTAAAATCGGTAGATTTGATAAGAATATAGCTGAATTGCCACCACTGGCTCAGACGCAGGTTTACATTTTTTTAAAAGTCAGCGGTTTTTTAAGCACGACAACTGGAAAAATAAAGAAGTGTAAAAAAATATTTTCACAAATCGTTTAATAATTTTTGACAAAATCAATTCGATTTATAACAATTTCAAGATCATAATTTTTTAATAATGTTGTTTTGTAAACGTAAAATATAAATTTAGTTTGCTTTAAAACATAATTTAATGTGTGTGTTTTATCTATTTTGTTTTGTAATCCTTTGTGGTGGCATTTATGCATTTGATTGTTGTTGGCGTTGTAAGAATAAATAATTAGAAAAATTTGTAGCTATATTCCCGGAGGGGAATTTCTGTTTTTAATGAAAATGGATTTAGAAATTTTAAATTTTACTGAACTGCGAGATGCCGAAATAGTAGCACGCATGCGCAAATGTAATTATGAGAAATTTAAAACCTTGGTGCGCATGCATTTATCATTTGAATTGGATTTAAATACAGATGAGTAGGTGCAATTTTAATTTATAGATTACATTTTCTTAATATCGGATATTATTGATTATAGGTTCGATTTACCGTGCCACGAAATTGTGTACGAAGATAAGGGTAAGTTAAAGAAATGGAATCGTATGAGTAAAAAACATAAACATGGTGGTGTTGTGGCAGCTGCTTTGGCTACAGGTTCGGCAGGTTGTGCCTCCGTAGGCGTTGGCCATAAGAGTGTTAATAGTAACAATACAAACTGTGGGAATAGTAGTCCAACTGAAGGTTTAAATCAGCAAATTGATGCTGGATTCTTGTTTCATTTACAGGAGCTTAAAGAATTTTTAATGTTGGAAAAAAGTAAGTTTTATTTTTCTGTAAAAATGGGGAGATTTGCATGTTTCTTTTCCCCAATTGGTAGATTTACAACAGGAAGGCATTTTTCGTAAAACTGGATCAGCTTCGAGACAAAATGAATTACGTTCTCAAATACAAAATGATAAACCTTTGGATTTGGAAGCTAGCGGTTATTCGGCTCATGATTGTGCCACCGTTTTTAAGGGCTATCTTGCCGATTTGCCTGAACCATTGTTGACAGATGCCCACTATCCGGCTCACTTGCAAATTGCTCCTTTATGTGTGGGTATCAACCATCATTTCGATGACAAACTTAATACGAATCCGGAGAAATCTTCAGCTGCTCACAATGCAGAACGTGTTAAAAAAGAATTACATGTTTTAAATTCAATACAATTACTTTTATTACTGTTGCCCGATGAAAATCGGCAATTGTTGCAGAATATTATCGATATGTTAAATGCTGTGGCCAAACAATATGCTGTAAACAAAATGGGTCCCGATAATTTGGCCACACTATTTGCGCCACATCTTATATGTCCGCGTAATTTACCGCCCGAAGCTTTACACTATTTAGCCAAGAAAATGTCTAGCATTATAGCATATATGATAATAAGAGGTCAAGATATATTTTCGGTACCCGCTAAATTGGCGACGGATATAAGGGCCTATTTTTTAGAGCGAAAGCGTAAAAAGACTATGTCTCCTGAAATGACTTTAGACGATTCCATATCGGATATATCAACTGTAAATACTGTCTATACTTTTGTTGATCGCGAAAAAACCGCAGCAGCTCATAACACGAATACTACCGATACAGAGTTGGCTCAACTGTATGCGCACATACAATCGTTACCAGAGTCCTCGAAAAAAAGAAGGCTGATAAAACAGTTTAATAAACAAAATGGTCAAGGTAAATTAGTTACAAACATTTTGTATAATACGGGAAAATAGGACGTATTCCTAATTAATTTCCATTATATTTACACTTATTGATTATCTTATAGGAACTCCATTGCAATTGCAAGCAATGAATCGTGTTAAAAATTCGGAAACTTCTCGCACAGCTAAATCTCTAAGTGATTCGATTAAGAAACACATATTCCACAAAGGCATAATGTCAAGGACACCTAAACGTCAGCCAATACCTGCAGTAATATTAGAGGTAAATGCTGTTTTTAAATATACATAAATACTCAATAAAAATCAGTAATTAATTTAGCATGATTTAAAACTAATTTCATTTCAAATTCTTTAATTTGTATATTTAATTCTGCCATCTTTAAAAAAATCTTTCAAATCTAGACGCCAAATAACTCCAGCATGAAACCGCATAAACAAAGAGTTTTATTCCAAAGTCCTAATCCTCAAGCATTTACGTCAAATCTCTCAACTACAACAATATCTCAAGCTTCATCTTCATCTGTACTAACTACAAGCATTATAAATACCGCTAACAGTCATACTCCATATAATATTAAAACACATCCTTTACAAAAATCCATATCTTCATCTTCATTACTAATGAGTAAACAATTTGGCATGAATATAAGGTCTACACCTTCGAAAATATTTTTAAATGATGAACGTGAATCAACAGTCAATCACAACCATCATAGCAATAGTGGTAGTAGTGATGGTTTTGTTAGTAAAATTAAATCTATTTCGGCTCCCGTTAGTCGCCAAACATCGTCGGATTTACAAAATCATATTAATACATCCATAACCTCAACATCTTCATCATCGTTAACATCGGGTGTATCAGGGGGTTTGTCAAATCATTTGGATCCTAATTGTTGTGTTACTCCTTTGAAATTAATATCCGAAGCGGCTAAACATTTACTAACTGGTAGTGGTGTAGCTGGCGTTGATAAAAAATCTGTGGCTTGGGATGATGCTCATCTCATTGATGTTGAACGCATTTCCAATCCATCTACACCACTAAGGCGAACACCTTCAAATGATTTAAAATCTCGTTACAAGTCAGAGCCAAATCTTAGTTTGTCTCACCATATTTGCGATACACCAAATTCATCCACGGCTTATGCTCAAAATGGAGGATATGAAATGATTACACCTATAGCAAAACATCTAACAGGGCGTTCCCTAACGCGAAAATTAATGAAGGGTGTTAGTATGGGCAATCTGAAATTTCCTTTTAGTACCCCCGAGTCTACAAAACGTTTAGTGCGTACCGTATCCTCCACTTTAAAACGGCGTTCAAGTGATGACTCTCAAATATATCAACAAGCCGAAGGAAGTTTTGCTGCCGCCATTAGAAGTGGTAATGCTCCGCTTTTACAAGATATGGACGATGATGACGATACTTTTGAAGATGACGATTGTGACGCTTCCGAAACTGAAGACGATACTGAGTGTGATGACAACGCACATGATGATAATGGTTTAATAGACGGTGGTGGAAATTGCAACAATTCTTCGGAAGTGGCAAACTGTTTTGCAGGAGGACCGGCGGCTTACCAGCAATTGTTATTGCAACAAAGTAGTCTTTGTCATCGTAATTTGGATTTGGTAACTAGTACGCCATCACTACTGCTGGGTCGTAGATCTATGTCGCCCATAACTAAATCAACACAAAGAATGCCTAAAGCTATGCAGGTAAACTATTGTAACAAAAGAGAAATACTGAGATAGCAACGTATTTAGTTTCAAAATTCCTTACAATACTTGTCATAAAATTAATGATTTTGTATGTTTATTAACTAATTTTAGGAATCCATTATGACACCACGTTCACGCAAACCGGTTATGGTCCTTACAACCACCACAAATTCCACCGATCAAAATCAAACTATAAATCAAACATATTTATCGGATTTTCAGAAACAAGCAGAACAAAATCAAGAAGTTGAGGACAATGATGAGCATGACGATGACGATAATGACAACGTCGATCCAGAAAATGAAGATTCCATTATAGGTATGGCTACTATGCATCCTACATCTTTGGATATACAAAATTGCACTGCACCTCCTCAACCGGAAGTTATTAATGAAGATGCTACCTCTTTGGGTGGATATTCTGATATTTTTAAACGCCAACAATTACTGCAAGCCAATCAAAGCTTTGTACAACAACATTCAGTTGCTTTAGGTGTAAGCTCTGACTCAGATTCCCTGACAAATTCCCAAAGTAATATACCAAAGGATATTAGCAGTTTACAGAATAATATAACAAATACAGATACTTTAACGGAACATTTCAAGTGAGTTATTATGTATTTTTTGTTTTATATAATTATTTCTGTTATACATATTTTGTTTGTCAAATTGTTGAGTAAAAGTTGTGGGTATAAAATTAAAATTACATGATTTATGGGATTTTTTCAAAATTTTGTAAACACTTGTTTTCATAATCTGTATTGAAATTCTTAATAATTCCTGGTAAGAAATATTTAATGTTCGAAAGAACATCTTTATATATTTACAGAGAATATTTATTAACACGCAGCGTTCTAACTGCTCCACCTGAAGACACTTCATTCACTAGCCATTCGGATGATTTCGATAGTTCTCACGAAATCGAAGAACTCGATGAGAATCAGTTAAGCTCCAGTTTATTATACTGTCTAAATGGTAATCGACCTGAACCCTCTAATGATTCCAATACAACAACTACAGATACATTCGATGACGAACATGATGACGATACGGAGGATGCAACACATACCAATGACGAGTCGAATACACAAACTCACGATACTCTTAAAACGACTACTTCTACCAGCAGCAGTAGTGGTAGTAATAGTAGTAGTAGCAACAGTTCCAGCTCGATTGGTACCACTAACAGTAAGAGTTGTAATCCATATACACCAATGATATCTACAAATCGTTTAGCTAATAATCCATTTGTTATACTTAACAATGCACGTAAACGTGCTGCTACTAATGATTTAGATAAAATCTCTTCTACTCTATTCAATAGTCACAATCGAACTCCTACTCACACTTCCTATCAAACAGGTTTAAAATCACTGCATCCCAATACAATAAAACAATCGAATTCTCCAAATTTTAAACATATTACAAATTATAATTTGACGACAAATTCGAATTCTTCGTCAAACAAGGAAAATTGTGAACACAATGATAATTATGTGGTAACAAAGAAATTACTTATGAGTGAGTATCCTGGAGAAACTTCATTTTAGTGTTTATAAATTATTTTTATAATTTTTTTAATATTCTGTCTTCATTTATAAATTATATATTAAAAACAAAATAATATTATAAAACCGTTGTACGGTTCGTTCTTCCGAAGAAAACTTTTTAAGACTAATGAAACTTATTAAAAGCATTTATGTTTATAAACGTTACGATTTGTTAAAAAATAACTATTCCTAAATTCATTTCGTTTAATTTCTATGTTTCTTTTTTTATCGCCTTATTATTTCGTTTAACCCTTTATAAAGTAAAGTTTTATTAAGGTGATAAGTATTATTGAAAAATATATTGTCTGTGCACGTTTTTGGTAACATGTTAAACTCGGATTTTAAGTGCTACAATATGATGATGAGGTGGAAAACGTCTGTTTTCTTTTGATAAAGGCAAAAGTCGATTTGATAGAACAATATTTTAAATATTAATAAAAAAAAAAAAATCACCAGAATTGTTGTTGCTTTCTAATTGTTAGAATATTCTGAATTTTTTCAATTGTATTTGAATTTTTATCTTATATAATTGCTTTTTATACTTATTTTTATATTCTATGATATATATTTATATCTAGGTGAAGAAATCTTTAAAGGAAAATATACTTAGTATTAAGTGTTTTATTTTTAAGAAATTAAATCATAGTTTTATGAATGATATAAAGTAGAAGGTAGTTTCATTCTGTTTGTATTAATTTAAAATCAGTTGCTGACATGCTTAAATATTAGGACCGTTATGATAATGCTACAATGTTTATATAAAATTTAATGCTTTTCATAATCATAATAATTTAAAAATTTATTTAGAATTGTGAAGAAATAAAATTTGAAAAATTATATAAAAATACGAAAAGGAATACAAAGGAAATTTAACCGTAAAATCCCGGGAAGTATTGTTTGCCCTACATCTTATACAAAAATGCCTGTAATCGCAAGAGTAACCAGCAAAATATATGTATTGTTATAAATATAATATTTGTAAGTTGGCCACTATTGTACTAAATATGTATTATGCTACCGATGACAAATCAATTGATTTTAAGGAATTGAAAAATGTTATCAAAGTTATTACCAATAATCTTGAAAATCATGGAAATCAATTGTTATCCTCGTCAGAGACCAAGAAATCTAATATACGTAATCGTCCCATCAAATTTTTTCTTATTTTTGTATAAGGTGTGAAATCTTTCAGAAAAAATAATGTTAGCATATTTATTGCCTTGTTTCGAAAAGGGCAATATCCTTACTGCTTTATTTTCCTTTTTTTAAAAACATAAATTTTTATATATTCCTAAAATACAAGCTTGTTGGAACGAAATTCATCTAATATAGTATATTTGTAACAAATTCAATATGAATTTAATTATCATATAATATAATTACACAATTTCATTTAAAAAATTTCTTGATTAAAAACTCATTTTAAAAAATCAGGCAATGTTTACAAAAATAAAATTTAAAAAAATCCTTATTTTTGTAAACAAATAATTAACTGAAACTACCTTCTTTTTTGTATCATGATTTTATGCATATATGATATATTTTAATTGATATTAACAAAATTTAAAAATGGTATTAAGTATTAAGCAATACAAAAAGATTTACATGAAAATTAAAATTAACGTCTTTTTTTAGTCAATTTCAAACTCACAGGGTAATCAAAATTTATTAGCACCTTACCATATAGGAAATTTGTAACCATAGATTAACATAGAATCTACTTATTTAGTATTCAGTAATATATACAATGCACATAGGTTTGGCAGACCACTTTTAAAATTTATAATAGATTTATGTCAATTTAAGTTTTATCTTAACGTGAAAACTATTATATTTTTTTAATTTTAATTAATTTCATAATTAATTCCAACTTTATTCAAAATATATTGGCTAAGAATTTTTTTCCAATTTCCAGTGAGTTTTGAGTAGAGTTTTTATCCCGATAATTACCGGAGCGAATTTCCCGGGAATTTTTCCAATTTTTCATTTCCCCGCCAAAAAGAAAAAAAAAAATGTGCATTTTTGCAATTTTTAAAAATCAAAAATTCTATAAAAAAGTTGATTGACCATAATCAAGCAAATATACGGTTAGATGATTACATTGCTTTGCATCCAGATCGATGTAATTGACTCTAAATAGTTTATTAAAATGTCAGAAAAAATAATTTCTGATCTAAGAGATACTGAAGCGAACACAAAACTTAGAAAAGTTAGATGAATTAAGTCGTATTTTTACGAGCTTATGCTGTCTTGTTCTTGACTGGCCCGGACGACATTCCAGAACTGGCCTTGAAGCAGAGCTATTCGACGTTAACATGCCCCTTAGTAAACCTTTTCATTAAATTAAATTGTCAGTAAAAATAGACAAAATTATGCTTTATCTGTTACAAAAAATTCTTAAATTTTTTCACTCTCCGTGTAGTGTGTCGTTAAAGTCACAGATTTTGTGGTAAAAACAGTAAATTAGGTTCTATACTCGTAAGTTTATGTTTTTCCATTTTATTTCATAAAAAGTACTTTTTACAATGGACTTTTAAGCATAGGTATTTAGAAACATATGTACGCATTTTTTATTAAAGTTAATCTTGTAGAAATATTTTTAATAATTCTTTTTCTAAAAATCGATAAAAAAAATGTAATTTTTTACTTCTGCATAAAAATTCAAAAAGTTTTAAGACGAACTGGGTGAAAATAAAAATTTTGTATTTTTACTTAAATGTGCAGTATGAAATTAAAAAAAAAATATATTTTGAGGATTTTTTTGCGATTTGGAAGAAAAAAATTTTTGCAAAAAAATTTTAAAGAAAATATGCATGTTTTCTTAACAGAACATGTTGAAAATTAAAGTTGATTTAATTTCCTTATTTGCTTTATTTAAAAAGAGACCTATATCGAATTATAGAAAAATATTGAAAACGAATTAAAAAGGTACAGTTTGGGCAAGTTTTGCTTATTAAAACACTAATGCGCAAAATTAATTTTGAATTAGCGTTGACGTGACAAGGCTTTATATGGAAGCTATGGTCAATTGTGGACCCAACCTTGTGAAATTTGACTGTAAGATTTATACCTTAATAAAATTTCATCTTTATGCGGATATTTATAAAGAAATTTTGCCAATGAAAGTTATTTCCGTGTGGGGGTCTTATAAGAGAGCTATTGTCAATCATGGACTGCATGGGCTCTTTTCATGCTAGTTCACCTAAAAAAGCTATAGAATTATAATGTTTTCGGCTTCCAAAACGGAGTAATAGAGGAAAAATTTTAAAACTAGTTCTATAGACACATGAGGGAACGGTTCAAGACCCAGTTATCAAAATAAATGATCTCTGGTTTATTTTATTTTTCAATCTAATAAGCCATTTCCCTATGACCTCATTTTTGAATCAGTTTAATTTTTTTTAAATTTAGGTAAAAATTTTTTTAGTTATTTAGATTTTTTTGTTTTTTTTTTAACCGTTCCAGGAATTTATTTAGGAACTAGTAATTTATTCAGAGAAGTGATGTAGAAGTGTTATAGAACTAGCTCTTAAGCACAAGTTTTTAAAAACATTTTAAAATCGCAATAAATTTCTATTCCATGAGCACCAGATTTGGTATCGACACCAAGTTTTAAAAATTTTAATAAGTAATATGAAAATAAGACAAAAAAAAAAAAAAAAAAAAAAATCACAACATATTTAAAAATATTGTATCACAACAATATTTAAAAATATTGTAATATATGGTTTGTGATATTGCAACAATTGAGTGCAACTCAAAAAATCCACCTATATAGATAAATTCAGTTTTTCACAATGACGGATGTAATTCAAAATTTAGTCCAATTATTATTGGTAGCTCTTGAATAGGTAGGTAGGTAGAAAAGGGTATCGTATTCGTGCCTCCACCCAGAGACCAAATGGCCCGTTGTGGTCCCTTTAAAGATAGAGAACAAAAAATATGAACCTATATCCTAAAAATTAGTTATGAATGCCTCTAAGACATTTTATTCCTTTTAAAAACCCTATGAGATTGATTAACCCTTTGCCTGTAACCTCATCTAGTTCATACAGTGTGTGGCTCCAAAACTACCTCAACCTTCCGCGCTGAAACCCCACACAATGACAGAATATGTGCACCACTGTCTCTAGGTCCCATTTACTCATCCCATTTACTCATCATATTCCCTATTGAGAAGTGACCAGTAATCATGCCAACCATGACTCTTAGACTACTACGACTCATACTCAGAAGGTGTTTCGAATCTGCCAGTTTAAGACTAGGCCTTAGCATCTGACCAACCTCGATTCGTGTTGACTAGAGTCCAATCCCTTATAGCCCCAAAATAGGACCCAATGGGAATGGATAGCTTTGGATTTTATTTATTTTTAAATTTAATAACAATTACTTTTTGATTTCTTGACATCATATATTTCCATGTACTTATAGACATTTATCGACCCTGCTGTCTCGTTTTAACTACGATTAGGTACTCGTAAAATACGCCAAATTTATTTAAATTATATTTACCGCCGTAATTGTATAGTAACTATATTAAAAAAATCAAAATATTTGAAATTACAACACTATAATTTTATTAAAAGCCAATTAGAAGAAACTTTTTTATTTAAAATGTAATAAAGGGTGCTCCGAAATACTTTCAAAATGCAATAACTCAGAAATTTTCAAAATGTAATAACTCAGAAACTAATAAATATACTTTATAATTCTTTTACAATCTAACTGAAATAAGTGAAAATAATATGTGTGTAAAGTATTATATTAGCCGAAGTCGTATTTACTAAGTTATTATAAAAATAGGAAGAAAGGATAGGAAAAAATTAGGAAATTTTGGGTAAAAATAATAGTTTAATTTAAAATGGAGTATAATTCTAACGTGAACATTTGGGAGAAAGAATTATATATTTTAAATTTGCAATAATTTTGATTATTAAATGGAAAAAAAGTGGTTCATAGCATTTATGTAGAATTTTGTTATATTTTTTTAACAATATTGTGAAATTAAGAATTGTGAAATATTTATACACAAAATTGAACTGAAATATAATCACGAAATCACTATAATACAAATAAGAGTAAATTATCTTAAAAATTTGTATACAATTGTATGATAATAAGTGACCATCTCATTGCCTTTTAAATATTAAAAATTATTGAACAATAATTGTATATATATATATATATATATATATATATATATATATATATATATATTTATTATATATATATATATATTTATTATATATATATATATATATATATATATATATATATATATCTTATTTATTGGTATGTTCCGATAAATGATGCTATTTAGAGATATCAACCTCATCAATTGTACCAATTAATATAGAAAGAATTAACTAAAATTGTATCATGGTATAGATTGTAAGCTTTTTAATTTATTTGGCTATGTCTGGCGATCAGTCATTGCAGCGAATGGGTTATACGTTTCGAAATTTCAATTAGTGTATGATTATACTAAAAATCTTGAAATATGTTTTCGCTATAACTAAATCAATTAAAGACATATTTAGCTCCAAATAAATCAGGGTTTAGTAGATCTTCGATACTTAAAAATATTGCACATACATTTTGATTTTAACTGAAAACCTATGTGTAGCACATATAGTGTTAGTGTATTCAAAAAACGACATTTTCAGAAAACCGGGTTTATAGTTATTCGAAAAATTTCCTTTTTATTACGGTTTTACTTAAAAAAACGGGTTAATCGGTTTTCATTAAAAATACAAATATAATAAAAATGATTATTATTTTATTAAAGAAAGTGCACTTATAATTAGAGTTGTCAAGATATGAGAAAAAAGAGGCTAAATTGAACTTTAAGATAGGTCAAAAAGGATAAATTTCAAAAATAAGGCTAGAAAAAGATTTTTTTTTTTTTTAATTTAGAAACTTATTTTTTCATTCTCATTAGTTTTTAATATTTTTCTAAAGAAATTGCAATAAATTTATAAATAACACCCAGCAAAATGACCCAATGTTTTGAAGTGAAGCGTCATTTTTGAATTATAATTCCTTTTTGATTAAGCATTCTCAATTTTTTGCGTGATTTATCACATTAATAAAATTTTTAATTATTTTCGTATCGCCACAAAATGAGTTAGGGTGCTTTTAATTTGGAGAATGAAGCGCTGCGAAATTTTTTATTAAAAATAAATAAACTGGATTTTTATGCGAAAAAGTACACAGAGATGCTCAAATGGGTGATTTCATAAAAATAAAATTAGTAAAAGCAAAATAAAAAGGATAGATTTAGCCTTACAAAGGCTAACCTGGCAACACTGCTTATAATACATGTCATTTGTAATGACAAGTAATATAAAAATAAAAAGTCATACCACTCTTCTGCAGCTAAAGGATAATGGTCAAATTTTTTATTTTTTGAACTGAATTCTGATAATGCTTCTTCCGATCCAACTCTTCCTACCTTATTCTTATGACAAACGAAAATTGACTTCATACCTAGATTTTGTTAATAAAAATTAGCTTAAATCTATTAAAATAATACAAAACTCAGTTCTCAGCACGTCTGGTGTTAATCAAATCTCAAATTAGAAATTAAAAAAAAAAAAAACTAGACTAAAACTTTATTAGTTCATAATGAAAATGAAAAATATCTTCAAATAATTATGGGCCAGGTTCAGTACAACAAGATAATTGTTTAAAAATAAAATTTGTAAGAAAACTACTCACAAAATTTTTAATTTTCATACAAATTTAATTTTTAAACTATTCGATATTTTTAATGCATCAGAACATAAATAAGGTTCAATTAGCAAATATAAAAAATTGAGAAGTATAGGTTAATTTAGTAAAAAAAAAAAAATAAATGCAGGAACATTTCATAAAAAACCGGTTAACTTACAGAAAAAAATCTACCTATCGAATTATTCGAAAATAAAAATTATTCGAAACCGGTCGGTTTTTAAAAAGTAAAAACCGGTTAACCGTTTTCCGGTTTCGGTTTTTGAACATACTGGTTTCGGGTTTTGAACATACTAATTAAAAAATGAGGTTATGAGACAAAATCACAAATTATTCCAAAGTGGACACAACATTAATTTTTATTTGGTAAAGCAACCCTACAATATTTTGGAAGATATTTTCCTAAAAAAAATTTACGCAATATCTTCTTTTTATTATTTGAACGAAAATTAAAATTTTTTGATATTTTATTTTTATCAGTTTAAAGAAAATTAGGCAATAAACAAGAAAAAATATATAAAATTTTAATCTTTTTATTATTTTTATTCTCAAAATATGGCCCTTTCTTAAGTAAGGTTATATCTCCTCCGAAATAAATTGATGATATCCCATTGAGATAATCTGGAAGAAATTAATATAATACTTTTATTTTTCGGTCACAATTTTTTCAGTTGTCGAAAAATTTTACAAAAATGAAAAAATATTGAAGAATATTGTCTTTTAGCAAAATAATGGGCATTTTATGTGAACGTTTTAGTTTTCGTGCTTTATCATGTTAAGATTTATGTACATGCTTTACAAGATGTAAAAGTTTTCTTTATTATATTATTTCAAGATTTATGTAGTGATAATTTTTTCGTATATTTATTACATCTTCCAGCAGATTATTGATTTCTTATTCCTTAGACATATCGCCTTTGACGCACAATCTCTCCCGATGGGAGAAACTTCCGCAATACGAATATAATTATTGCGGCAATAAAATTTTTCTTCTAAGCAATCTTCTTCCTTGTAGGGTATGCATACTATATGCACATTACTGTATTCATTGCATTTTAAATTATTTTCTAATTTATTAAATGAAGAATTTATTTATACAATTTGTTTATATATAAATATAAATAACTGTTTTTGTTTATGATGCTGTTTTTATTTTTGGCAAAATTTTTATTTCTTGGAATTTACTATAAGTAAATACAAAAAAAAAATAAAATAAAATAAAATAAAATAAAATAGTAAAATATTGCGAATTTGAATTAAAATTTTTCCCTTCTTAAAAAGATTAGATAGAGATCATTTATATCATAACTTTTTTTTACTGTTTTTTTTTCTTATCAAAACCTTGATAATGAAAATATCAAGATAATCTACACTGGTGCATATTCCTATAAACGCACATCAATTTTTTTAATCAACTTACCAAAAATGGGATAAAAAATAACTAAGGTGCTACAGATTAATTTTTGAAATTATTTATTGGCTTAACTTAAAAAAAAATATATAACAAAAAACTTAAAATGTACATTTTTCATTGTAATTTTAGTAGTTTAATGTCATCTTTTATGGCATTTTCCTATATACGTACTTAAACTAATGAACCAATTTACCATTATTAATAATGTATTGATGAATCTTTCTTTTGGATAACTTCAAAAATTCGGACTGGCATAAACTCGACTAATTTTTGAAGAATTACTGTAAATTTCTTCCCAGGCTTCCTTAATTTTTAATTTTAACTCCTTTATTGTCATTATGGTGTTTCTTGCGTAAACTTTACGGGCTTTATCCTGTTGGAATATACAATCTTCATCCATTTTTCATAAATAAATGGTAGAAAAGTATCTTCCAACAGTTTATTTTAAATTTCACTGTTCATTTTAGTTGAAACAAAATATATTTTTGATTTTCCTGCAGCAGAAAAGGTTGCCCAAACCATAACATTGCCTTCACCGAAATTGCGTTTCGACACACGAATTTCTTTCGACCTCAAATCGTGCCAATAGCAGGAATTTGAATCGGGACCATTCAAATTGATTTTCTTTTCATCAGAAAAGATTATTTTATTCCACACATCTGTCCATTTCATTTATTTGCGTGCAAATTTTAAACGATTTTCCTTATGATGCTGTTTTAATATTGGCTTACAGTTTGGTTTCTTCCATTAATTTTAAAATCATAAAATCTACGGGTTCGCAAAATGTGTGATCAAATGCTTCTCATGCATACTATAATATATGGGCCAATATAAAAACTTTTTCATTTTAGGGCTTAAAAAAATATATATTTTTTTTTTTGATTTGACAAGATATAGTGCAAATTACTCATAATTACAACAAGTATCAATCCCTATTTCAAAATTTGTATTTTGTTGACTTCCCTATATGTAACAAAGAAGGTGTAGAATTTATCCACAAAGCCCGATTAGTTTATATAAGATCGCATGAGATCAAAAAGTATAAATGTTTAGACCTTTTTCTAAGTTTTTCAACTTTGAACAACAATCATGATTATAAAATGAAAATTATGGTGCTAAAATTTTACACTCTTTTAGTTTCAAGTCTTGAGAGTTCAGATCTGTAACCCGTTTGCTTAAAAAAATATTACCACAAAAATTATTTAAGATTACAAGCAATTTCAACCAGGTTAACATTTTTTGATAGTGGCCAATATACACATAGCTTTATTATATGGATGTTTGTAATGACAACAGATTTGTAGTTTTTTTTTATTTAAAATTCAAAAAGTTTGCTAGATGTCTTGGTTTTATTACAAGATTGATATTGTTTTAGACCTAGTTTAATTCGTCCTATCTAATTTTATTTTTATAATTTTTTTATCACTGCCAAACATTTTAAGGGAAAGTGCTCTTGATGTGTTCTATCATTAAAGGCACTTTAAATAATAACACTTCTAATCGCAAATTTTAACAAGCTGGGCACTCCATTGGTAAAGCTAATTCTTCGACTACGCTGAATTCAATGGTGGCATTCGTTTTTCGAAGTTAGCTCTCGTATTCGCGATATTTGGGTTTAAACTTTATTATGGAAGTGGCACAAATAATAGAAAATGAGTAATAAAAGGGGACATAATTTCTGCAAATTAAACAATAAATTAATTGAATATATATAACACCATTGAATTCAGCGTCGTTGATTATTTAGAGTTTTTGACGCTTAATTTTAAACTAAAGTTATTTTTTTAGATTTATCAACAAGAATCCCGCAATTCTAAACAAAATTTCAAAAATTTCCAAAAATGGGATTTTTTTTATGTTTTTTTGCCATATCTTCCCAACCGATATCGAGGAGCAAAATTTTCTATTACAAAAAAATTAAAAACACATTAGGCTATATGAAAAGTATAACTTTTTTTGATTTGAGAAATTAAGGCAAAAATTTGAAATTTGTTGGAAAAATAGGTAAATTTTAGGAAACCCTGGTTCTCGCAAAAATCAATTAAAAATTTTTTTCCTTTAAAATATTTATTTTGTTTTTAGTTATCTTTCAGAAAAATATAAATATTATATATGTTATTTAAGAATATTTTTACATAACAGAAAAAGAATGTTACCACTTTTTTGGCAAAAGAAAAAAGGAAAAAATCGACTTTTTCAAAAGTTAAAATTTAATTGCCAATAACTTTTGCCTCCCTAAATATTTTTTCAAAATTCTTTCTTTACACAATTTTGCTTTTTGTTATTAATAAAAAAAAATCCACAAAATCGAGTAAAATATGTAGCGAAAAAAACTTCATCAAGGCAGGCTAAAAAGTAAATATTTTAATCTTTGGAGCCTTATATCTCTTAAACTAAAAGAGACAAGATATGCATACGACGCCGTTTTATAAATCTCAACCAGCAGAATCCTTTTATATAAAAATCATCAAATCGATACAGATATAAGGAATCAGGACCGTTTAAAAAAATGGTATACCCGAAGTGTTCAACTTTGGCACACTGTGGACCCGCTCACTTTAGGTCTATATGGTCAAAGCTCGAAACTTACACTCGCCTACATCTCTACTATCACTATATGAAATTTCATTGAAATCGGAACAGCCGTTTCGAAATTACTTAATTATTTCCATTTCATTTTTTGAATCGCACACTGTGCATCTTTTAAACTAAAGAAGATAATATATGCATACGACGATGTTTTTTTTTTTTTTTTTGTAGATCTTGACCAGCAGTCTTCTCCCATATGAAAAATCTTTCAAATCGATTCAGATATAGTAAATCAGAACCGTTTTAAAAAATTGTATACCCGAGGTGTCCAACTTTGAGACCCTGTGGACCCGAGCTTTTTAGGTCTATAAGGTCAAAGCTCGAAGCTCAAACTCGTCTACACCTCTACTATCACAATGTGAAATTTCATTGAAATCGGAACAGCCGTTCCGAAATTCCATAATTATTTCCTTTTCTTTTTTGAATCGCATTCAGAAAGTGATTCTTAGTCGAATAGTATACTTTAAGGTGACTGTTGGATCAATATATTTATGCGTTACAAATATCAGCACCAACGCATATTACCCCAACCATAAAAAGTTATAAAAATTGGGGTATATACAAAAAATGGGTAGAAGTATTTTTGCTAGCAATATCATCAAATACCCATTGAACTTTTTTGTACACTAAACAAAAAAAAAAAAAAAAAAAAAAAAAAAGAGAGCTTGTAGGTGCGCGGCAAACCTACAAGGTCTCTTTTTTTGTATATATCCCTTGCACTTGTGTTGAAGGGTATAAAAATGAATGTGTGTATATACAATCAACAGTTTGTGTACATTTTTTTAATATTTTTTGTTTCAGATGTTTGCCTATAACTTGGTTGTTTACGGACCGATATGATTAATTTATAAAAAAAACGAATTCCATAAAATTCTATAGATGCTTCACAAAGTCTAAAAATTCGTATTGATCTATATCATAGTTACTAATGAAACAATTTCGTTCATTCTTCCGCAAAAACATTCCAAAAAAAGGATCCGAATTTTTTGTGCAAAAACGAAGTCGCTAGCTTATATAGGGGCTTAGAAAAGTCGAAAATAAATACATTTTTAGAGGCTTTTTCGGATTTTGATTTTTATTTATTTTATTTTATTACAAATGGAATGACAAACTTATATATACAACTGTGGTGAAGTGTATAAAAAGGTTATAGGTTATCGACCAAACTTAGCGTCAAAATTAACCAATTATTGAAACTAGTTTCATCAAGATCAAAATTCTAAATTGGTTTCAATTGACCGAATTTTATTTATTATCACATACAAAGGAAAATTTAAATAAATAAATAAATTTTGTTTAGTAAAGTGTGATCAACAGATTTAATTGAACTTTAGTGTTGGGTTTTAATCTACTTTTAAGAGAAGGTGTAAACAAAAATTGTTACTATATTAACAAATAATTTGATGAAATATCACATAAGTAACTTATTTATCACATTCACCCACACTTAACTTCAGAAAAACATTCCCGATTAGTTGAAAAGAATACGCTGCCCTAACGCGGCTCAATGTGCCTTTAGGAATATGTATGGTAATAAAAATGGACTGATAAATATCTAATAGCTCTTTAATCTTTTAATTAATATTTAACACATGAGTTTAACTCCAAAATAACCTTGTATTGCAAATACAATTGAAAAACTAGATTAAACGTTGTACTATCTATTCGAATAAGAAAAAAGAAAATGAAATGTTAAAGAATAAGTCTTTTTTTTTTTTAATTTAAGAAAAAACAATATGATTTAATTCTTTACTTAAATTAACAACGTATCACAGTTAATAATCTCTTTACTTTGGGTAATAGGTTTTGTTGAGTTTCAGAAATACTATTGAAATTTTGAGTTATACTTAGAAAGCTGTTTCCGGATAACTTCGTGTATTGATGTTTTTCCAACCCAGTTGTTTTGTAACTTTAAAATTAATACGGCTTAACAAAATTTGAAAAATTGTGCAATCAAATTTTCATCAATGTAACTATGAATACAACTTTGATATCAAAGTCAAACATTTGAAAACACAGAGAAAAAAATTCATATATTTGATTTAAGTAATATGAATTTCCCAAACTTTTTTCATAAAAAATAAAATTTTGTTCATACATATTATTAAATTCTACTTAATGAAAATGTTGCTAAAATTTTTATTTAGTTTTATTAGATTTGATTCAAATGCTAAATAAAAATAGTTATGCATGAAAATATTAAAAATAAATTCCTTTAAATGGCAATTTTCCAATAAAAAGCTGTTAAAAAGTAAAGTTTTAAAATTTGCAAAATTTGCAAATATTTCTATAATAAAATCAATGAAAGTAAATTTTTATATTAATGCACAAACTTTTTTCTGTGTAGAATTAAAAGAAGATTAATTCATTTAAGCATTTTTTTTTTCGTATAAAAATTAATTGCTAACTAAGTCTTTTTAAATTTTTTTGGCATGAGTTCTGAAACAAAATGAATTTTTTTTACGAATTTTTGACGCCATCTGTGAATATGAACTTTATACATTATAAACGTAATTCAGCACTGCTAGGTCCTTCCTTAACTTTCTTTTTACTTAGATGCAATTCTTTTCTAGTAGCCGCTATTATGGGTAGTTTAAAGAATTAAAATTATGTGGGACTAAAATAACACTATCTAGGTGCTTTCACTATAGTGTCAAAATTCTGAATCCGGCTAGAGAATGTTTAAATTACTGTTGCATGTTAGAAGTGTCTTTTTATGACACTGCTTTATATGATTATTCCAATTTATTCAGATTAAAGCACCAAAACGTTCACACATCTTGTCGCATTTACAGTAAACTTGTCATACGATAAATTGTTAAATTTGTGCTTTTTAATACGATACTATATATTATAACCATCTTATCGATTATTCGGTACATAATCTTATACCTGGGAAGATGAGAAAAATCAGCAATAAAGAATGTTTTGCTAACTAATGCGAAACATTGAACAATTTTTATTTATCATTATTATTCATTTGTGGGCCTTCTTACACGTCCGAACAAGTTTGGCATAGCTCTTAAAAGCTTTTCCACTTTTTGAGATTGGAATCCATTTTTATTACTTTTTCTTTTTTTTTTTTGTCAATTTTCATCTCATTGCTTGAGTCTTTGCTAAGCTTTTTTATTGCCCTGAAATATAATTCCTTGGTCAAAAGTTACGCGATTGAAATTTTCTAATAAGTTCAAAATAAAAATTTTAAATTGATTTTCTATGTTTGTTTTTGATTGCCCTCTGCAAGCAGGTATATCAACATAATTAAAATATTGAATCTGTTGTTAAATCTGACATATTTCTAGAAAATATTGTGATCAAAAAAGGCATTTAAAATTAACGACAATAAGAGATATGAAAATTGTGTGTTATATTTTATTTACATCTTAGTAAATATCAAATATCTCCCAAAAGCCACATTAGGTCGCTTTACATTGTAACAGAGTGCAATTAGAAAAAAATCGTTTCTATTCAAAAACACAATCTATTCGAATCGACGCACAGTGTATTTTGTTTTTTTTTTTTTTTTTTTTGGGTTAACATGTTTGTCCGCGGCTTTTAAATTAACTATCGTATATAATACAATGATTATTACAAATTTCAATATTTGACGAATTTCGGTAAAAATCATTCAAGGACTTTGAATTTTGAAATGTATGGCTTAGAAAATTTAATCTTCAGATGGACGTCCGGACGGACATACTTAAATCATCACACAGTTATTAAATGACGCAAGAAATAACTAAGTATTGTTCGCTATTATGTTGGTCATATTTCTATTAATTTTCATAATATTTTTTTAATTCGTTCCTGATTTATAAACAAATGTGTTCTACTAAATAAAATATCTTCATACAAATTTCATATTTTTATACAAATAAATTTAAATAGTTTATTTAAATGAAATGTCTAACGACCATTGTTGTACACATAAGGTGTTTCATCAGAAAATTCGTAATAGCAGCAACTTTAATACATGGACATATTGGTTTTTTGGATCATTTTTGGATTTTATGTATTTTTTTTTTTTTTTTTTTTTTGTGGAATGTTAAGAGCATAGAAGTTTAAGTGAACTAAATTTTCAAAACACAAAAACAAACTATTTGTGACTACATGTTGTTGCATGAAATATTTTTTAAGAGGTTCCTCTTATTTTCCTTAAGGAAAGTTAAATACTTATTTTGTTTTATAAAATACAAAATAATAGGTTTTTTTTTAATAAAATCATTCCTTTATCCAGTCTTGCATTTTCTTGCAGCTAAATTATACATAGAATAATGCAGGATAACCTACACTATAAGCCGGTATAAGTAAATTTTTTTGCTGGTTTTGGCAAAATAGTTAAAAGCTTAAATGAATACAAAATATTTTGTAAAAAAATAGTTTTTAAAAATCAAAAATTTATATGTTGAAATCTTTAGAAAAATAATAATGAAAGTTGTACTTGATAGATAATGAACCTATTATTCAAATATAATAATAAAAAGTTAAATGTCTATAACCATTTGAAAATTATGCACCCCGAAATATTAAACATTTTTATATCAAAAATTATTTTGTATCTTTATTAAATTTAGCTGATTTTAAAACCAAATATCTTTGTAACTAAAAGAGATACAATGAAACTTAATGTTTAACATTAAGGTCAGTGCTAAAATTAAAAATATTCAAATTCAGATTTTTGTGTTTTTACTTATATTTGATCACTCACATCTCCAAAAAATGTACATAATGCGACGCCATTCTCCTTTTTATACCTAACACCCACCTTAAAGTATACCAATTGACTTAAAATATCTTTTTAAAGCGATCTAACGATGTCCGTCCATCCGTCTGGCTGGCTGGACGGCTGGCAGTCCATGAAAACCTTGTGCACAAAATACTTTTATGATACAAGGAGGAAGCCTATTGAAATTGTTTGTGATCGGTCCATTATTTCACATAGCTCCCATACTAATTTCCCACGGAATAGAGTTTAAACACTCAAAAATACCTTAAAAATAAGAATATTTTAATGAAATGCACTGCAAAGAAGTTCTGTACAAGTATCAATCTTTGTACCAAATTTTATGAAGATCGGTCACCAATTGACCGTAGTATCAAGTTAATATTCGACACAAATAAGCTTTATGTAAGTAGAAATAACATTGCCAAATTTTATGAGAATCGATCCATAATTTACCATAGCTCCCATATAAATCCACTTTCAGGAATCGCTCTAAAGTGCATAAAATCACTTTAGATGTTAGTATCAATGCATTATTTTGTATTTGTATATTTTATTTGACATTTAGTAAAATTGACCACAGGTTTAATAAAAGTCCTCTTCCCGAATTTTTATGCTCGTAAACAATGGTGTAGGGTTTCATATAGTCGGTCTTGATCGACTATACTTTTTTTCTCGTTATATTTTGAAATATTTTAATTGAAAACTTAAACAAATTACAATTTTCTTTGACACCAAACCTCACAGTTTGTGCTTTATGAACGGGCCATCAGCCAGAACAATCTACTACTTTTTAAATAAAATTTAACAAGAACCAATTGAATTAAATTGAACTAAACATGTTTGTAGTTTTTATATATATTTTTATTATTTGTTATTTTTGTATTTTATTTTCGTCTTTTGTGCCAGCAATTTTATTAATCAACATTTATTTATTAATTTATTGTCTCTCTACATTAAAGCATCATAAATAAATTTTTTTACACTCTTCTCTTTCTCTCTCTCTCTCTGTGCGTTTTAACAGGAAAAAAACAGCATTGAGTGCAAGTGTGTGTGTATAATTTTCTAACAGTATATTATACATATGTATGTATGTATGTTGGGGTTTTCTACTTAGCTCTTAGATAAAATTATACGTAAAGGTTTAAATTTACATTCCTTTCAGGATTTTACGGAAACGATCCAAAACAATGTTGGCATGTTTTTCAGTAAAAATAAGTGCGGGTCTGAAGCGGACAGCCAAATCACCGCAACCACCAGTTTGTAGACCATGCATTTTGAATTTGTTGATAATGTCGTCACGAGTTTGGGAATTCTTGCAGTTAAAAGCCAAGTAGGTACCACGACCTCTGACTGAATTGATAATGGTAGGGAATTCTTTTTCCAATTCCAAGAAGCCAGATTTCAAGACCTTGCCCGATCTGTTGACTTGATCCAAAAGGTTGTCCTGTTTGATAGTTTTAATGACTTGTTCGAGCATAAGAATTTTAGCAGGTTCACCCATCCAGGTGTTGAAAATACGATAGGCTTCTTTGGGGCGGAAACTAGAATGATGGAAATAGCCACCCAATTGCATTTTCTTACTGAAGGTGACAACATCTGGAGGAGATTCCAAGTTGAAGTATTCATGGCACCACATTTTACCAGTGCCGCCACCACCGGTCTGGACTTCATCCATAAGCAGGGCCATGCCGTTGGCTTTGCAAATGCGTTGCAATCCTTGGAAGAATTCCGGAGAAGCTTCGTTGTCACCACCCTCACTTTGAATGGGTTCAACTACAACACCGGCAACTGTAAGGTCCTTTTTACGGTATTGCTCTACAAGATCTTCTACTTCGGCCAAACAGCGTTTATCTTGTTCCTGGTTGTAGGCAACATTTTCCTCCAAAGGATAACGGTATTGAGGGAAAGTGGCTACGGGCCAATCGAAAGAAGGTACATCAATTTTGTGTATATATTTGGAATGAGTGGTGGATAAAGATCCCATAGTACGACCATGGAAAGCACCCTTGAAGGACAACAAACTCAATTTGGGAGCACCAGGGGCCATATTTACCATACAGGAACTCTTTTCTTCCTCAGTGAAAGTGACATTTTCACCACGTTGTATCTGTCTGTACCACATGAATATATTTTTGTAGGCATTTTCATTCGAACAGGACCCACACATCATAGTAGTCAAGTTATCCATACCCTTAGGAGCCACTTCCAACAAAACATTATGCAATTTTTCGGGCCACTCCTTGTTGGGGAATACACCCAAAGCAGGTCTGTTGATTAAAGACTTAAGGTTGGCTTCATTCTGGAAGACATTCATTAAACTGGGATGATTATAACCCAAAGGCATTGAGGATATTTGTGTGTAAACATCCAACAGCATATTACCATCTACGTCACACAAATAGTTGCCTGTCGAACGTTCATAATCGGCAAACAATTGTACACTTCCAGCATTTTGTACAGCACTCAATTGTTTTTTCAATTCCAAGGATTTTGGGCCAGGAATAGTAGATGTTTTTATTATGGGTTCTTTGGGTTCGGCTAAACTGGCAAAATGTTTAACATTTTTTAAAGTGGAAGCTCTAGTTACTTGTTTAAAACCTAAGGCAGCACGCATTGTGATTCCGTTTCTTTTTTTGTCGTTTAATTTAAAAAAAAATTATAAAATTTTTTCCTTTTTGTGTTCTTTGGTAATCAATAACGCGACTAAAAAAAACTATTTCAAATACTGAACAACATGGAATACAATTTAATACTAAAGAATGGTATACATTATTTCCTTCCAAATACTATAATATACCTCCATGATGCACAAAAAAGAGATGATAGATAGAAAGAAGAGAAAAACCAACAATAACAACAATCAACCACTATAACATACTGTAGATAGGTACCATTTGTATTATGGAAGCAGCAGCGTTGGCAGAGACCGATAACTACTCTGCGAGCAGTAAGTGAGTGAGTGACGAGTGTTCATACAGTTAAAATCAGATTCGGCGCACATTTATAAGTAATTATTAATTTTTTTTTCTTTTTTTTTTTCTTGTTTTTGGGAACTTTTGTAGTCGCTACGAATTGTTTTCACTTTATAAAGTAATTTATGAATTATCTGAAAGAAAGATGCCATAGCATACGGGAATAAATTAGCATAATTTTTCTTTAAATGAAATTTTACGAATATAGTAAACTTTTAGATATTAGAACTTTAAAATGAAAAGAAGTCTAAATTTTAAGGGAAAAGTTTATAGTAGAGAACTTTGTTTATTAAATTTTAGAATAGCGAAAAATATTCCTTTGGTTCGAAGGTCTGCTACTAATCACTTTACATTTTACAATTGACAATTGAATGACATTTTACCAGTTTTTCTAAATAATTTATAGTTTTATTGAAATTTTCTTCTAGTTTGAATATTACTTTGGTGATATCTTTATACAATCTTCATAAAATATGTATGTTCTTAAAAACATATTGATTTACAGTCAACTTAGATTCAAACAAATGTAATCTTGTTAAAAAAAAATCATTTAGAAACATGCGAGTAAAACTATTAAACACATACTTCTAATTCGGACGACAAGTAGTATAACAAATTTATCAGACTAATTGTATCGCATTTTGTTTTCTATTAATAGCCTAGCCGATAAGTTTTTATTAAATTAAGATTAACAAATCTCTTCGACTATTAATTAATTAATTTAATTTTTAAGACTATGTACATATGTATGTATGTACTTATGTATATTTCGTCTTCTGTTCTCTTTAACAAATTCTTCATTATATTAGAAACGTTTTTACAACAATGGATTTAATCCTTAATCAGTTTTGTGGTAATACTATTATAAACAAATGGGTTACAGATCTGAACTCACAGGACTTGTATCTTAGGTTTCATTTTATAATCATTATTATTGTTCGAATTTCAGAAACTTAGAAAAAGGGCTAAAAATGACTTAACTTTTTTCTTTACACTTTTCATTCCCGCGTTTATTCTTTTTGATATCATTCGATCTTATATAAAATAATCGGACTTTGTGGATACATACAGGGTAGTAAAATTTTGATGACAAAATTTTTTAATTTATAAAATTTTTTTTGTTTTTTTTTTTTGGCGGGGTCTGTGCGCCTTTTAACGGAAAAAATATTTTGAAATAGGCATTGATACTTGTTCTAATTATGAGTACTTTGCGCTATATCTCGTTGATGGAACCGGTAGTCTCAAAATATAGAAAACGAGAAAATTAAAAAAAAAAAAAATAGTTTTTCGCAAGGCACTTTCACAGTTTCTAATGGTATAGCATGGATTACCGCGTGCACTTAGTTTTTTGTTATTTTACACAATAAAATCGAATAAGTAGTAAGAATAAATTTAATAAAACAATTTTGTTTTTGTATTTTTAACAAATTGCAATTTTTACAAATCTTGGATATATAGATAGATATAAGAATGGCGACAAATATAATTGATCGGGACCATAAATTTAAGTCAAATATAGTTGATACTTGAAAATGGGACACTTTTGTCAAAACAGATTATGCTAAGGCACATCTCATGGACATCACGAAATCAACCACAATTGGCATAATTATGTGGTTGACTCTAATACTTAATGGAAATGTAGAGAGAGGCGTATCAAAAAATTTCGAAATATAAAAATTTTATGAACCAAAAAAAAAAAAAAAAAAATGTACTTGTTTTCAAAAAAAGGATCGCAATATTAAATAGCATTTCTTTGTAATAAACTCCATATAATAAAATATATTTTCGTATAATAAATAGACAAATGGAAAATACTAGAAAAAAGAATTTTAAAACTAAGAAATACTGAAGTAATAAAATAATTTGAATATTTGAAAAAAAAACTTAACTAATCTAATTTCTTGTACATAAATATAAAAATTTATTTTAATTGATTTTACTTTATAATATTTAAGAATATTGTCTTAAAATGAATACTTTTTTATAATTGAAAATATAAATGAAAATTCAAACAATTTATTTTAAGTCTTCTTGATTTTTGATTCATTTCAAAAAATGAAAAAAAGTGTTAATATTTAAGACATTATTCTTAAATATTATGAACTAAAATTAATGAAAGTAAATTCTTATATTTATGCACAAACTTTTTTCTGTGTAGATATAAATTCATTGATAGAAAAAGTACAACAATTTTGGCCAAAAGTTTATTGAAAAAAATTTTCGTGGAACAAATTAATTTTGTGGCGAATTTTTTACATTTAAAAATTCTCATTTGACTGCATTTTTTTAATAATATATTAAGATATGTAACGCACAGGTGATGGATTTCATAAAAATAAATATCGAGGTATATTATCCAATAATAATATATCTTCTAAACTACTTTAGTATCCTGATATAATGAAAGGTTGATTTTGGGGATTAGTAAAAAATATCTAAATTAAATCATAGTGAAAAATTAAAAATCTTGAAATAATTTTAAATCGATTAATAAGTTTTGGGCCATTTAGGACAGAGGAGAGTGTATAGAATCTTTTCGACAAAATTGCAAGGCTAACAAGGATACAACAACCGAATAACAGGTTCGGAAAGTTTCAAAATCGGGTTTTTAAACTCATGATAAAAAAAGTCCTTCAGAACTGCTCCAAAAGTGCACAAAAGGGATTCATATATAGGGCATTAAAAAAAAAATAATAAGTTGTCTTGTAAAAAAATAATGTAAGATTTATGTTAATTTTTGGACAAATTTTAACATTTTAAATTTTATTGCAATTTTATTCCACATAAATAAGTTCATTTAAAACTTGTTTTTAGTAGTTTACAGTTTTTATAAGCGTATTTTAGAAAGAAACTAATTCATTGAGATACGCCTTTTCTACATTAAGCCACTAGTTTTTTTAAAAAAAGCATATTTTTTAGTGCATATAAAAGCCTATGCAGATAATAACATTTTCCACAAATGAAAGGTTTCTAAAACAGAATTTCATTCACTTTTGGCAACAATAAAAAATTGCCTCAATAATTCCAACGCAACATGAAAACGTACACATAGATTAGCAAAACTCGGTTTTATGACCTCTTAAATTTCGATTTTTTTGGAGCCCTTTTTTTAATATGGTTGAAAATAAAAACATGTTTAATAATTTAATCCAAATATTATTATATATAAGTGTTGTTTTATAGTCTACATTATTATAATATTATTTATAATAGAATTTTACCGGATGCCACGCCCTTTGAGGCCTATTGTGAATTGTTTTAATAACATACAAAATAGCAAAATTGATTTTACTTAAAGTGGACTAAAAACTGGGCGTGACATTCAACTTATATTTTATACCATGGTTTTTTTCCACAAAATATTTAATACGAGGGCGGATTAATATGTCAGTGACTTTTCGAAATTCTCTCGTAGTTATATGAAATGAAACACTATTCCCATCAAGTACCACCTGTTAATAGACTACTGTCAAATTTTTAGCAAGTGTCGTCATTTACTTTGCGTAAAAAATAGGATTTTTCGAGGTCCTTAAAATGGGCATTTGTTTAAAGCTATAGCACATCTTATGAGCGATTTAATGTTTTTAGTATCCGCAACATTTCATGATGATATAGTAAAATTGTAAGAATAATAATAGTTATACCAGCCATCTTCTAAAGATATGTGCTTATATTTTGTTGCACATTTTGTCGAGAAATCTTTTCCTGGTCCATGTTAGGATGTGCGCAAATGCAAATTTTTCAATGATATTACAGGATAAAATTACAATCGCAAACTGAAAAGACATCGGGCACATAATTCACCTAGTAAGAAGGCTGTCCCTATAAGTTTTTATTAAAATTGGACCACGTTAAGAACTAACACGCATATGATTGGTCGACTGAAATCATAATTTTTCTGTGTTTTCGTTATACTACTAATTATGGATTCTAGTTTAAAATATGGTCCGATTTTAATAAAAACTTGTGGGTATAGTTCTCTTAATTTCTGAACTATGTGCCCGAAGTCTTTTCAGTTTGCGATTGTAATTTTACCCTGTAGCCTTATTGAAATATTTACACTTGCGGATACCCTAACATGAACCAGAAAGAAATTTATCGACAATTTGTATAATACAAGCTAGTTACATATCTTTACAAGATAACTGGTATAATTATTCTTACAATTTTACTATGTCGTCATAAAATATTTAATATCCGCTATATTAAAAAACATTAAATCGAACATAAAATGTGTCACTCAAAAACTGATGATACATAAAAATGTACTTCATTGTGGGAAATTTTATACTCTATAAATGTTGTAATGGCATCAAAACACGTATGATGTGTTATATAGGAAATATATTAAAAAAACTGATTTTTGAGACATTTAACCGCGACTTTTAACAGCATGTACAAGACACCAAAACGAAGATATATGCAAAAATTCGCTTCCCTCCATCAAATTCCGAGGTTGAGCCTTTTTTTCGTCTAATTATCCCGGAGTATAAGGTGTGCGTTCAAACAAAACATATTCACCTCTATCTTGTTGTTTACGATAGGGGTGAATATGTAGAATTTTTGTTTCCATGAAAATTTTATTCCCTTCGAAGGGAAAAATGCTGTCGTGAATCTCCCGTGAAAAATGTTTACCGCTATCAGTTCTCAGTGAATATAAAAGAGAAGAAAATTAAAAATCAAAAATAATATTTTAAAGAAAAGTTAAAAAACAAAGCAAAATATTTAGTATTGGAATGATAGTTTGATTACAACGTTAGTTTATTGTAAAGCAATTCGGTTACTTTTTGGAAACCCAACAATACAAAAGAATTACAACAAATTAAAGTGTATAAAATATTTAGAATTGAAACGATAATTTTGTTGCAAGAGGAGGAAAGGAAGTACCAGCGAATTATTCGTTGAAGTCTGACTTCTTGGAGTTACCCGATATATTTCAATAACAGAAAAAACTTAAATTATTTCCCTGTATTAGGCTTATCCACGTCTTTCCAAAGCTTCACAAATCCGCAGGCAATCAACCTGTTGTTTTGCATTTTGTTGAGCAATATATCAGTTTGTGCCTCATTATCGGATCGTGCCCTTAAAATAAATTTTGTTAACTTTAATATTCGAATTATAAGATGAACTGCTTACATGTTCTGTTCTGTTCTGTTCCCCAGCAAAAATAAAGTGAATAAATTAAAGGGAAAAGTGAAAATAAAAACTCACGAAAAAAAAAAATCATTCACTATAAGTGGAATTTTATTTTAGCGTGAAATTATTCATGGGGATTTTTTTCACGATTGAAAATTTAGGGAAGGGGAAAACATTTCGAGGGAAAAAGTATTCATGATATTGGTGATTTTTTTTTAATAAAAGATTAACGGTATAAGTTAGTACTAAAACTAAATCAACTATTTGTAGCATTTCTTCTTCAAATTTTTCTGAAATATCATTTTATATAAAAATTCATTACTAACTAGATTATTTTTATTTTTAGATAAAACTTCTGAAAAAATTTTAAAGTACTTTTAATTCGCTTTTAACTTGGATCCAATTCCTCTACAATTGCGAAAATTCTCGATAGTTTAAATAACTAACACTCCGTTGGACTAGAATAACATTCCTAATTCTGGGTGCTTCTATTGACCAAAAAATTTTAAAAACACTGTTGCATGTCACGAGTGTCATCAACGTCATTTTATTACACTCTTTGTTATGATTATTCGAGTTTATTCAGACTAAAGAAGCAAAACAATCACATATCTTGTCGCATTTTGCGTAAACATGTCATACGACAAATTGTTTTGTTAAATTCTATTGTTTTTAGCTCGATATTATTCAGAACAATTTTCTCGATTATTCGGTATACAAAACTTGTACCTTGGAACATGAGAAAACCCAGCATTAACGTGCGTTTTCCAGGCTAATACAAAATATTTAAAATATTTTTATTTTTTATTATTGTGGAGCTTTGATCATTCTTTGCCTCAGATTTCTTCTCAGCTTTGTTATTCAAAATTTAAATTTGATTTTTTTAGCTTTGATTGACTAAAGGTTAGGCATTGATTTAACATGCCTTGTATTTGATTTTGAAGAAATAACACAACGTGCTATTACGCGGATGAACATGTTTGGCATAGCTCTTAGGAGCTTCTCTATTTTTTGGGTTTGGAATTCATTCTTTTGACTTTTTCTTTTCTAAACCAAGTCTCATCTCAATCTTTACCCCTAATCCGCACGTAGACATTTTTATGTTGACAATTGTCAAATTCTATCTCTCTCTTTAAAATGTTACGTGTCGACCAATAAAAAAAAAAAAATGTTTGACATAAACTGTCGACTTTATTGTTCTCTTTTAAAAATTTGCCCTTTTTAACAAAAAGAAGAGTGCATAATAATTAAATTTGTTTTGAGAAGACAAATAAAAAAGACAATTTGACATAAAAATTTCTCATGTACGTTTTCTCCACCTCTTAACACAAAGTTGGAAATAAAATTGTTTTCCCGTTATTCAGCCAATGTTATTTCTAATGTTAAGAAATAAAAATGTCTTCGTGCAGACATAGAGTAAGGTTCTTATTAAGCTTTTTTTATTATCTTGAAATGCAATACTTTCGTCAAAATTTACTCAATCAACATTTTCTAGTAAATTCAAAAAAAGTAAAAAAAAATTGATTTTGTAAATTTTTTTACTGACATCTGCAGTAGGATAACCGACCGGATTTCAAGAATTCGATCTGCTGTTAAATCTGACATGTCTCTAGAAGATATTGTAATCCAGAAAGATATTTAAAATTAACTGCAGTAAACAATCTTATTATGAAAAATGTGCTTAAAAAGAGAAGGGAATTTAATAAAAATCTTGTAAATATCCTAGGGAAGCTTTGCATTCTATTTATACATGTAATGAAAAAAGTGCTCCAAAATATCGGGAGAGTCCATAAAATCGAAATTCGAACTAATCTTGGAAAAATCATTTGGAGATTTTATTAACTGAGGCAATATTTTAAGATCCAAAATTTGTCGCATATTTAAACATTTTATTATGAAAAAGTCTTTAATATTTAATTATTTAATTGTCCAGTTCCTATACTTATAACTTTTAATATAAAATTTGTCAAATCAAGAAATTATAAAGAAAATTAAGTGGGGAGGTTTTTTTTTAACATGGAATAGTCTAAATATTTTGAAATAATCCGGTTTTTGTGTTATTTAACCTTTTGCTTTTTTTTAATTTTAAAATAAAATAAAAAAAATATATATAAGTATTTGCATAAAAACTGGGAGATTTGTGTAATTGTTTATTTATTTTGCATTTTAATTATCTTGTTGTTTTTTCCTTATTTCTAAAATAATATATAATATTTGTTTGACTGTTAGGTAGTTTTATTATTTTAATACCCCACACCATCCATAGATGGAGAGGGTAATATACGTTTGTGTAGGAGTTTGTAACGATAAAAAGTATTGAACCAACACCTTATAATCAAATTACATGTATAGAAGAATGATTAAGTGTCGATGTTCCCAACTCAAATGAAAGTTTACTTTCTTCTAAGATACCGATTCTCAATCAAAGGATAAAAAATTCTTTTTGCGCTTTTTTTATTGTTATAAAATTACATATGAAAATATTATATGAAATTAATGGCATAACAGATTTTCCAGACAGAATATATTCGAAATTTTGTAATTTTCACTGAAAATTATCTTTTAACCTTTTACATAAACATATTAGGAGAAGTAAGTGTGAAATTATACATTACAATCTTCGTTTAGGTGTCAAAGAAACCTAAATGGATAAGACACCATGAATGCTGATGAAATGTGTAGTAACACAGAAAATACGTATTTCATGCTGCTGGTGTCAAACAGAGAAAAGATAATTTACGATTGCAAACTTGTTTAATAATTGCATAATTTGTCTGATATCTCTTTATTTATTACATGTTTTTGTGTATGTGCTACTATAACACCTGTCGTAAATTAGTTCTTGAAATCCGAAGACACACATTAAAGTGCATTAATTTGTATGAAAACAAAAAATGTTGCAAATGTTCCCCCCCAAACTTAAAGATTGATATATTATAAACTAATCCCCAAAATATTTTGTTTCAATTGTTTCGTTCTCATTAGCTGGACCATTTTGAAAATACCTTAAAAAATATAGTTTTCGATAAACAGTGTTCACAACTTTTAACTTTTGGTCAAAAAATTACAATATGAAATAGACATGTGTAGGCTAATACGTAATGGGAAACAAATTTTTTAAAATTAGTTTTCATTTTCTTGAAATGAAGATTTTAGTAAAATTTTCTATGATTTTTTAAATACTGTTTTATTAAAGTTTGAATATTTCATCTATTTTCTATCATAATTTAGATTTAGATCATTGGAATTGTCTTATTCAGTACTATTGATATATGTATTCATTTAACCCTTTATAAACAAAAGTAATATTATGAGATTACCGGTCCATAATAGGTTATTAATTTCCAAGGCAAATAAATTGTTATTTAAGAAAATAAATGTCACAAGAAGCATAAATTTGTCAAAAAAGTATATATACATATATATATATATATATATATATATATATATATATATATATATATATATATACATATATATATATATATACAATATATATATATATATATATATATATATATATATATACCTACAACTTATTTTCAAAAATGATTTAAACTTTTGGGAATCAAATGTATAAAATTAATCCCTTCTGCTTTTAAAAGATTAATTATCTGTAATTAATAATATAATCAATAATATCAGAGTATACCTTTCCAATGGTACTTTAATATATGTACAATTACATGTTTAAATAATAAAAATATGGCAAAAAAAAAAATTAAATCAAATCTTAATATTTCGCGAATGAAAAGAGATGTGAGATATATATGTATATTAGAGCCCAAAAAAAGTGTTTTTATTACACCTATGAAAATAAACTGGCTGGACCATTTTTCAAAACGTCTTTTTTAAAATTTTTACAAAAATCGTAATTTTATTTCTTAAAAATGCTAAAATTTTAATTTCGTTTGAAAATTCAGCTAGACATTTTTAATCATGAGTAATTAGTCTTTGGAAATCTTCAAAATGGGTAGGTACATGACATTTCCCGTTGCAATGTTTCAGACTTTCAATCAATCGGCATATTTTGAAGAGTGGGTGACCAAAAAGAAACGTGAACTTTATCCACCGGAAAATTTGGGCCATCGTGAGGCTATCCAATAAGCCATACATGATTATCGTAAAAAGCAAGCTTTACAAATAATAAAAGCTCTCGAGGATATAAAGAAGAAACAAGAAGTGTGAAGAAAAATATGTTGCACATTGTTTCCGTCGTCTTGACGCCGAAGTGTATTATGAAGTGTATTATGTAAGAACGTGTTGTTATTTTAATTTAATAACTTTTAAAAATTATAAAAATAAGAAAACAAATTAATAAAATAGAAACCATAGAATACAAATAGACGTTTATGTGGGAGGCATTTCGAATTAAATTTAAAAAAAATTAATCATTTTTTTCAAAACAAAAACAAAATATATGTGACTACATGTATTTTGTTGTTGCATGAATTAGGTTTTTGACAATTGCATCAGGTTTTTTTCTCTCACATCTTCTTCTTATTAATCTATAATAAAAACTATGTACATATGTACAAATTTATGTTTTCATTTTTTTACGAGCATTTAAAAACGTCTTTTTTAAGTTTTTAAAAATTTTTGCATTTTTTCCCAAAGAAATTCGGTATTATTTAAAAGGTATTTGAAATCCGCGTCTTTTGGTATGTAAAATATATCTAAAAGTGACCTCGTTCTACAAAATATCCTATTTTTCAAGATTTTTGATTAGACGGTCAATCTGATATAAAATTTTATAAAAAATAGTCAATGGTGGTCGAAAAGGTGTATAAACTCTTTTCTCTTTAACATAAAATTGTATTTAAGAACATATAATAATTTAACACTTTTTTAAAAGGCATCTTCAAAGCGATAACTTTGAAATTAAAAATAAGCCCAAACACCTAACAGGCCTATGTAGGGACGCTCCCGAATTTGACCTATTTTAAATCAAAATTTTTAATTTAGCCTATATGTTCTAAAATCCCAAAGGGTATTTCTGCAAGCCGAATGCAGTTTCGAAAACTTTTATGTATTCCAAAGAGTTTGCCAATGGCTTTTTCCAAATCTGCAATAAATGCGTAATTTATGGACAAAATTAAAAAAAATATATTTTTGGGATTATCGTCGATTTTTGAGAATTGTGAGATTCCTTTTACAAAGTTTTACAAAGTCAATAAAATTTAACAAAGTTTCTCCAAAAAAAGCTATTTTTTTACAAAAATTTTAGTTTAATTCAAAAAACAAGAATTTTAGAACATATATGTATGCTAAAGTAAAAATTTTGAGTTAAAACACGTCAAACCTGCGATTATGGTTAAATAAGTTGTGTTTTTCGTTATAGAGGGTTTTGAATATAGGCCATGGTTGTACTTTTTGAAAAGGATAAAATCTTTTCTTTCTAATGCCAGTTCTAAAACTTTAAATGAATAACAGGTATTCGAGAAAAAAATTGTAAAAGCGAGAAGTTCGAAAAATCGATATTATTAAAAATTCTAAAAACGGTTTAATAATATACTTACCCAAACATACAAACTATACCATACTACATTTCAAGTGAACAAAGTATAAAGTGATACAAAAAAAAATTTGTACTCATGGTGGTTGGAGTATTATGCGTTTGTGCTGATGTTTGTGATGCACAGAAAAAATATCCAACACCCACTTTTTGAGTCGATCTAACGATGTCCGTCCGTCTGGCTGGCTGTCCATGTAAAACTTGTGCACAAAGTACAGGTCGCAATTTTTAAGATAATTTACAAATTAATAATTTACAAATTAAAAAACACATTATATACTAAAATAACCATATATGAGTTAGAAAATATAAACATTTCCCTTGATTTACCATGAAAAACTCTAGCAAACACACAAAAAATATTTTCTGACGGACGCCTCTTATAATGACAGTGTGACCATTTGAATTTTTAAAACACGTTTTTTCCGAGTTGATATTTTGGCACAAAACATTGAGTGTGTTTTTAGCTTTTAAGGCAAGTCTATATTGTGTCTAAATTTCATTTGAATATCTCTACACGTTTAAATTTTATTTAGGTCCAGATATTAACATTATTTCTAAAAAAATATATTCTTAAAATTTAAAGTTTTTCAGGTCATTGTTTGAAGAAGTTTGACCCTGACAAGTTGCGGAATTATTTAAAAAAAGTTTTGGAACCACTGTGTTTCGTATAATATTTAACTCACGTACTGTATGCTCTTCTTCATCTTCACAAAATAAAAATAAAGCCAAACTTAACATTTAAATTAATTTTTTTATACAATATATGTTTTTAATCAAACGTATTAAAAATAATTTTACAAATGAAATGTTTTTCATAACGGGGTCGTTTTTAATTATACAAAATTATTACAATTATGAATCATTTTGTAATTTTTTATCCTTTACAAAAATTATCGTTGTTGAAAATTTTGCATGGTATCAAAAAATATTTTTAACGACAACGACTTCGACAATGTTCGTAAGACGACAACGACACTCGTACTAAGTGATTGCCTTTAATACTCCCCAACTTTTATTTGTAACTTCGAAACATTTTATAAGTACGAGAAATATAATATATTATGTTATAAATCTTTTAAGAAATACTTATATTTTATGTTCAAACAAACCATCTCGTTGCACCCTTACATCGAAGGGGACATGGACCCATATTTGAGAACCGCTGCTCCATAAGACGATGAGAAAGCAAGGAAAAAAATTCTTATGTTTAACTTTCAGGCGGCTAACAGCTGATTTTTAGCCGCCGTTGACAATTTTTACAAAAACCGCCGTTTAAATTGTTTGGCCTTGTTCTCTGATGTGTTGTTATAGTACCAATACAAAACAGCTGTGTTTATTTATCGAACTGAAGGTATTTTTTTTTTACAAAACGAAAATCGTAATTTTATTTCTTTAAAATACATAAATTTTAATTTCTTTTAAAAATTCAGCTAGACATTTCTAGTCATGGGTAATTGGTCTTTGGAAATCTTCAAAATGGGCATGTACATGACATTTCCCGTTGCAATGTTTCACATTTTCAATCAACCGGCATACTTTGAAGAGTGGGTGACCAAAAAGAAACGCGAACTTTATCCACCAGAAAATTTGGGCCATCGTGAGGCTATCCAACAGGCCATACGTGATCATCGCGAAAAACAAGATTTACAAATAATGAAAGCTCTGGAGGATATAGAGAAGAAACAAAAAGTGTGAAGAAAAATATGTTACAAAGGGTTTCCGTTGTATTGACGCTGTACCAAGGTAAAATACAGAGCGTAGTGTATTATGTAAGAGTGAGTGGCAATTTTAATTTAATAACTATATTATAAAAATAAATTTTTTAATAAAATAGAAATTATGTACATTGTACAAATGTATGTTATCAATATTTTGTACGTGCATTTGAGGAGTAAGGAGCCAGGGTTGCCAAGTAAAAAACTTGTTTGTAATATATAAGGAAAACAAGTTGGAGTTTGAATTTAAAATATCGTTACCAAAAATATCGATTAAAATTATTTTAAAATTGAAAAATTTGAGTAAAGAATAAGAAAAATTTTTTATGTTATTTGATAACTGTTATTATCGGAAAAATGTTTTTTGTTGCTCAATAACAGTTACTTTGCTTGATAACAGTTATTATTAAAATATATTTTTTTCCGATGTTCATAATTTTATTTTTTTTAATAATTTTTTTACGTTGCCTTATAGCAGTTATTGTAAAAAATGTTATCTGTTGCTAATAACTTTTATTTTTTAATATATATTTTTACGTTGCTTGATATCAGTTATTGTTGAAATATATTTTGTACGTTCTTTAAAACTTTCACAAGAAGACAATGCTGTCAGATTAGGGGATTTATCCCCTATTTATATCTATATATATATCTATCCCCAAATTGGGGATGAAAAATTTGGTTAGTGATTAGGGGATTTGTTGGGGATGAATTTCAGGTTTTGGGGATTTTTATTTTATTTTCATAATTTTTATTTTTAACTTAGGAAAAATTAAAAAAAAACAACATTACACCCGATATTAGTTTTTAGTAAGATACCGCTTATTATTCAACAACAGTGCAATGAAGACAATAAAAATAACTGTTATGTTAAATATGAGACCATAAAGTTAAAAAATTAGTTCCAATCTCTACAACAAGATGATTATTTATGGATTGGCTGAGAAGATAATGTTTGATCAATTGATACTCTATTATTGGAGTAACAATCAATAACACAGAAGCCTTGAATACTTATCCATATTATTGTTAAAAATCAAATGTGTTTTTGTTTGTGACGTAATCACGCCTAAACGCTGAAGCAATTTTAATTATAATTATAATGATAATTAAAGCAAGAATTGCTGAAGTAAAATTTTGTGTGAGTTTAAGAAATTTAATTTATTTTCATAAATTTTTTACAGTGCTTTTTGTACCCTTTGCACTCTCAGCAACGACTAAATTAAAGAGCGTAAGAATACTTGTAAACTCAGCCATCACAATTGTGATATGAAATTGACATCCTTACTCTAAAATAAAGGTATTATTTTAGTGAGGATTTTTGGGTTTTTGGGGATGAATGGCTCGAATAAAATCTGGGAACCCTGGAAAGAGGATTTTCTTCGGAGCTGTAGGAAAATAATATGTTTATATCGTTCATTTATTTCAAGAACGTTATAACTTTAAAAATCAAACTTTTGAGTTAATGACATAGAATTATAAGTTATAACAAGCTTTCTGTAAAATTTTCGTGTTCATATCTTTTATGGTTACCGATTGAGAAGAAAATTTTCTATTAAGGTAATAGTAATTTAAAAACTTTGAATTTGCATATTTTTTGAGTTACGACGTTCTAGAAGTAAATGAGCATTATGTAGTATATCGTCTCCTAAAAGACAAAGGGCCGTAACCACACTTTAATTTTTTGCAGCAGAAGCAAACACATTATGAAAATGCAAAAGGCCATAACGACCATTTTTCACTTTTTACTTAAAAATTAAGCAATTAAGTGAAATTTTGCAATCTTTTACTTAAAACAAATATAGTCAAAGCATAAAACACGGTTGAAATGAAATTTTTATTAAATAGAACTAAGTTTGCGGCTGTTTCGTTAATGAAGTTGATGTTATGACCTTTTAACTTTTGTTAATATTGATGTAATTTTTGAAGATATGAATATGAAATTTTTTGCGTAGATGCACCTTGGATTAGTACATCATAATTCAACATGGTTACGATCTTTTGCATTTTAGGTAACCATGTGCAGAGAAGAGTTATAAACGGATCATTTTTCGCAATCATGGTAATAATTCATCAGAATTTAGGTAGATTGATTTTACTCCAATATTAGTCTTGAACTAGAAATATCACTTATATATATATATATATGTTAATATATCATAAGATCTATATATCTTTATCTGTTCTGATTATATCTGTTCTGATTATGCGGAGATATGTAAAAGAAAATCTTAATTTATAGTGTTAATATAATCAGAATATTTTCAAATTATTTAAATAATTTTAAAGCATTTGGTTTATAAACTTTTTGAAACTATATTCAAGAAGAACTAAAAACTTCATTATCAAATTTACTTAAATTTTTAAATTTATTAAAAAACCCGATTCTTACGCCAATTCCAGTCCCTAAATATATATAATTTGAATAATTATCGAACTGCTTTCCTTAACTAAAACTCTTGTCAAAATAATTTTACAATCCTAGAATACAACGTCATTTTTGTCAAAACTGGAAAAATAATTTTAATATTATTTAATAGATTTTTCACGTTTAACTTTAAAAATCAATTAAAAATAATTTTTAAATGTCTGATGACGCTAAACTTTTACCACAATATGTGGCGGGTTTATCGGCTGCCATGGGCTCTTTTGCGCTGGGTACAGTTATCGGTTGGACAGCACCCGTTGAGCCCGACATAAAGGATGGCATTTTGGGATTTAAAGTTTCGAATGCTGAATATGGTTGGATTGGTTCTTTGATGGCTTTAGGTGCTGCATGTGTTTGTATACCTATCGGCTACGTGATCAATGTGATTGGGAGAAAATGGACCATGTTGATATTAGTGCCACCGTTTGTGCTTGGTTGGATATTGATTTTAATGGCTTCAAATATTATAATGTTGTATGTGGCACGTTTTTTATTGGGTATGTGTGGTGGAGCATTTTGTATTATAGCACCCATATATACAACGGAAATAGCTCAGACAAAAATACGTGGCATATTGGGTTGTTTCTTTCAAATGCTTATTACCAGCGGAATACTGTACGTATATGTGGTGGGCGCCTTAACTAAAGTAATGTTCTCCTCTATACTTTGCGCAATTGTACCGCTTTTAATGGCTTTACTGTTCCTTATGCTTCCTGAATCGCCAGCGTTTTTTGTGCTTAAAGGAAATATGGAAAAGGCTCAAAAATCTTTGCAATGGTTACGGGGTAAAGATTACGATATATCAGCGGAGATGGCTCAGTTTGTGGCCAATGACAAGTATGCTAAAGAGTCTCAAGTTTCTGTGGCTAAATCTCTGATCAAAAAGTCAACGTTACGTGCCTTTGGCATATCAATCTCTCTAATGCTGTTTCAACAATTAAGTGGAATTAATGCCATAGTCATGTACTCTACCGGAATATTTAAGGATGCCGAAACTGGTTTTACAGATACTACATGCACCATATTAGTAGGTGCTATGATGGTAGTAGCAACATTTGTTTCCTTATTTTTTATAGATCGGCTTGGTCGTCGTCCACTGCTAATGCTATCGGCAGGCTTTATGAGTTTTTGTACTTTTGGAGTGGGCTTTTATTTCTTTAAAAAGGCGTCCGATGAAGAATTTGCCAAGTCAATAGCCTGGTTGCCGGTATTATGTTGCTGCCTATATGTTATTATGTTTTCTTGTGGTTTTGGTGCAATTCCATGGCTTCTAATGGCTGAATTATTTTCTGAAGATATCAAGGGTATAGCTGGTTCAATAGCTGGAACCACTAATTGGTTAGCTGCTTTTATGGTAACAAATACGTATCCTTTTATAAGCGAAGCCATTGGTATTGGATTAACATTTTGGATATTTTCTGCCCTGACACTAATGGCTGTTTTCTTTGTACTACTTGTGGTGCCCGAAACGAAGGGGAAAACGTTTTTGGAAATTCAAACTATTTTGGATGGTATTGCTGCATGATCATAAGCCAAGTAGTGTGCGTACTAAAAAAATTTCTGTTGTGTAAATTGAGGATTTAATTTTTTTTAGAAATCGTTTGGGAATAAATTTATACAAAATTAATAATTATGCAATTTTCTATTAATACGGAAATGTGAATTTCGCTTCCATTTTAAATAAAATTTCAATTGAAAATTTACATCCGATAATGGAAATATGAGTTTATAAAATCCAATAATTGAATTTGACAGTTCAATTATAAGCTCTGTTCCAGTGCCAGTCAGATTTACAGGTTTTGGTCACAATTTGCAGGGAAGTGTTCCCGTACTCGGGAGATTGCTTTATATTTTGTTGTTTTTCTGAAATATTCAGACTAATTCTGGGAGGTTATTGTTTATTTATATTCGAAAGAAAACACTTTCGAATTTCAATGTTTAAAGTTATACAAATTCGAAAGACTTTCCTTTTGAATTTATTTACAAAATAACACCCTGAAAGTTTTAAATTTTACAAGTACTGGAACAGATATATTTTCGTCTCCATTTCATAAATAGGAATTGTTGAAAAAATTTTTTTTCTTTAAAAAATATATACAGTATGTTAAGAATTGTTTTTACAAAACAAATTCGTACCAAAGTGAAAATTAAATCGCATTTAGCTTTTATAAGAAAAGAAAAACGATTTTTTTTTGTTTTCAATCTACAAAAAGGTATGTCGAAGAAATTTTTCTGAAGTGAAAATTTTCTTATAGTCGAATTCGTAAACTTTTCGTATTGCTCTTCAGCTCTAATTAATACATTTTCAAGAATCTGAAAACTGTTATAAATGCACTGTTTTAGAAAAAAATGTGGTATTTCTACATTAAAATCAATTAATTAATGAAGGAAAAATATTTAAAAGAATAATTGCAAATAAAAAATATTTTTCAAATTGAATTTAAAAATCTTGTGTGTTCTTTTCCACTTACTGTTAATTAAAAAAATAATAATAAATTTTTGTACAGAATTGGTTAATGTCGATTTTTTTAATGAAATTAATAAAAGTAATATCCATTGTTTATTTATTTAAAGGTTTCTAATATTTAAATGCGATGAAAATATTAATTCCACTTTACTATTTTAATGTCGATTGAAAACGATGTTCTTTTTTCGTATTTCGTTTTCTATAGAAGCTAAATACGATTTCAATTTCACTATGAATTTGTGTTCTGTGACATACCTGAACACAAATATTTTAACTATTAAAAGGGAGCAAAAACTAAATACAAACATTTTTGTGTCAAGAAATTCTTTTTATATCCTATACCACCAAAGGTGGTTGGGGTATTATGCATTTGTGCTGATATTTGTAACGCATCGAAAAAGTTAGCCAACACGCGCCTTAAAGTATACCAATCGACTCAGAATGACTTTTTAAATCGATGTAACGATGTCCGTCCGTCTGGCTGCCTGGACGGCTGAATGGCTGTCCATGTAAACTTTGTGCACAAAGTACGGGTTGCAATTTTAAAGATAATTCAATGAAATTTGGCATGTGGGACTTTTATGATACAAGGACGAAGCCTATTGAAATTGGATGTGATCGGACCATTATTTCAATTAGCGCTCATACAAATGTCTCCCCGGAATAGAGTTTAATCACTCAAAAATTCCTTAAAAATAAGAATATTTTAATGAAATTTGGTGTAAAGAAGTTGTATACAAGTATTAATCTTTGCATTTTTATAAAGATTGGTCCACAATTGACCATAGCTCTCATATAAACCCCTCTTCCGAAAATGTCTTTAACTTGCATATTCGACACAAATAAGTTTTATGTAAGTAGATTCATCATTGCCAAATTTTATGAGAATCGGTCAATAATTTATCATAGCTCCCATATAAATCCACTTCCAGGAATCGCCCTAAAGTACATAAAATCATCTATATGTTAGTATGAACGCATTATTCTGTATTTGTATATTTTATTTTATATTTAATAAGTCCCCTTCCTGAATTTTTATGTTCGTACAGAATGGTGTAGGGTATTATATAGTAAATCTTGACCGAATATATCTTTATTTCTCATTATATTTATAAACAGCTAAAGAAAAACACAAAACAGCGGGATTTATACTGGCTTATATAGCTGATTGGAGAACCTTTTCCATTAAATAATTTAATAAATTAATGTTATAGTCAATTGGAATTTTAGATATTCCATCAATATTACGTTTTTTAGTTAATTATGGACTTGTAATACCTCTTAGCCACTTTCTTCTTCATATATATGGGCACAAATTTAATGTAGGATTCAAGTTTGGACTCCTTGCTTGGGTAATGAAAATTAACTCTTTTTGCAATTTAATATTAGCCGGATTATCTCCTTATGTGCTTGGAGTCATTATTTCATCATAACTTGATTTTTTTTCGTTGTCCTTCATAAGCTCAGATTTATTACTACTTTTATTAAACGAGCTTTTAAAACCTTCAAATATTCTTTCATATCTATGCTATTCGGTTTCAAAAAATTTTTCAAATTTTAGCACCGTCAGAGTGCTAAAATTCAAAATTTTTTGATAAATATATTGTTACGAAATTGTACTTGAATTCAAATATAACGGTTTTAACGGCTGGTTTAAATTTAAATAATGCTTTTCAACCTTTTTCAATGATTCCCGACCTTTCTGTTTATGTTAACAGCAGTTAACATATCTGAAGAAATTATTAACATAGCTGTAAACATACAACATTGAATGAAAAGCTTTCACCATTATTTGTATGTATGGCAACACTAAATGTTTAAGCTGCTAACATTAACATCGAAAGCTCTAGAATTCGGATATACTAGTTTGTCCGTTAAGACATTATAGAAATAGAGATTTCAAGAAGCATCTAGAAGGTAATACAGTGTATATAAAGTGGCCGTGAGAACACCATTGAGTCAGTCTAATTGGAAGCATTGTTAAGTAAAGACAAATTAACTGCCTTGGCTGTATATTCTTGTACATTATTAAAGTGTGCTGTAAAAAGTGTGTAATTTAATTGTGCGTGTGCATTAGAACACAAGTGACTATTTAAACTGTTGTTGTTCATTTTAAATAAAATAAAGAGTCGTTACAACTTTTAAACTACTAAACTGCTTTTATTTGCAATCAAAGTAGCGGTTTATTTAAAAGGAAATAAACCATAGTTTTTAAAAGGTAAAAACGTAACAATTGGTGTCAGAAGTGGAATTGCAAAAGCAGTCATTAAGTTTCAAGAGCTAAAAATGGAGCAACTCAAGAGAGAAATGAATAAGTTGGAGTTACCTACAGCTGGTAATAAAGCAGAATTACAAAAGAGGCTGATAGATGACTTCAAGCGGCGTGATATTAACATAGGAGCTTATGAATTCGAGTATAAAGTAGAAATGGAAATTTCTACCTGTGTAACAACAAGCAGCATGGATTTATCCACAATGTTTGCTGCTATGATGGAGCAATTTAAAGAAACCAACGAAACTTCTAAAGCAAATAAAGAGAAACTTCTTGCTGAAGTTAAAGAAGAAAATAAAATAATGGAAATGAAATTTCAAGAAACTTCTAAAGCAAATAACGAGAAACTTCTTGCTGAAGTTAAAGAAGCCAAAGAAACTTCTAGAGCGACAAACGAGAAACTTCAGCAAATTTCGGAAGTTATAAATAGCAGAGTTGATGGCATTGATACAAAGATGTCCGACTTAGAGAGCTGCCTAGATATACAAACCAAAGTCGTTGATAAAGTTGATAAAAAGCTGTCAGATTTATAGAATGAAATATCCAAAGGTGTTGATAAAAAACTACATGATCCAGGAATAAAGATGAATAATTTTCAATGCCAAGATGGACAGGTGCGAACAGTTATGATATATGGAGGCATAAGTACAGTGGTGAACATGTGCAGAGTGCAGAAGCCCAATGAGACACTACAAGATTTTGCGTTGGAAATCGAGCGTTTGATGCAGCGATCCTGAAATAAAACACGCGGTTTGCGCCACACCTCAACCATAATTTACTGAAACCGTCTCATTCGCACTGGCATAAAAAACGGCGAAAATAATTTCGAAGGTGCGAAATGTCGAAGTTTTTACTGATAATGAGAGAAATATAGTCGACGAATTAAAAAAGATTTTGGAGGCGTTTAATGAGAAGCAAAGTAAAGTCCGAGTAAAATGTTGTAACTGCGGTAAATCGGGTCATATTCAACGAAACTGCAAACCACCAAACCATCAAAGAAACAATCAGCAGTCAAATCATCAATCATCACAAGAATCACCTTTAAACTAAAACGAGCTGGCACTATGGGGCAAGAGCTAGCACCCACATCTGAGGGTCCCACAATCTCCATATCTGTAATGCAGCAGTAAAATAGCAATCTTACTGCTTCGGGGTACATCAGCGGTCAGAAGCACGTTTTTACTATAGACACTGGGGCATCACAACCTATCGTCAGGCCCGACTTAGTCAAGAAAACAATTGAACAATTTTGTGGGGTAAGTCTGCGCACAGCATCTGGGGAGCCGGCCATTGTCTATGGTAAAGTAAATGTAAAGTTAACCATTGCCAACGTTAGCGTCAATCATGTATTTATTGTTGCCGACATTGTGGACGAAGTTATCATTGGTGCTGATTTCATGATTAGTCACGGCATTACTTTGAATATGAGACGTCGGATATGAAAATAGGACTCAAGTTAGAAAGCTAGTTACCGTCGAGCATCAGAAGCTACAACCACAGTCAGAAACTTTAGTATCGGCCCGTATGGAGGTAGGTTGTGAGGACAACAGTTTGTGGGTGGTAGAACCAGCAGAAATAAAAAGTGATCTTGTAACAGCAAAAGCCCTCGTTAAACCCTGAAACAACAAAATAGTTCCGGTAAAGCAGTCGCCCGGAAGTGTTCCTTTAGCAAAAGAAAGAAGTCAAATATTTGGGACTTAGGGTAACAGCAGAAGGAATATCAACAGATGAAAATAAGATAATTGCTGTAAAGGACTCGCCACGTCCGAGAAATCTCCACGAATTTCGTAGTTTTCTTTTCCTTTGTACATACTACAGAAGATTTGTCCCGAATTTCGCCAATGTAGTCGCAAGCTTACATGGGCTGACCAAGAAGTCACAATCATTCCAATGGAGTGAAGCACAAGAACTAGAATTTCAGAAGCTCAAGGATCTATTATGTTCAGCACCAATTTTGTCTTATCCTAGCTGCCTATTTGAGAAGTGAATCTGTGCCTGGAGAAACGTTTGTGGAAGATAGCGATGCGAGCGGATACGGAATAGGCGGTGTACTTTCACAAGTGGTCGATGGCATTGAAGGAGTCATTGGATACCTCAGCCGAACGCTTTCGAAGCCTGAAAGATACTTCTGCGTAACGTGGCGAGAACTTTTGGCAGTAGTAGGGTATGTGAGGCATTACCACAAGTATCTGTATGGTCAACACTTCCAACTGAGAACCGATAATTCTGCCCTCAGGTGATTGCTATAATTTAAATAACCTGAAGAGCTATGACTTTCGATGCATACGCGCTGTCAAGACGGCCCTGCAACGTGGAATGTAAGCATTGTACAATGGCCAAGGAAAAGGAATGTGTCATCGATGTTCAACTAATGCATATAGAGTCCAGTGAAGATTGGTCTGTAGCGCAAAGAAACGACTCCATACTGGTAAAAATAATATCGGCAAAAGAAGAAGGTAGAAAGCCAGCCCGCAATGAAATATCCGCCGAAAGTCTACTGATTTAATCATATTGTGCCCTATGGAATAGTCTACAGTTGTTAAATGGCTGCTTACACCACATATGGGAAAGTGCTGACGGTACAACAATGACAAATCCTCTAAAATAAACGAAGTAATGAAAGAGTTCCATGAAGGTCCCAGTGGTGGTCATCTTGGTGTGACAAAAATCTTAGAAAAATTAAAACAACCAGTAAGTAAAAAGAAGAAGTCCTTTCCCTGTCAGTGATGCTGTTACGTTCTAGTGGTTATGGATTATTTCAGCAAATGGAAAGAGGTATATGCCATACCCGACCAGGAAGCTAAAACGGTTGTAAGCATATTTGTGAACAACTGGGTGTTCCGCTATGGTGGGTGTTCCGCACTGGAGTTGCATTCTGATCAGGGTAGAAATTTTGAATCTACCGTATTCAAGGAAATGTGCGATTTATACGGAATAAGAAAAACCAGAACAACGCCACTGCATCCTCAATCTGATGGCATGGTCGAAAGATTCAATTGCTCTCTAGAGGAATATTTAAGAAAAGTGGTCAGTGCACATCAGAAAGACTGGAATGAGCAGATACAGATCAGCTGTTCATGACTCAATCACTCGAACACCTGCAAAAATTGTCTTTGGGACAGAACTCAAGTTGCCTGGTGATTTAGAATTCGGTATTAAGCCCCCATCAACAAATAATGAAAACACTTCCCAAGAGTAAGATGATCTAAACGAACTTCATGAATTCGTACGCAGACGAATAAAAAAGATCAGCGACAAAATGAAAGCCAGATACGATCGAGCAGCGAATTCTGAAGGATTTAACGAAGGCCAGCTTGTACAGTTGTATAACCCACAAAGTAAGAAAGGACTGTCTCCCAAACTACAAACCCATTGGGATGGACCATACAAGGTGATTAAGAAATTACGACGTGGTGTACAGAATACAGAAAGAAAAGACCCCGAGATCTAAAATGAAGGTCGTACATCTAGAACGACTAGCTGCCTATGGGAGAAGTGAATCTGTGCCTATTCGGGACGAACAGGCTTAAGCGGGGGGCAGTGTTATGAAATTGTACTTTTATTCAAATATAACGGTTTTAACGGCTGGTTTAAATTTTAATAATGTTTTTCAACCTTTCTCAATGTTTATGTTAACATAACTGTAAACATACAACATTGAATACAAATTTTCACCATTGTTTGTAAGTATGGCAACACTCAAGTTTAAGCTGCTAACATTAACATCGAAAGCTCTATAATTCGTATATACCAGTTTGTCCGTTAAGAACATTGTAGAAATAGAGCTATCGAGAAGCATCTAGAAGATAATACAGTGTATATAAATTGGTTGTGAAAACACCATTGGGTCAGTCTAATTGGAAGCATCGTAAAGTAAAGTTAAGTGTGTGCATTAGAACACAAGTGACTATTTAAACTATTGTTGTACATTTTAAATAAAATAAAGAGTCGTTACAACTTATAAACTACTAAACTGCTTTTATTTGCAATCAAAGTACCGGTTTATTTAAAAGGAAATAAACCACAGTTTTTAAAAGGTAAAAACGTAACAGTATATATAATTAAAAAAATCTTATAAAAGCGAAGAATCACCCAAAAACTTCGAAATTATTAATCAAAAAGGAATTAAATCACTTCAAAAATTGGTATGGGAATTTTGTTGTCGATTTTTTATTGGGCAATTTTATTAACAGCGATTCTATGTTTTAATTACAAATTTATTACAATATATCTTTAAAAAATATCAATAACTAATGAGAAGAAAAAAAGTGTTTTTTTTTTAAATATTAGTTTTTTTTTGCCTTATTTTTTGGAGCATTTAGCTTTTTCTTACCTTTTTTAAAGTACAATTTAGCATCTTTTTTCTCACCTTCCGGCAACATTGCTAGGGATATAAAATAACATTATTTATTACAAAATGTATTTGCCTCAGTTAGGAGTTGAACGCTCTTTGAATTTTAATACTGACAATTCAGATACATAAAAACCAAATTCCTTTCATATTTACTAATAGGTGATACTACCATATAGTTGATAATTTAAAATAATTTACAAAATTGAACTATTTTAGCTCCACTTTTTTGTTGCCCTATTAATAAATTGTGTTTTTTATTCCAAAACAATTTGTGTTCTTGGACTTAATAAATGTATAATAAAGAAGTAATTATAAATATTTTTTTTGTACTTTTAGACTATATGCATATTTATTTAATTTCCATAAACAAACATAAAAATTAAGGATTACGTTTTAATAAGTTGCTACCTTGAACTTCATCTGGCAAAGAATCAACTAAAGTTTTGAACTCATTTAAATCACAACAGAATGTATAACCTTTTGTTACATCAGGGAAGTTGGCATGTAATGTACCCGATTGTTCACACACGTTTTTACAGATTTCCTCAGCTGGACCATCCTTTACATAGGGATTATTAACGGTTACTAAAACTATAGCTGAATCACTTGCCCTGTGTACCAAAACCTTGTAATAATATTTAGGAACTTCGATTTTTTCCGTTTTATCTAAATAGATTTTTACTAATTTACCCTTTTTATTGGGTAATTGCAAAATACCCATATAACTGTTATACGATTCGATATCATCCTTATAAGTGGCCGAAATAGCTCGAGCCAATTCTTCAACTCTTAACCAATTGCCAGCATTAATAAGTTGGAATTCAGGTGCTGCATTGGCGTAGTAGTATGTGGATAATTGTTCATAACCGAAAATAAAATCAGCATCGGCTGCTAAATGACCACGAGCCAAAAAGTTTTGTTTATCGATATAAGTTTGATCAGTACCAAAATAGGTTTTAAAGCGTTCGATTTGATTTTTTTGTGAGTAGAATGTATTCGTTTTTGTAGTGGTGAATAGCATGCCATCGGCGGTAAACGAACGACGGGCACTTACTGAAATGGAATCTAAAATGGGTAGGGAAATTTATAAAATAGTTATCTATATCTTTGAATTTTAAATTAAATATGTATGTTAAACTTTATAATATTTTGCTATATAATCTCAAAACCTAAGGTATTATTTTCAAAAAATTCTCTTATACCGTTTATTACCCCCAATACTCACAGTTCATAGCTGCTCCATTCAGTATGCTATGCGTATAGAAGGTATTCTCAGTAACATTACTGTAGCATATTTCAAACACAGGTCCACGAAATTCATCATTAATTATAAAACCAATTTCATAAATATAACCATTTCCATTCGAACACTTATCAGTAGTTATTTTCATTGTAGAAATGGGTATGAAATTGCAAGTTAAATTATTAAGTTGTTGAACTTTGTTTTTTGAGTTCACAAACTTGCCCTTCGAACATTTCAGTTCCAAAGTATCAAAATCTGTGTCCTTGAAAACATTTTTTTTGCCGGCACAACTCAACAGCAAGTGGGCACCTTCATTTAAAGTGGTAACTTCACCAGTAGGTTTAAAGAGTTGATAATCACTGCCAGAAGCTGAAGTTAAGATAACTGGAGAAAATTCGTTTATATCGCCGGATAGTTTTATGGAACAATTATGTTGAGCTTTAGCTTTAGCGGCTACGGCAGCTACAATGAAATAGATAACAATTTTATTTACAATTATTATTTATTTAATTATATGTAATTTGAACCCCCATTATTTTTCATATTTAACCCACCAAACGTTAAAGAGCTACAGATTAATAGAGTTAAAAATTTCCACATTTTGCTATCAATACAACGTTTAAGTTAAAAGTTTTCATAACTTTAAACTGTTTCAAAATTGGCAAGCTGTATTTATAGTAAATATATTATTTTAAGTTTAAATAATTTTAAACTTTATAGCTAAATATTTATATTTATTTGTTTCTGTTTAAGTAAATTCGTAAAAAGAATGACTCATTTTTATATCCACCGTCAAAAAATGATAGGAGGTATATTGGGTTTGTCATTCGGTGAGTAACATATCGCAATAATCATCATTCTGGGTCCTCATGAAAATCTAAGACCATCTAACGATGTCCGTCTGTCTGTCTATTGAAAGCAGAATATGAATATAACATTCTCATTTATTAATGAAATGGTTCGTTTGTTTAGGTTTTATTTAGTTCAATTAGAAAAAAAATGTTTCTAATCTTAATATAAGTAATAAAATGGTCTCGGAGTTGATTTCTTAAATTGAACGAGAATTTAATTAACATCAATAGATTGTCTACTTTTAAGGATACACAAATTATAAATTTCTCACAATTACTGTCACGATTTTTGTCTGAGTATTTTTGAATTTATAGTTGTTTAGAAGTAAAAATCATCAAAACATAATATTAATTGCTTCTTACCTAGTGTCTACATTACCTAGTGTCTACATTAGGCAAATTTATATCAAAACAAACGTCAAAATCAGTGCGAATATATACAAGGTAACCTTAGTTAAACAGTTGATTATTATTTTGGTTGTTACAGTTGTCAAACTGCATATATAAAAAAAATAATTAATAAGCCATATTGTTGTTTTTGTGCAACTGTTGCCACCTTCCACAAATTCGCGTTAAGTTTGACGTTTGTCTTGATAAAAAAATCTCTAATGTAGACACTATGTTAGGCAAATTTATATCAAAACAAACGTCAAAATCAGTGCGAATATATACAAGGTAAACTTAGTTAAACATCTGATTATTATTTTGGTTGTTACAGTTGTCAAACTGCATATATAAAAAACAAAAATGAATACGCCATATTGTTGTTTTTGTGCAACTGTTGCCACCTTCCACAAATTCGCGTTAAGTTTGACGTTTGTCTTGATAAAAAAATCTCTAATGTAGACACAATGTTATTTTCGCGTAAATATATTTTTTAAACTATAAGCAATACTACAATCAGTGTTGCCAATTCTTGGTGACCAAAAATGGCTTGATTCGGTACAAAAAATAGCTAAAAAGTGGCTAAAAAATTCTAAAAATGGTTAAAAATTTTTAGTAACAAAACGTATAAAAATTAAATAAAAAGCAGAAATAACTTTTAAATAGTAAAAATGTAAATAGTAAAAATGTAAAAATCTGCTTTGTTTTATTAATTTACCTTTTGAATTATTATTATTATTTTTTTTTGTTTAGGAAATGAAATTATATATTTAAAATTTAGTCAATAGCATAAAGACTGAACTAGTTCTGTTTACCAGGAGATGTAAGGTTGAGACATTTAGTACAGTTCTGAATGGGACGGAACTCAGTTTGTCGAGGGAGGCCAAGTACTTGGGCATTTACTTGGATAGCAAATTGTCTTGGAGGAAAAATACTCATGAAAGGGCCAGGAAGGGACTTAATGCCTACTACGCATGCAGGAACTCTATAGGGAAGAACTGGGGTCTAAAGCCGGTAATTGTATATTGGATATACACATCGGTTATGAGACCTATATTCACTTATGTTCGGTATGCTGGGAGGCATTGAGAAGAGGGACGTATAGGAACCTTCTTTCTAAAGTTCAGAGATGTGCTTCAATTGACATTACGGGTGCCGTGAGAATTACACCTCAGGCAGCACTGGACATTATTCTCCACCTTCTTCCAATTGAGGAATACGTGAAAGGTATGGCTATGCGGGGTTTATTTAGACTGAAGGAATAGGGATTACTAGGGAGCTTCACAGCGGGGAATGCTAGCATACTTAATGAAGTCAAGTTGAATGGTCAAACATTATTCTCGGCCGCCCAAACGGATTGTGTAGGTACTATAATTGACTTCGAGGCTATTCTTGTTATTGAAAACTGTAGTAGGGACCTCTGGAGAAGCTCCATGGAGGGTGTGCTATCTTTACGGATGGCTCGAAGATGGAAATAGGAACAGGGGCGGGTGTTTACTTCATGGGAACAAATATATATATATTGTCTGATAGTTGCAGCGTTTTCCAGGCAGAAATTCTAGACATTTACAAGGCCCTAGGATGACCGGAGGAGAATGTTGAGAGGGACACTGAGCTAACTATCTATGTGGATAGTCAGGCAGCACTGAAAGCAATGACAAGTTAGTGTGTTAGGTCCAGGTTATTTCTGGAGTGTAGGAAAGAATTTAGAAGACTAATGGATGCCTACAGAATAAGACATGGTTGGGTTCCTGGTCACTGCGATATTTTCGGTAATGAAATAGTAGATGAGCTAGCTCGTAAGTGCTAGGAGTTGGACAGGTCTTTTGTGGCGGTATCGGTTATCTAAGGATCATTGTTGGCCTGATTATTGGTCAGCTCACAATATTGAATATGAACATTAAGGGGGACACTGGCGTGTCAGAATTTTGCAGGACGTGCGATGGCATGGAGGAGCTAGAGACAGTGGAGCACATACTTTGTCATTGTGTAGGGCTTCAGCGAAGTAGGCTGAGATGGTTTGGGAGCCATATTCTACACGAACAAGAGGAGGTTGCGGGTGGAGAACTAGACAACCTTATAGGGTTCGTAATGGTAATAAAGTGGCTTAGAGGTAGTCAGGGTTGATTTGATGGTTTCACACTTTTCTTATTTTTCTTATATTTAGCTATCTTTCTTTCCAATATTTTGTTTTATTCTACTAGGATTTTTCTCTTTCTTCATCTATCAGCTTCCTCCGTTATTTATAAAGGGATCACAACTGAATTGTCTCTGGGTGGAGGCGTGAAGACGCCGCCCTTTTTAACCTAACCTAATCTAGTCAATAGCATTTATTTGTTTAATAAAAACAGTGTTAAATTCTTAAATTGTTCTTGATAAAAATTATTTTAATAAAAATACTTCTTTCTTACTTATATAAATATTTGAAAATATACCATTCTATTATTTTGTTCTTATATTTTTAAAGATAATATTAAATAAATTTTCAATAAGCAATGTGCTTTCTTAGGAAGATATTAGAATATTTTGAACAGAAAATAATACAGAAAAGATATTGAACGGTGTATTCATCAAAACAAATAAATCGTTGATTTTATCACACAATTATACGTTATTCTTCTTTTGAGAATCGGGAATAATGCTTAATTTTTAGTTCCGTTTACTTTGACGTTTGTTAGTGTCAAACATTTTTTACTTCTGCAACTATGATCAACTCTACTAATTGTTTTAGTTAATTCAAATTACGAATCAAATCATTCAGTTCAGTTAGCGAATCATATAAACCAAGGTAATGAAAATAGTAATCTCTAATCATTTCAGATTAGTTTTCCTATTTTCCCGAGTGTATAATATACGTATACATATTAAAAATACTTGTTTGTAATGCTTTTCCCATATTTCTGCACGATTTGGAATAAAATTAAAAATTTAGAATATGATTGAAATTAATCTTTTAGCGATGTCAAAAAGTCGTTATGATAGCATATTGCTCCAACATGTAAGAACTCAAAAACTAGAACCAATCTTGGGAAGCGAATACCATATTTAAACTCAACGTCTCAAATTACATTAAAATTAGTTCCAAATTAAAATTATGTCTAAAAGTTGACCCAAATTTGTAAACATAAGTAATTTTAAAAATTTTGCCCTATAGTATGTTCCAAATAACACTTTGATTGTAATTATTTGTAAAACTATATGAAGAGAAAAATATATGATTGTGGTGACCATAATCTATGAGCAACATATTATGATGGTATTATATGGTTGCTGTAAAAATTGTCATAAATAATAATAAATGCTATCATAATTATCATAAAATTATCCAACTTTATTACATTATGATAAGATTTTAAAAGGTACTCGTACACTTATGCATAATGTTTATTTGTAACATTTTCTAGTTATAAAAATAATATTTTCGAAAAGTGATCATATTTTGTTTTTGGTAAAAATATAATATGTTAGTAACCCATATTAAATTTAACTGCAGTAACTAAAACATAGTAAAACTTAAACTTATCACGAATATAATATTATTGAAATTAACTATAATGCAAACATAAAAATGTTACCGAAATAATACCGCAACCATATTTTTCCAGGGTATTCAGCGTATACTTAATAGGGGAATTATTTTTCGACATTTTTGGTATAAAGCTTGGTTTTGAATTTTTGTGTTTTAACTCCACAAAGTGTTGTTAACATAATTACATGAAAAGTTAATTAAAAAATAAGAATTAAAAGAAAATATATATTTTAGGAGTATGGTCGGTTTCTTGAAGGTAAACGTAAGAAGAGAATTTCCCAATAAGCATTTTTCAATATAGGTGTCTTTACTTAATTGTAAAAAAATAAGGTTTTTACATAATTTTTTTTATTATATCTCTTATTTTATTCGTAATATACCCAGCCTTATGATTAAGGATTAAAAATTGGACATTTTTTTCGTTGCATTCATTTCTAAATAACTCCGAAAATGTTGAGCGCTTAAAAAAATTAGGTTAATATAGCTTGAAGGTAATTTTAGTCGGCATCTTTTGTTTTTTTTTTTTTTTTTTTATTTGTGTAAACCGAACAAATCGTTCTCAAGTTATACTAGTGTGACCACATTATTAAGGGGATTGTATTTGTGTAAATCGAACAAACCGTTCTCAAGTTATACTAGTGTGACCGCATTATTAAGAAGGTCGTATTAGTAATGTCCATGAAAAATAATTTTTACGCGATACAAAAAAAAAAAAAAAAATTAAAATAGAATCTTATTAAGCACATTAAATTTAATTTTTTTTTGGATATAATTGTCCTTTATTATGCGTATCAAACAAATCAATCTGACAAGTTATTCATACAACATTTAAATGCAAAACTTCAAGTTCAGTCAAATCAAAACATGCAGGTACTACTAACATAATTGTAATTACACTTTAAAATTCAACTAATAATATAAATTATGTGGCAAATAAAGAATGTTAACTTTAAGATAATAAAGCATGTGTAGGATACAATAAAATTCGTTTCAGTTGTATTAATTTGAAAATAAATATTTATATTTTGTTTAAACATACTTTCAAATCTTTTATTTAAAATAACAAAAAAAAAAAAAAAATTTAACAATGTGTTTATCCAACTATTGTTCAAATTTCTCTAATAGGTGAAGTTGTGGAATTATATTTTTCCATTTCATTTTTAATTGTTTCATATTAATCTTATAAAATGTGAATAAATAGTAAATATGTAGATATTTATTTTTCTTTATTTCTATACACCTGACTTAATACTTTGTTTTTTTTTTGTCAAAAAAAAAAAAATAAATAAATAAATAAAAAAATAAAGTAATAATTACTTAACAAGTCAGACATCATTATATTATTTAAACAATTTTTTTTTACCAGAATGTTAAAATACATTTACAAAAAAATGTATACCTTTTAAAAAAAGGTCATTAGATTTTGCTCATATTTGGTGCGCATATAACCTATGGAGCCATTTAGTCGTTCTCATTATTATTTTTTCAAATTTAAATTTTTATAAAAGTTAAAAAAAATTGACAATTTACGTATGTAGAGGGATTTTAATAATTCAAGCCTAACTGAAACCTCTTTAAAGGCAATAATGCAAAGGTAACTTGTTTACTTAAAAATGCACCTGTAATGCAACTGTAGTTTTACAATTCAATTTCGACAAATTTCTACTCCTTCGATTTTAATTTTCTTTTAATATGTTTAAAAGCAATATCTCTTCTACTATTTTTAGAAAAATTACCAACAGTTTTTTCATACAAAAATTTATTTTTTTTTCATAATTTCTTATATAGAATACAACTAGAAGTTTATGTGAGAGACAATTTTTTATTATTATTATTATTATTATTATTATTATTATTATTATTTCTCTTCTTTTTGTCATTTTCATTCAGTAATAATAATAAATATCCTAAATAATATTGTATAATTCAAAAATAACGTTATTGTTAAAGATGCACTTACAACAAGAATGCAATTTTCAGATGCATTTTTAATAAATTTCTACCCTTTTTATTTTAAATATTTTTGATCAATATTGAAAATAAAAGCTTATAAAATTATAAAATGCTATGATTAAAATTAATTTTAAAATAAATTCACAAAAAAAAAAAAAACATAATAATAAATAAATAAAACAAAATGAAATAAAAAAATATATATTTTTGTATGAAAAAATATGAAGGAATATTAAATTATTATTAAAGCATTTTTAAGTAATATAATTTGTAAGCAACTGCTTGTAAAGAGGACATGTTCATCTTCTATATGTAATTTAAATCATTGAAATCCGTTTACAGCTTATAGAGATATTTGTGTTTAAAGTTACATACTTTTTCGATATTTTTTTTTTTAGTTTTCCAAAAAATTAAAATTGTGAATAAATTCGCGAGTTTTTCATAATTCAAAAACCTATTATAAAAATGATATTAAAATGGTTCCATAGGGTATGCGTATGTCGAATATTGACAAAATTTCAAAACTAAGGAAAATTTTTGGGAGTTCTTTCATGGAATGAACCTTTACAAAATCGTTATATTTTCCCAGAAGAAAATACCAGAAAGAAATACGAAAAGTAAAGTTTAATTTAAAGTAATATATTTTTAGATAGAATGTAAATAATTCATTGTTTAATTAAAACAAAAAAAAAAAAAAAAAAACTTTTATACATACACTTTAGGGTTGGTCAATTACTTTTGTCAAAAGGCTTAACTATGTATCTAAAATCAAAATCTAGTTCCAACCGAGGGACATAAAAATTCACAAAAATGCATTAAATAGGAGGAGTAAAATCCCAAGCTCAAAATTGCGAATTTTTGACACCCAATTCGGCAGAAAATCTAAACTATTTCTTGGTGTAATATATGCACACAAAGAAAAAATATAGTTGTAGTGACCATAATCTAAGAGCAACATATTATGATTGGAACATATGATCGCATCGAAAAATAGAAAGGATTATAAGTAATAATTATTATGTTTCCACTTTGTCATATTGTATTGAATTTTATGGTTTTAGTTTTACATATAATTGAACAATCTTATTATATTATTATACCACATTGTCATATTTCGATTCCATTTTATCATATTATTACCCCATGTTATCATATTATTATTTCATTTTGTCATATTATTCCATCTATCATATATTAATAAAAATTATTATTATTATTATTTTTATAACATTTTTATTGAAAAATTATATATATATATATTATATTCATTGGTTTCAACCACCATATGTGGTTGAAATGCATAATATCTTATATTGCTTGAATCACACCGAGTATAACCAAACCTTGCCTATTTATATTTATTCATATACGAACAAAATGAGAATTAGATTGAGGTTAGAAAAGAAATTAATAAAAACACATATATTGGATAAATATTATACTTATTTGTAACATTTTATTGTTATAGGAATAATAATGTTAATATGATTCAAAAACAGAATATGGTTTAAGAACAAGGAAAAAGACTGCAAATATTTAATGGTTGTAGAAATAATGATATGTTTCATATTAACAAAATTTTGTTTCTGGTTAAAATATTTAAAAATATATAATTTTTGCAGTCAATCATATTAAAATTCTTATTGAGTGTAAACATTAAATAACAGAAATGAATCAAAATCATTGTTATCATAAATACAGAGTTATTAAAATTCAATTAAATTAACATTGAGAACATGATATTGTTGTAGTGATCATATTTTTTCTCTGCATATGGGACCTATGATTTTTCAATCGTTGGTAGGGATCTAGGTTTTACTTTTAGACCCCTAGTTACTTAGGGTAATTTTCTTAGAATTTTGCCTAAATTTCATTCTCACCCGAAGAATTTAATCCATACTACTATACATAATACTATAAAACGTTGGTGCGCCTTTCATGAGAGCGAAAAAATTATTTTCTTGTGTGAAAGCCATACAAAATTTCGTATTAATACTTTTGATAACTTCGTAACTAATTCAGATATTAGAAAATAGATTTAATTGATTCAGATAGGAACAGAATACATATTAAAAAAAAAAAAAAAAACATTTACAGGCAAAATGTACAAATGTCAAATAATTTGTATGTATTTTCACCAGAGTTTAAAAATTAGTAAATCAATTTTTTTATTTTTGTTTTTACGGCAGCCCATTTAAAAAATATACATCCTTAAAATCTTTTGAGGTCATACATACTAAAAGTATACTAACAACAATGAGCACCATATATGTTTGCACATGTCCATGTAAATACTTTTAGATAGATAGATAGATAGATAGATAAAGAAGGTTGACGTAATACCAAAAAGTACCACATCTCCACCCAGAGACCGATCTCGGTCCATTGTGAGTCCCTTCATTGTAAAGCTGTGAAATAAAGAATACAAAAAAAAAAAGAAACAGAAAATAGGAGAATAGGAATAGAAAAGAAAATAATAAGAATGAAAAGGAATCATATAGGAGGATTAGCAATGTTACCAATCCCCCCAGGATTGTACGCCTGATTCTCCCTTAAACAGTCGATTCCCATGACGAAGCCTATGACGTCTACAAGTTCTACGTCCCAAACGTCATTTAGCCTGCCGAGGAATTGGCTGTCTAGCCATTTCATCCTACGATGCTGCAATCGTGGACAATTGCATATAATGTGCTCAATAGATTCGGTCTCGTCGACGTCTCCACACATTTTACAAAAATCGGAATTGCCAGCGGCCCATCTAGACCTTATCTTCCCTATCAAACAGTGACCCGTTATGGCCCCTATCATGATTCTTAAGCTTCTCCTATTCAAGCCCAAAAGAGTGCTAGTGCCTGCCTTGTCTAGTGCTGGCCATAACACCCTCGATACCTTACAGTCCTCTCTACTCTCCCAAGCCGAATTGGTTCTGACCAAGATCCAATCATTGGTCTTCCCATAGAAGAAACTCAGTGGTGGTTTCACATAGGTTTCCCTCTCCGAGACATCATTTGTTGCGTCTTGCCTTGCCAGTTCATCAGCCAGTTCATTGCCTGATATATTGCAGTGGCCAGGCAAAATACTTTTAACAGTTTTACAAAAAAAATCACACATTAACATATTTTATATTAGCTTTTGTATTAAGTAGAACATTATCAATTTTTCCATAAATATGGTCCAGTTAGCAAATATAAAAAATGGGAAGTATAGCTTAATTTAGTAAAAAAAATAAAAGAAGGAACATTTCATAAAAAACCGGTTAACTGGCAGAAAAAACGAGCCTGTCGAATTATTCGAAAATAAAAATTATTCGAAATCGATCGGTTTTTTAAAAAGTAAAACCGGATTCGGTTTTTGAAATTTTTATCGTGTTTTCAATTAAGTGGTCAATTGTTAAAATCGGACAAATTTTCTAAGAAATACAACCATTTAAATAATAAAATTTTGTAGGGGTGTACGAACTTTTAGTGACTAGGGTAGTACATACCTACTTAAATATATACATATATGTATATGTAACAATTAAAAAAAAAATATTGATTTATTATATAAATTGATATTTTCTGAAGGTCATACAAATAATTATTAAAAATATAAACATTCACACATCTTTCATTCAAACTAAGTCAAAACATTTTTTATATCGATTAATTCGTTTCGAGTTAATTCCTGAATAATATTTTTGTTCACAAAGATTTAAAAAATGAGCGTTCTTCTTAGTCTGAGTACAACTACTAGAAACTATTATGAGAGCACAAAGTTTATTCTCTCCCATTGCAAGGTATTTTACATAGCATTAAGTCACAATATAACATATTCATAAAACAATGTATTTTAAAATTTTATTAATTTTTATTTATTAGTAACTTTTTACCTTCAGTTTACCCAAACCGTGAACTTTAACCTTAAACTTTAATAAACAATTTTATTTATTTAAATACATATTTTATATGAATTTTTCTTTATTTTTTTTTTTAGAATCTTAATATTTTTTAATTAAAAATAGATAAATTTATGCTAAAGTTTTTATTTGAAAATTTTATATAAAAAAATTAACAATAAATATTTGTTCTAAAGCTGCGTTCAGACTAGTCAAATATTTCACGAAAAAGACGTAACCACTAACTAAAATTACACTTAATTTCTTCTTGCAATTTGGAAAATGTTTTTTACTTATTGTAAATCACAGTTTACGTTTTATTGAATTTTGTTTGACGTTGTTTTCTCTTATAAAACATTTGTAATATCAAACAACGGCAAACAATTTTTATGTAAAACTAGTAGTCACGCAATTTTGATGAAATATTTGCCAAATGTGAACATAGCTTAATAATTTCAAGTTTTTTTTTTTTTTTTTTTGTATAAAATATTTAATTTTAGGTAAAATTTTATTTACATACAGTTCTTTAAGTGTCAATATCAATATTATATGTATAAACAAATTATTTTAATTTAAACAATACAAAAAAAAAGTCTTTTACTTAGTAAATAAGTTAAAATTAGACAATTTTAGATACAGACAATATTTCTTTAAAATTACATCACATAAAAGCTGCCAGCAGCATTTCTATAAAAAAAAGTATTTAAATTTTTAAATTTAGAGTAATTTTGTTTTTGTTTTTTCTTTTTCTTTTTTACAAAAATTTACAAAAATATTTACATTTATATTTACAAACGCTTGTTAAAAATTAATAAAAGTTTAATTTTCATTAAAGAAAAAAAAAAAAAAATAGTTAAACATGTTATTCTGAACTATGATAATTATTTTATGAATAAGACTTATTGTTATTTTCATATCCATAAAAAAATACAAGCATCCTTTTCAAAGCCAAGTTTAAGTGCTACCAAAAAATTATAAAATCAAATGTTTAATTGAACACGGCTTCTTTTAAAAGCCACAATCATTTTGAGGGATTATGATCTTGTCATGTCTTGTCACGAAACGATCCATGAATGTATAATTCCTGAAAATAATAAGTAACAAAGCAAATAAATTAGTTTAAATGTTTAGAATAAAGTATTTTAATAATATGATTTGATATTTAAAAAAAAAATCTATCTGTAAGAACAGCGTTGTGTTATTTATTAAGCAAAACTTCTTCCAGTTTTTAAATAAGTAAAAAATGTGGAAATAGAAATCTTTACATATACACTGTTATTGCCTACATGCCTTTCTAAAATGAAGCAAATACACTGGTGCATATTCCTATAAACGCATTTAATTTTTTTCTTTTTCTTTGAGGTATATTCGTTTCTCTTAACTAAAAACAATGTTTGTTTCTTGCTTTTGTTGTTTTCTTTAATTTAGCAATCAAAACATATTGGTGATCATTTAATTGGAATATTCTTGTAAAAGCAGTCGACTAAAAAGTTATTGAAAAAAAAAAAAAATATATATATATATATATATATATATATATATATATATATATATATATATATATATATATATACATATATATAATTTGAATAGTTTTAGTTGTTAAGTTTCTGATGACAACCTCTCTGTTTACTGGAAATATTTTTGTTTTAATTGGGAAATTTCATCAGCTTAAGGGATACCCAAAGGTACTTTTTTTACATACCAGGAAAAATTTTTTCAATATCAAGGCGGTTCTAACAGAAAAATTGGACGAAAAATTAACCTTTCGGAAGGAGTAATTCGAGGCTTTCTTAAGAAAGAGCTGATTAATACAATAATAGAAGAAGCCACCCGCAATAAATTAAATGCTACACAAATAAAAAACAAACTTGACATTCCTGTCACTTCCAAGCATGTTGCACACATTTTGTGAACAGTTGGATGGTAACATAAAATGGAAGAAAGCAAAATGTAAGCCAATGTTAAAACAGTATCATAAAGAAAATCGTCTAAAATTTGCTCGCAAATACTTGAAATGGACAGAATAAAATAATCTTTATTTTACAAGAATAAAATAATATTTTCTGATGAAAAGAAATTCAATTGGATTGGTCCCGATTCATATTCTTGCTGTTGTCAAGATTTAAGGTCGAACGAAATTCGTATATCGAAACGCAATTTCGGTAGAGGCAGTGTTATGATTTGGGCAGAATTTTCTGCTGTAGGAAAATCAAAAATATGTTTTATTCCAACTAAAATGAACAGTACAATTTACAAGGGAACTGTTGGAAGATGCTTTTCTCTCATTTATGGATGAAGATTGTATATTTCAACAGGATAACACTGCAATCCAAGTCTCGAACCAATCTGAAAAGTGATTTAATGAACATCGTAATCCACTATTGGGCTGACCGGCTTGCAGTCATTATTTAAATTTAATGGAAGATCTCTGGGGAGCACATGGCCCGTAAAGTTTACACAAAAAATACACAAAATGAAACCATACAAAATTAAAACTAAAAATTAAGCAAGCCCGTAAAAAAATTGAAAGTGATTTTCTTTAAAAATTAGTCGAATCAATGCCAGACCGAATTTCTGAAGTTATGCAAAACAAAGGTTCATCAACACATTATTAATAATGCTAAATTGCTTCATTAGTTTAAGTGCGTATATATAGACAAATGTCATAACAAATGGCATTAACAAAATTTAATGTATGTTTTAAGTTTTTTGTTATTATATAATTAAAAAAATAATAGTAATCTGTAGCACCTTAATTATTTTTTAGCCCCATTTTTTCGTAAGTTGATTAAAAAAATTGATGTGCATTTATAGGAATATGCAATAGTGTATAACGATCTCAATCCAGACGGCTTAAAAATGTGAAATTGAGAAATATGATAATTAACTTAAAATTAATATTTTGAAAAAGTTATTGATTCTAAGTAAAAATAGATAAAATGAAGCGTCATTATCTATTTAAAAAAAAAAAAATACTTAATTTTTTCACTCTCCTTGTAGTGAACTGTAAAAGTCACACATTATTTACAATTTCTATCAAAATATTTTATAAAAAATATTTTTTTATTACAATGGAGTTGTTAATCATAGGTATTTAGAAACATATTTACGTACTTTTTGTTAAAGTTAATGTTGTAGAAATATTTTTAATATTTTTTTAAATCGGTCTAAAATGGGTATTTTTTACTTTTATGTAGAAATTAAAAAAGCTTTTAGACCAACTTGATTGAAAAAAAATTTTTTTATTTTTGCTTAATATGTATAGAATGAAAATCCAAAAAAACATCTTACAGATTTTTTGCGATTTGGAAGAAAAAATAATTTCCAAAACAATTTCAAGGTAAATATGCTTGTTTTCATAACAAAAATTAAATAAAAGCAAAAGTAATAAAAAATTTAAACAAATATTTTATTAACTTAATTACCCAGCAAAAACTTTGCTTTCCTGGTAAGCTAGCAGGTATAATTGGAAACAAAAATAAACAACTTATTTTGTTGCCTCAATAACTACCCAGCAAAAACTTTTTGGTTTACGGTAATAACAACTACTTATTAAAGTAGTTTCTTGGTAATGAGGCGTCATTATTATTTGCCTACTCTGTATTACATTAATAAGTACTCAATAGTATAATAGCACAGTAATACTGCAATTACATGGATGAGTTGGTTGTTGGTTCAACCCCAATCTGAAGCTGTTAGATTTTTATAATAAAATGACTAAAAAGGTATTTTAAACTAAATAGAGTTTTGGTCGCTTAGGATGCTATGTGCGAGATGGTGTACTGAGTAAGACATTAGTCAGTAAAAACGAATGGTTAGTGTGTGTCCGAGTTCGAGTCTCACTGACGGCAAAATTTTTTTTTTTATATTTTTGTTTTCGTTTAGGTACATATTTTTGAGTACCCCTAGAGTCAAAAAATAACTACATGAATTTGTGGACAAGTCGAACAAAAATAACTAGTTATTCCGGCAAAAAACAAGTAGTTTATTTTTGTTTCCAATTATACCTGCTAGCTTACCAGGAAAGCAAAGTTTTTGCTGGGTAGTTATTTTTGTTCGAGTTGTCCAAAAATTCATGTAGGTATTTTTAGACTCTAGGGGTACTGAAAAATATGTACCTAAGCGAAAATAAAAATAAAAAAGAAAAACAAAAAAATTTTGCCTTCAGTAAGATCTAAAATTAATCATTCGTTTTTAATGACTAATGTCTTACTCAGTACACCATCTCGCACTTAATTTTCTAAGTGACAAAAACATTTTTTAGTATAAAATATCTTTTTAGACATTTTGTAAAAAAAAAACTAAATAAAAAACTAACAGCATCAATATGGGGTTGAACCAACAACCCTCTAGTTGCTAATTCAGCGCTCTAGCCAACTGATCCACATGATTATAATATTACTGTGCTATTGTACTACTCGTATTGAGTACTTATTTATGTAATATAGATTAGGCAAATAATAATGATGTCTCATTACCAAGAAACTACTTTAATAAGTAGTTGCCATTAGCGAGAACTAAAAGGTTTTGCTGGATATTTGCATTATTTAAGAATTCAACTATATAGAATTTTCGTAAAATACTTAAAACAAGTAAAAAACTAACAGTAATTTTTTTCATATTAAATCACTTTAATGCGCAAACATAATTGTGAATTTGCGTTAACGTGACAGGATCTTATATGGAAGCTATGGTCATTTATGGACTGATCCTTCTGAAATTTGGCTGTAAGATTAATACTTAAATGCGATTTATTTTTACAAAATTTTATATTTATGCGATGATTTATATAGGAATTATGAACGAAAAAGTAATTTCGGTAATGGTTCCTGTAATGGGAGGTGCTCATGAAATTTGGTAGTATGATTTTTACTGAGACAGACTCGTCTGTGATAAATTTTATTTAAATACGGATATATTTAAGATATTTATGAGGATTTGACCAATTTTCAGGAAAATTTGGTTTGTGAAATAACGATTACATTTTAACCAATTTTATTGTGTTACGTTATTGAGCCAAAATATGTTAAAATACCAAATTTCGTAAAATTACCTTTAAAACTGCGACCTACTATTTAAGAGAAATGATGGGTTTTAATGCATTCAAAAAGTATCTTTTTCAATGTACTAATGAACTAATTATTGCAACAAAATAAGAAACAAAGCACCATACGCTGATTTAAGCGCCATTTTTGACGATTCTATCCCACTGTGCGTCACAAAGAATTAAGTTCAGTAAAGTGTATCCATAAAAGTGTACATGTATGCGTGTGCACATAAAAGAAAATAGTGCATTTTTTTGCAATCTTGGCCGAGATATTTGGATTGAGATATTATATTAGTTTTATTTGGAAAGATATGTAGATGTATATCAATGTATAGGTAAATATGTCTATTTTTATATTATGTTTATATTTTTTACATACTTAAAAATTGGAAGAAGTTTTGCTTAAAACATTTTAAATTTTAGTATTTATAATTTTTAAGAAAAATATGTTTAGATTTGAAAATTTATAAAAAATTACCCGTAGAAGTTATCAAAATTATTTTTAGTACACGAAAAGACCGTTACCTTTCTAATACGTTACATTAAAAATAAATATAAAAAATTAATTTTAATATGTTTCTTTTCACTCAATAAAATGATTCTAAAAATTTTAGTATTTTCATAAAATATGCTCTTCTGTCTAAATTGTCAAGTCAATCTATATATAAGTCTATATATATGTAATTATTAAAACTTTTTTTTTAGATTTAAAAAATCTCACGTGACTTTCTTTTTCTAATCTGATGAACTTGAAATTTTGTTCAAAATTTTACCATTTTCGACCAAAGCTGGACGTAGGGTGCAACTCCCAATAAAATAAAGAAATCTTTATTCTCCATTCCTGAAGTCTTGCCTTTTGAAATATATGAAAAAAACATATTTTTATTAAATAAATTTTGAGAAAAAGTTGAAGGAATCAGACGACTTTTTTGTAAAAAAAAAAACACATAAAATTTTCGTATATAATTTAGTCTTGAAATTGATAAGTTTTCACGGCTAGACCTATTGAGATAATTAAAGAAAATCTCAACTCATTATTGTGGAATGTATTGGGAATCTTATGATATTTAAAAAAAATTATTTAAGAAAGAACAAAAAAAAAAGTCAAAACAAAAAATCGAAATTTCCAAATTCAAAGGCAAATATCTTTTTAACTATAATAGATATCATAAGCATATTTTCTTCTTCTTGTCATCAAAGGTTTTTAAATCTTTAAAATAGGACTTGATTTTTAGAAGTTACAATTTTTTTTTAAGTTTTTCATACTCGAGATGGATGGTCAACTTTGACACCCTTTAATTTATCCCGTATTATTACATGTTGACTACAATATGATTTTTCTGAAAGCTATAGGTACTCCTCTACAACCCTCCCATACATTTCCATTCGATCCGTCCAATAGCTTAGGAGATTTAAAATTATTAACAAAATTTTTGCGATCGGCCCCACTGTGGGCCGCTTTTGTTTAGAGCAGCGACTTTACATCGTTTATCAACCTATTAAAGTACCTAAAGTATTTGAGTGAAAAATAAACTTGAAAAATTAGAAATTGAAAACAATAACTTCAAAAAACAGCATTAAGAATTTAACATAACCTAAAAAAAATAATAATGTATTCAATTGTTATAATTTTTATTATTCATTTTAAACGGTTATGAATTAATCTATTGATTTTTTTATTATTTAGTAATATTATTAAAATATATATTTATTAGTACTTACTATTTTCACCAGGTGATAATGTTATATGTATATCTTCTCTACTAAGTACTGGTTCTTGAAAAGAAATAAATTTTTAAAAGAAAGAAAAATATAAGATTTTTTCCAACACGTTATAAAACACAAAAATTTTTCTTATTTAATTAACCCAAAATTAATTTATTTTAAAAATATATTTAAATATTTGCGTCACACAGCTTTTAAGCATTTTTTAATGTTTTATTTCAAAAATAAATAACCAGGTAAATTAACAAATATATATCACGCACATGGAAGCAGTTGTGTTATTTGATTTCAAAATTTATGTTTGTTTAACAAAAGCAATTTTTACAGTGACAAATTAAACGGTTTAGTTACTTAAATGCTAATTTGTTTAATAATTAAGGCCCGATTTACACTGATCATTTAATGGCAAAATAGTACTTAAGTTCTTAAAAATGTTTTATGATTGAAAAATTAAGGCATAGAATACAACTAAATTAAAAAAAACTAAATTAAAAAAAAAATTACTCTTTTTTTTTAAACACAAAAATAAAATATATGTGACTACATGTATTTTGTTGTTGCATTAATTAGGTTTTTGACAATTGCATCAGGTTTTTTTCCCTCACATAAATATCTAGCTATTAATCTATGACTTAAGTATTGTTTTTCCATCACTTGAGTTTTTTCTAAGTATGAAAGTTGTTTGACGTCTTAAAAAATATTTGTTGAAAATAAAAAAAAATAAAAAAAATAAATGAAAATAAAAAATCTAATAAAATTATTTAAATTTTTAAAAAATTCTAAATACGCTCTAAATCTATATTTTCTTTGTGGTTATATATTTTGCACCAACACTTTTATAATTTTACAGCCCATTAGCTTAAGATTTCTTTACATCTTTCAAGTTATTTCTAATTTGTTAAAATTATTGGTATTTTATTTGTTTTTGGTGCAACATTAGGGTGGCATCGAAAAATGTTTTATCCAAAAAAGTAAGTTTAATATTTATAATGATTTTTGGTATTACCATAAGAAAATAGTAATCTAAATTAAAAGATATTAAATAATAAATTTACATAACTAGAAAAAATATTTTAGAATAAATAAAATATATTCTAACATTTTTTGGAAAGTTAGAACCACCCAAATACGTAAAAGCTTAAAGCACTTTATCTACTTTCTTGTAACATATCCCTAGTCTACGCGTAGAAATTTTTATGTGGTCAATTGTCAAACGCTACTATCTCTCTGTTTAAAATGTTACGTGTGGACTAATAGGATATCCACTGCGTAATCTATTTCGAAATAAATGTTTAAATGCAAAGCTGAGCAATAATGCTTGACATAAACTGTCGAAATTATTTTTCTTTTTTAAGATTTTGCTCTTTTTAACAAAAAAAAAAAAAAAAATAAATAAAAATAAAAAACGTCGGTCTAGATCGACTATATAATACCCAACATCATTGTGTACGAGCATAAAATTTGGGAAGGGTACTTATATTACACCTGTGGTCAATTTTACTAAATGTAAAATAAAATATACAAATATAGAATAAGGCGTTAATACTAACATCTAGATGATTTTATGTACTTTAAGGCGATTCCTGGAAGTAGATTTATATGGGAGCTGTGGTAAATTATGGACCGATTCTCATAAAATTTGGTACAAAAATTTATACTTGAACAGAACTTCTTTGCATCGAATTTCATTAAAATATTCTTATTTTTAAGGCATTTTTGAGTGTTTAAACTCTATTCCGGGGGGCCATTTGTATGGAGGCTAGGTGAAATAATGGACCGATCACAATCAATTTCAATAGACTTCGCCATCCAGACGGACGAACGGACGGACATCGTTAGATCGATTTAAAAAGTGATTCTAAGTTGATTGGTATATTTTAAGGTGGGTGTTGGATAACTTTTTCTATGCGTTACAAACATCAGCACAAACGCATAATACCTATGGTGGTGTAGGGTATAAAAAAGGTGCAAAATGAATAAATATTGTTTTAAAAAGACAAATAAAAAATAAAAACGAAAGAAAGTAAATAAAAGGCAATTCAAAATTTAAATTTCTCATGTACGTTTTCTCCACCCGTTAACATAAAGTTGGAAATAAAAATGTGTTCTCGTTATTCTGCCGACGTTATTTCTTATGTTAGGAAATAAAAATCTCTTCGTGTAGACGTAGAGTTAAGTTTTAAACTGTAAAACGAAACATTACTTAAGTGTGAGCTTTAACTTAAACGTAAGTTTGCATTAAGGGAGCAGTATAAAACCAGGCTTAAATATGTATATGAAAGCTATACAAAATTTTGGAAAAAAGTTATTAAAAAGAAACATTTTCTTCTTGTTACAAACTTATTGGTTTAGTAAAATAAATTGCTCCTTTTACAGAAAATAAAATCATATATGTAAATGAAAAAATTCAAACTTTCCTTGTTAATTATAATTTTTGCTACGCATCCAAAAAAAAAAAAAAAAAAAAAAAACACAACCTACATAACATGAATAATATTTAACGCAAATAAAATATTTTACACCAATATATTGGGCGTTATTTTAGGATTTAAACCCCTAAAAATTTTGTTTGTAGCGCAATTAGTTTTGATTTTAGAGTTATTTGTTCCCACTGCAAAGTTATGAAAGGTTGTTTTGCATTTTCATTGACGGTATGTAGGTCTGAAGTTCTTTGCTTTTACGTGAGATTTTATATTCTAGCCTGGAAGATAAGTTTCTAAGTGATCTAGAACCTCAAAAATTAGTTTCCTTAACAAAGAACTTTTTATGCAGTTAATATTTTTCTCCCCAAATTCATTTGCCAAAATTTTGAATTAATTTGTGGAGCTTTATGATTTTTTGTTGTACCTCTAGATTTGGCTGTATGACAGCTAAAATATTTAGATATTTTTACGAAACTGATTGTCCTTCAATTATTTAATTTAAATAGAATCCTTAAAAATGAACATTTTAACGACTTCAAATGCAGAACTAAGTGCATATTTAGCACTTTTTTGGATGTAATTAATAACTACTTTTAAAAAAGTGAAAATAAATGTACTCTTCGAACGAAAAATTATTTTTAAGAAAATTATAATTCCACCAATTTAAAAGTAGTATTTTTATTGTCTTCACAAAGCTAAAATAATATTTTTATTAAAAAATTATATAAATGTAGCTTTAGGAGGAGAACTTCAAATGACAACCATGGGTTAAAATAATTACTTTTTCAGCACTAAGTACTTCCATTAAATGACAACATTACTTTTTATTTTTATTTATTTTTACAGTGATCATAATTGATTTAAGCTCTTACGATTTCTTTGTTTTTTAATAGAATTAAAAAGATATGTATGTGTTGAAACTCGGTTTGAAAACCCAAGGAGGTGTTGACAAATTTCTTGATTGAAAACTAAATTGTCTTGTCTTTTTAAAACAAGACATTTAAATACCTATGTATTTCCGATATGGCAATATAAAGTCTCTGGCTGGTTATTTGTCATCGCTTTTGTAACATAAACAATTTGAAAATGAATTGAAGTTTCTCTAAAGAGTATTGATCAGCAAAAAGAGAGGAGATAAAATTTGAATGTATTGATATTTTTTTTTTTTTTCTTACACTCTATATTGCGAATGTGTTTGTTGCATCTTGTTAAAAGCTAGCAAAAAACTGAATAATTTTTTGTTTTATACGCTCTTTGTTGTGAATTTTGTTTATGTTCGTGTTGTTTATGTGAAAAGGCCGAAAAACACTCGGTCCCTGAGTGCAATGGCTGCCTATCACCTAGAGAGCTAAACCATCATCTTTTAAACAAGATGTTGAAATACTTTTTTTCTGATATGATAATATTGCGATTGTAAACTCTATCATTATCCACAACTTCCTTAAAGTCTCTCATAGACGCATACTGCAGAGATGTACTGCTGATGAACCCTCCTATACGATGATTTTTCTACACATTCATCAATCAAAATTTTATTTCTGTGAACAAAAGCGTTAAAAAAAGAAAACTATTTTCTAAATTTCCTTTTAATTTTAAATGACAAACTAAAATCTTCATGAATAACAAAAACTAAATAAACAAATTCATTTGGAAAATTGTCTGTAGTATGAGTTCATTTTGAAATCAAAACTAGATGTGTATGTGAGAAAAAAAAAACCTGATTCAGTTGTCAAGAACTTTATTCATGCAACAACAAAATATATGTAGTAAGAAATATTTTGTTTTTGTGTTTTGAAAAAATGAGCAATATTTTTTGAAAATTGAATTCCAAGTGCCTCTCACATAAACTTCTAGTTCTATTCTATGTCAAAACGATTTGATTTTTCTCTCAATTTTACTAATACATACATATTGCCAAGAGCTTATGCAGTATATGTATGTCTATGGCGTGCTTAACGAAAAGTAGCTTTCATTATCTGAAATATGCATAAGTTGCCTATCTTGTAAATGCAAGATTTTTCTGTACTTAATTTACAACAAACACCCTGTTTTTCTAGTATTTGGTCTATAAATTTGTTGTTTATGAACCGATTTTGCTCATCTTCAATACGAAACAAATCTTATATAAAAAATATTTAAGCCAAATTTCGACCCCCTAAGATCTCCGCCCCGAAATCCTATCTTGCTTTACTATAGATCGTCTGAGATATTCATGAAGACCGATAAAAGGTTATATTAATCTAAAGTTGAGTTGGGGTTATTTTCTAAAAGGATGTTCAAGATATATATATATATATATATATATATATATATATATATTATTTATTTATCTCGGTTTTGAATTTTAAGAATTTAACAAAAAAAAAAAAAAAATACATAAATCAACTTTCCGGCCTGGGATTTGGAAAATTGTGAGTTTTTAACTCCATGATTTTAAGACACGTGTTATATTATTTATCAAAATATTAATACCATTTATCTAAAATATATTTAGAATCTAAATTTTTAGTTTTTCGAATCATGGTCTGGAGAAATTTCACCGTATTTTTGGAAAATAACCCCAAAAATGTGAAAATTTAGTAAGGTTTCAACTTCAGATTAATATAACTTTTTATCTGATAGATATATTTATATGATTCTTGCATCAATATTATTTAGAATTTTGTAAGAAATCTAGTGGATATTTTCAAAAAATTTAGGATCCAAATAAAGTCCCCAAAATGTAAAAAATTTTAAAAATATCTCTTAAACCAAAAGAACTAACCTACACATATTTTTTGTGGAGATTTATATGTAAATTTTTCTTACATTCAAGTTAAAAATGAATTTTTGGCGAATTTAAAAAAAATGCATATCCGGGATGACCAACTTTTGAGGTGTACTCTCTACTCCCGTTACACGCTAGGGATCTGTACTCCTCCAAATCAACTCAAAAAAATCTTAGCTCTGACCATGTAAAATTTTATTTAGATATCTTCAATGCTTTTCAAATTACAGAATTATTTCTGGGACCACTGTGCGTTGTCGATATAGTTTTACCCAGTGGGTGCCCATCTTGTTAAAAAAAAATAAGTATATTAGCAAAAATAGAATAGAGTTTAAAAAAAGTAGACTTACTCTAACAACAAAAGCAACCGATAACAAAATAACAGCTCTAATGGAAGGTATTCCAGAAAATATTAAATATTTTAAAAATTTAAATTTTTAAAAAATTATTTTTGCTTTTAAATTCAACTTGAATTATACAAAACTTGTATAAAACTGTATTTAATAAAAACAAAATTTCATTGGCTTCGATTTTATAAGCTGAATTTTATGAGCAATTTTTTTCGTGTACGCTCTTTATTTCTTTTTTTTTTTTCTTAATTAAACCATATGAGCGTATGAGTAATATTAATCAATTATGGTAAGTATACGCTCCAGTAACTAACTGCCAGTAATAATATATCTTAATATATAATTGTGTACCAAATTTCATGTCTTGGATAACTCCCTTTATTTTTGCCGATTTTTGTATGAAAATGAATCACTGTGCGCCGTTTGCATTTGTGAATATTCTACGTATAAAGTGCTGTACCATACGCATTTACGAACAGGCGCACATAATTACTCAAGCATTGTTTGTATAAAAACATATCTTCTTTATTTTGTACTGAAACAGGTTTTTACGGTTTTATAAATTCTATTTACATTTTTTTTTTTTCATATTTTCCACCCTACATATCGATCTCTAACATAAAAAAATCTTAAGCGCCAAACATAAAACTTTATAGGATTTTTATGATTGTTTCCACTTTAAAACAGTTTTTTAAAACCCGGTATCGATTTGTAAGTGCTTGTTTTTTCACAATCATCCTTAGCGATGTATTTTTGCCTATAGTAATTTTTGGAGCATATTTATAGCATTTTTTGTTATTTTTAGAGCATATTTAACCCTTTTAGAGCATAATTTTACATTTTGAAGAATTTTTTTGAAGTTTTCAAAATTTGACTTGTGCTGTATAGAATAAATAAGAAATCCAAAGATATTTAGTATTTAAAATATATTTTAATGGATACTGCTAAAGTTTATTAAAGATCTCTTAGGAGCTTGGTTTGTAGTAACAAATCATGAAATGTTATATAGAGGACGCATTAGTTTTTTTTTCAACTTGCCCGAATAGCACCAGTTAATATTGTAAAAACAATTAATTTATTTGAATGAAAGCTATGTATGTAAATTTACATATGAATCTTTTTGATAATATCTGAACTAAATAAGATAGGTAAGCAAATAGAAGATTTATAAAGTTTTTATGTGATAAATTAAAATTCAAAATAAGGTTTTTGACACAGTTGACAAATTTTTTAGTTTTTCCTTACTTTATATCGTTAAAATATTAATGAAACACTATTTTTTTGAAAACAAAAATAATTTTTGTTTAAAAATTATAAACATTTTTTGTTTTTTAAGAGCATATTTTCTCGTTTTTAGAGCATAACATTGCATGGAAAGCTTTTCTGCACTGGAACAGAGATATTTATATGGGTCATTATCAAAAATGTTTAACCTGGCTGAAACTGACTTAAGTCCTTAATAAGTTTTGCGGTAACACTATTAAAAAAAAAATGGTTTTCAGATCTGAACTCACAAGATTTAAAGTTAATAAAGTGCAAAATTTTAGCACCATAGGTTTTATTTTATAATCATGATTGTTGTTCAAAGTTCAAAGACTTAGAAAAAGGTCTTAATATTACTTAACTTTTTCCCCTTCTTCTTTCTTCTTTGTTCAGGTGTTTATACTTTTTGATCTCATTCGATCATATATAAACTTATCGAACTTTGTAGAAAAATTCTACACCTTCTTTGATATTGTGCACACTTTCAACAGTTAAATACAGGGTAGTCCAACTTTGATGACAAAATGTATACTGTGATGACCGATGTATACTGTTACTAGTGGACCGAATGAAGTCATTTCCTCAGAAGAAAAATTCAGAAAAAAATTTCCGATTTTGTTTTTCAAAAATTAAAACCGGTTTAAAAAACCGTAAACGTCACTTCAACCGATGGATGGACAAACGGACATCGTTCGATCCAGAAAATATCTACTTTTTTGCTCTCCGAAGAAAATTTTGAAAATTTTTGCTCTCCAAAGAAAATTGAAAATTGTGGTGAAAGGTATAAAAAAATTAATGAATTCGCCATATTGTTGTTATTGTGGAACTGCTGTCACACGTTTCATTTCGTCATGATATACGCTCTTCTTCAATGATCTTTTCACCAGCGCCCAAGGCGTTTCAGTTTGGCGGTCTTCCGGCCAATTTGAAGAATTTGCATCTTTAGGAACAAAATTTATAATATTACCATTCAATTGTGTCTTTTATATAGTGAGTGGTGGCTAAATTTGTCTAAAATAGCAAAGAACCATTGTGTTGTTGAATAAAACTTTGTATAACATTTTTCGATAAAATTTTTGGTGTTTTTACAAGCACCTCTTTTTGTCTCAGATAGTACAACTACTAATAGACAGCTAAATTTCCTAAAAAATTAATAATTTTTTGAGAAATTTAGAAATGTTCTTTGTGCAGATAACTTAATTTATTGAAACTTTTACATCCCAAGGTACTTTACTATACCTTAAGTTTGTTTCATTTTACATTTACTAATCTCTTAAAGATAAAAACTAAACACTGGCAAATTTTGCTAAAAAATGACATCTGTTTTGTACCGATTTAGTTTATGGTTACCAGGTAATATTAGTTTTAAAAAGTGTCTATTTTTTCGTGGACAGGCCTTACATCGTCTTCTTTCAAAAAGCGCTCAAACTGATTTTCGGCATATCCAATGACGGAGATATGTGTAATTAAAAATATTACATAGTTATTATTTTTTTTTAACTTTATTATTTTTATATATATATATATATATATATACTTCTTTATAAGATTTACTTGTTTTTTTTTTAATATTCATCTATATATATTTATATATTGAGAAGTACTTTTATTATAATTTCTTTTGCTAAGTATATAGATAGAATGTTTTATATATATATAGATCGTTTATATATAGAATTAATATACCATTTAGATTAAAGAATTTTTAATAACTATCACAGATTAATGATACATATATAAACAAAGAAACAGTGATAAGATATAAATAATTAAGTTGATTCTTTTTTTAATTTAAAATAAAAAAAAAATTAAAGAAATAAGAAACTCATAACTTAAATTGACATGCTAATTGAACGTAAATTAACATTAAAGGAAAACTGTTGGTAAAGTATTAAGGGTGAAATAACATTAAAGAGGAAAACTTTTAACTAATTGACAACAAATCGTTGCAATGTTGATGAAAAAATTAAAAATAGCTGTTACAAAAACTCGAAAAAGGTGAATTCCATTCCTTTTAAAATATCTTCAAACAAAAACTGAAGAATATTTTCCTAACATATTTTTCTTTTATTTTAACCAGCGTTGCAGTTAGAATAGTATCCAGATATGCATATAATTGAAGTATTTTGGAGCTGCAGAAGAATAAATATTTTCTCAACTTTGTATTTTTCTAGGCTAAACTGGAATAAATTAGGAAGATATTCCTTTAAATTTTATAACATTTCCGTAGTATTTGTAAATAAAAATAATAAACTGGAAAAAATTAGAAAGATATTCCTTTAAATTTTATAACATTTCCGTAGTATTTGTAAATAAAAATTAATTTTTCTATTCCTTTGGATATTTGAAGTCAGACAAGATTAATAATTCAACCACTTTTTATTTTTTGGATCTGAATTTTTGAAAAGAATAGTTTTCTTAGATTTTTTAATATTAATACTTTTTTTATATTCACCTGGCTTTAAATAGAAATATTTTTTTTGTCACTCTTCAAAGTAATTATAATTTCCGAGACGTTTAGCATAATCCTTAAAATGTATATTTATTATAAACATCCATATCATTAAAATTAAAACCTTAAAAAAGAATATAAAGGAAATTATTTCAAGATTTGTTTTTTTTTTAGATTTTAGCAATGAACAAAGAAAACGTTTTCATAATTAATGTTATTTCATATACAAAACAAGTATAACGTTAAAAAATATATAAAAAAATAAAATCAAACACGAAAAAGAGTTAGTAAGAAAATTCAAGGACATAATTATTTAGTATTTATAATTGTAATAAAAAATTAAACATAAAAAAATTATTAGGTATGCAAAGCAAAATGCTGTAACTGTTGTTGAGCCAAATTAGTATCATGCTCTAAATTTCCATTAGCAGTATTATTTAAGCCATTTCTACTGTTGCTATTGCTATTGTTAAGGGCATTACTCGAGCCACTGCTCGGGCCTCTTAAAAGGCCAAGGGTAGATGAAACGACTGAGCCAGATGCTGTGCTCCTTGGTGCTAAGCAAGCAGTTGCAGCTGTTAAATTAGTACAATTGGTTGCTGATAAGGCTCGGGATAAATTTGATAACCTACCAGGTATTATTCTAACGTTCTCACACGTTTCACAAATATTCAATTGTGGATGATTACGGAATGTACACATACTGCACTCCCATGGTTCAACCACTTCTTCATATTCATCCTCATAATCATCGACATCATCTACGAGCGGTTCATCATCATTATAAGCCGAGTCCGTATACATATCATGATTGCTGTTGCTATTATTGGGTAACAAAAGTGCTGATTGCTGATGATAGTATGAGGGAGATGTCATAGAATTGGAAGAATAATGTTGTTGTAGTTGTGGTGAATTATAGATGTTGTTTAAATTTGGTAAAGAGGCGGCAGGTGGTGTATGTGGTGTTGATGATTGACTATGATGTTGTATTATATCTAGACTAGTTTGACGTGGTGGCGGAGGCCTTGGTGGTGGCCGTGTTATCTTTTGTCGTGGGAATGGTTGAGGTTGTTGTTGATTTGGCTGATAGTTTATAGCTAATTCTTGTTGCAATGGTGGCTGTGAAAAGGTGCTACCTGTTTAGGAGGAAATAATGGAATTATTTTTAGAGATATGTATATATTTTTTAATTACACCGGTGCTGAAAACAATTATTAAATTTAACAAGCATTAGTTTTTTAATGTTTCATTAAAGAAATGGTTTATATATATATATATATATATATATATATATATATATATATATATTCGAACTATTTTCTTTTCGTAGCGAAAAAAACATTTTCAAAAATAAAAAGAAAAACATTAAGAAGAATTTACAAATGTATTTTAAACAATATATATAATTTGAGTGAATTATAAACGTTTGTTAATTTAATAATTATTTTTATAAGTACTGATGTTAGTATATATTTAATTGAACTTACTACTTCTAACCATGTCTTGACAATCTCTCCTTAATTTTGTTATTTCCTCATCCAGTCTTTCGGACAGACCCTCTGTGGGTATCGTGCCAGTTAGTAAATTTATTTCTTGTTCAATATTGCCCAAACGTTTTTTGTATTCTCGCAGGGCGGCTGCCAATTTATCACGTTTTTTCTTTTGACGCTGCAAAATTTCCTGGGTGGTATCTGGAAAATTTAATATAAAAATAAATTAACTTTCCTTAAACTTTATGACTAATGACAAAACTATAACAAAATAAATTAAAAAACAAATCTTATGTATAAATAAAAAAAACTAATTTTGTTATAATTTTGTCATTGTCAAGTTCAGAATACGGATAAAAATCATATTTTATTTTATAATTGTTTCTATATATTTATTACTACAACTTAATTGCCAAATAAAATATTATAAGTAGTCTAGAAAAAGTAATTTTTACCATTTCAAAATCATTTGATTTTTTAAGGAAATTGTTTTCTTGGCAGATTATAATAATATAAATCTATTTTTTTTTTTCTCAAAAAATTTGTGCAAATATATTAAATATATTTATATAAAATTCCGTCTCTAAGCAAAAAAAAAAAAAAAAAATGCAGCTATTAAAAATATTCACAAGTATAAAAATAAACTAATAAATAATAAAAGGTGTACATATTTTATTTAAAAATATGTATATTAAAAAAAAATAATAAAAAATGATGTTTAGAACGAATTTTAAATACTCTTTATTATTTACAGAATTTGACGCTGAATTGAATATTAAAAAAATCGATTAGAAAACTTTTGTGTGTAAATTTTTATTTTCAATTCGTTACATTTTGAAAAAGGCAATAGAAGAAACAAGTCAGTTTTTTACGTTAAACACTAAAAAAATATAATGGAAAATGTACTGCGGATTTCATAAAGATACCCATTCCAATTATCAGAAAAAAATTTACGCATATTTTTGTGAAATATATATCACTGGAAAGTCGAGAATATATATGAATATATATTTTTGTTTACAATATTTTTATAATTTTTGAATATGTTAGACTTGAATGTCATCATTATATAATCCAATCAAGACAGGCAAGACTTAATTTTTAAAATTTTAATTTCTGATTTTCATTGTAATATAAATTTATATATACGCTCAAACCACTTTTTTGCAATAGATGTGTTCTAAAGAACTCAATTTGCATACAAAATGGTTCCGTTTAATTCAAATTGCGTATAATTTTGAAATATAGTACAAAAATTCAAACAAAATCGCTTAACAAATTTTTTCGGACAAAAATTATTTCACTTATATATATAATTTTCAAAAAAATTCTAATTGGTCCTACAAAAAATTGGTCAATTGCCGTCAAACTGTTTCCAATGTTATTAAACAATATCAGGAGAATTTGGTTCGGGAAGAAAAGGTCCACATGTTATTGTGAAGGCCAAGAAAATTGAAAGCATATTGAAAAGAGCTCCAAGTACACATCTGGTACAAGTACACCGGTTAGCTCAATGCTCTGACTATTTGTTTTGGTTGGTGATTAATTGTAAAGCTGATAAGTTTACAATGGTGGGAACTACTCTAGATCTCAACAAAAATAGGTGTGAAATCATTATATCTCTTAACCAATAGAGAAAGGAAGGATTATACTTGCAGAGATTGCGGATATCTGATAATCAGTTCAAATTTCATTTTCATGCCGCTGTTTTTATCTATTGCAGGATATGTGTATGTATGTAACGTATGGACTCCAAAACGGCTGGGCCGATTTGGAAGAAATTTTCAGGGAATCTTCAGAATATTAAGGCGGGTGACACTGTGAAGTCTGATTTTTGATTTTCATTCTGCGGGCGGAGGGGCGTGGCAAAATCGAATTTTCATATTGCACCATTAATGACATATACAAATATTTTTTTTTCTTTTTTTATTTTATTTTATTTTTTTGAAAGCCGTTGTCATGTTTTTCAAAACGAGATATCAAACTCTTAAATCGGTTATATAGTTCCGAAGATATTTACAAAAAACCTATGTTAATAATGATCCAATATCAAAATTTTAAAACTTTCGAAATGTTGCATTCAAAATTCCGAGTTTTCGGTTCATTTACAAAATATTTACATCATTTAAATCGTGTGGTAATACAACACTAATGTTTGCTTTGGGCCAGCAACGCGGACCGGGTCAGCTAGTATATATCTAAATTTAAGTTTTTTGATTGAATATTTTAATTATAATAATTTTCAAAACTTTTCAATTCAAAAACAATAAAACAAAAATATTGCTAGTATTTCAAAGTATTTTGTTTTTACACACATTTGCTCCTTACTTCGAGGAGCAAAAATAAAAAATAAAAAAATAAAATAAAATCGCAATCAAAACATGAAAATATGTACAATAATTCTCACTATATAAAAACCCTATAAAAACACCCACTATCCACTTAAAATATAAACGAACATTTCTCATATATACGTATTTATGTAGAGTAGATTCCGCGAAAAAAATAAATAAAAATTAATAGATGAAATTTTAAATTTATTGCAAGCTAATCGAAAAATATACGCTCTGTGTTAGAGGAAAAAATTAAAAAAAAAACACAACGTGTGAGCAAGAGAGAACTAAAGAATAATATTTATTAGAAATACATAGAACACAAATTGAAATTTATAATAATAACAATAAATAAACAAAATAACTCGTGATTATTATTATTTTTTTTAAGATAATGAAATGGATAAAATAAAGTAAGCAAAAAATAAATATATGTATTATACAAATTAAATAAAATTCATGAACATGAAACAAAAGAAAATCTTTAAGGAAAATTTATATCATAGATAAATACTTAATAAGAGGGCGGGAAGGGAGGTATAGAGAGAAAAAATATTTAAAATAAGCTAAATGTTATGGTTTTTCCTATAGTTTAAAGCAAATAAATTTTTTTATCAATCAATAATAGAAAAAATAAAAAATAAAATAAAGTTAGTATTAAAATATTTCTCACATTTGATTACGTATGTAGATTATTTTTAAAACATTAGGGTTGAAATTGTTTTTTTATCAATGTTTTTTTTTTTAATTAAAATAACTATTTGAAATGTTTGCAATTAATAAATATATAATTCATGTAAAGTACAAAAATATGTATCGTTCATTCCAGTAGAGATTTGGTTCACTATGAAGACATGGTAACCTATGAAGACATTTAATCTTTCTCATTTTTATTTTTTCGAATTTGAAAAAAATTCACGATTTAAAATTTTATAAAAGTTAAGTAAACTGTCATATATCTTTACATTCTAGACGGATTTCATTGGCTCAGATTTCTAATGAAGGTCAATTGAGACCTCAATAATTCAAAGTTAAAATTAGTAATTCCATTTTAAATTTAAAAAATTCTGACCCTTCGTTACCGATTTAGATAAATTTTGATGCATGTGTAGAGGAGGATACAGAGGCATATAAAATGAATTTTTCTTATTTTTTTTTTTTTTTCGAGAAAAGATATCAAAACAATTTATTTTGGAGTGGATTTGTCAAAGTTTGTATTTTAAGATGCCATGTAAAACTTTCGAAGATATTTTTGTTAACATATTTTTTTGTAAGAATAAAACCAATCGGTGAATTCCTTTGAAATTTTGATTTTGTTAAAAGCTGTTGTATTACTGCCTGTTTTTATAATACGAGCGCAAAAGCGACTCGTCTAACTTACATTTAAAACAAAAAAAATTTTGAAATTTTGTTTTAAATGTAAGTTAGACGAGTCGTTTTTGCGCTCGTGTTGTAAAAACAGGCAGTTAAAGTTTTAAATTAAAAAAAAATCATTTTTAATATTTTTAAAGTTAAATATTTCCTGGAATACCCTCAATAAGGGCTTTATGGTATTTTCGGTTTCTTTTTTGTTGTAATGAGTCCAATTCTTTTTAAACTCTATTTAGCTTTTTAATCAGCTTTAAGTATTCTTTAAATATATATATATATATATATATATATATATATATATATATATATATATTATTTTTTTTTTTTGCTATGACCCACATAGTTACTGAAAATAATAACAAATATAAAAAAATAAACGATACTATTTTTTCTAGTACAATTAAAGTTAGAAACCTTAAACCGAGCACGAATTTTTTACACATTTTGTCGATTTTTTTAACTTTTCGAAAAATAAAAATCGTAAATAAAAATTTTTTTTAGTTTTAAATATAATATAATACACTATATATATATATATATATATATATATATATATATATATATCGAATATTATGAAATCTAAAGACCTAAAGAAAATGTTTAGGTATTCTTTCATAAAATGAAAGATCTATATTGAAAGTTTTTATTTGGAAAACATTGTGGTACTAAATAAAGTTTATCGTCATAACTCTAATGTTGATTTCAGGAATGCTTATTTTAAATCGCTTTACTTTCTTTTTCAATACTAAGAAATTTTCTCTTCTACATTATTTTGGGAATACCAAGTAAATCCTTTTACTATAGCCAACAATATCTTAATTAAATATAAAAAAATATTTAATTAATAAAAACAAAAAACAAATGCACAATAATTAAGTCAAAACAACGGGCCCATCATAAAGCGATCTTTACTATATGTGCTTAAAGTTCAGCGACATTTAAATATTATAACAACATCAATTGCCTATAAAAAAGTATTATCAATAATAGAACAGTTAGATCGAAAAAACTATGAATTTGTAAATAAACATTACATTATTGTGGTGATAAGAAAAATAATATAGAAATAGAAAAAAATAATTTCTAAAATATACCAAACTATTTTTATTACGTCGCAATATGTTATAGACTGGTTAAGCACTTTACTCAGAAATAAAATTACTATACACACTTACTTGTAAAATGATCAGTTCAAAGCTATAAACAAAAGTCTAAAAAAATAATAAAAAAAAAAAACTATTTTGTGGTCACTAGAAAAATGTAAAGTCTTTAAATGGTAACATTAAATTTTATTTATGCTGTTAGAAATGTATACGAAACTTTTAACTACAGTTTTTTTTTATCATCGGAAAAAAGTGCTAAAAATATTATCTAAACAAAACATAAGTGATACATAAGCGATACAAATTGTAGATTTCTTTTTTTAGTTTGAAAAAATATTTAATATGATATATAAATAAATTAATACCACAATATAATTCAAAAAAATTTCTTGCACTGTAAATATTGGTGGTATTTAAAATATGAACGTCTATGAATAAATTAATAACTTCCTTAAACGTGTGTGTAAATTACGGAATTTTCATTTCTATAAGAAACTTTTAATTGAGTTACATGTAATCATGCATTTACATAGATTTCAGAGAACTGAAGAACTGAATGAAAACTTGATTCAACTTAAAAAAAAACTTTCAACAATTAATCCAAGGCAAAAAAAAAAAAAAATAAATAAAAATCTTTTAAAGGCATTACAAAAAAAATAAAAAATTAACTAACGAAAAGATAATAATATTGTTGCTCAGGTATTTACTGGGGTGATCGATTATTCGACCTTTCAGAGGAATCAGCTTTCAAATAGTTCGATTAGTGGGAATTTTCAAAAAACCGGTTCTAACTCATTAAAAATTTTCTTAGAGATATGGAAATTCCGTAAATTACACACATATGTAACGAATATTTTAAAAACCACAAATATTTACAATACAAGAAATTTCTTTGAATTATATTGTGGTACTAATTTATTTATATATCACATTAAATATTTTTTCAAACTAAAAAAGAAATCAGCATTTTGTTTGGTAATATTTGTTTAGATAATATTTTTAGCACTTTCTTTCGGTGATATAAAATTTAATGTTACCATTTATAAAGTTTACATTTTTCTAGTGACCATAAAATTGTTTTATTATTTTTAAACTACTGTTTATAGCTCTCAACTTATAGTTTTATTTCTGGGTAAAGTGCTTAACCAGTCTATAACATTTTGCGACGTAGGTAATTGTTAGAAATTCTTTTTTTTTCTATTTCTTAATAAAACTATTTTTCTTATCATCACGGTAATGTAATGTTTATTTACAAATTCAGAGTTTTTTTTTTTATCTAAATATTCTATTATCGATAAGTTTTTTTGAAATTCCGAAAAAAAAACAATAAACCGGTTTGTTTTTGCAAAAGTAAATATTTCCATCAAAAAACTATATTTCTCTAAAAAGCTCAACAAATCTTATAATATTCAAGTTATAATTTATTAAATATAATTATTTTAAGAAACAAATTTTAATTAAAGTAAGAAAATAATCATCGCAAATAAGTTTTATGTATATAAAATATACAGCAACTATGGCTTAATATGAAAAAAGTAGACCTCTTTCAAATAAACTATTATTACAAATATTGAATTAATAAATTAATATTGAATTAATAAAATGTTACAGGTGTTACAAGAGAAAAAACTAATTCCATTGATATGTATACTTCATTCAGCATAATTAATACTTAGTTTGTAATTTTCGTTGAACTTTTTATAGAATTTTTTTAGAATTTTTGCATTTAGGCTTAAGCTCATTGAATAATTGTAGAATTTATAGAACTAATTTAAATTTAACCCTAAAATATATTTATAAAGTATAAATAGAAATTAACTTTATAAACATTAATCATTTAACAAATTATTTCAAAATTTCCATTTAAATGTTAGTATTTAGCACATATGTTTTTTGAAATAAAGTGATATTTTTCAAACCGTTATTTTTTTTGTTAAAAAAAACAGTTTATTCGACATTCATAAAATTAACATTTTGAAAAAACCGACAATACTTAAACCTAAAAAACCGGTTGGAAAACCGAATCGATCACCCTAGTATTAACTAAGCTATATATATTTTAAATTAATGAAACAATAATAGGAAAAATAAATTAAAATTGACTTTTGTCCAGTAAAATCAAACAATAAAAAAATAGTTCACTACAAAAACTGATATATAGTCCATTCTTTAACTGCTTAGTCTTTAATATTTAATGAAAATCCTTTATTCTTAAATACAGCTTTGCATCTTCTAGTCATAGCCAATTTCCCATAATTCAATTTTTGTTCGGGCTTTTAATGGAGCTGTTTTGTCTTTTACAACCCGCCAAATATATTCAACAGGATTGTTACCAAGGGTATGTTTGGGGTCGTTGTTTTGCTAATATGACCATATCAAAGGTATTTCTCATTCTGCGTATTAAAATATGACATTCCTAATTATTTTCGAGAATTTAGTCCATTGCCGTACGAAGAAACAATTTGGCTTCTGTCGAAAATTCTTTCGGTTGATATTTCGGTTGGCGCTAAATTGACAATCTTTGGCCAAGTATTACTCTGGTTGTCTTTGATTCATTTGCAAAAAGATTTTAACAAAAAATTGAATCATTCAATGTCTGAATGTTATGAATGTATTCAATAAATAATTATTTCTACTTAAACAAAACGCCATTGAATGAAGCTGTGGAATTACTTTTTTGGGAATGTTATTATGGAGTAAAAAACTAGTACATATTTCTCAATTCAGAATTATTAGTTAAGGGAATTAAGCTCAGATTTAATTAATTCTTTCGAAGCTCTGTATTTAACTCTTGCAATTAATAGACGATAATAATTATTGTCCTTTAATCCTAATTTTCTTCTTTGTTAGTTTTGTTCATATCATTTTGGAAGCAAAAAAGAGTTCTATTCACTTGGTATTGCTTTTATATTAAATATATATTTTATATACAAAGGTCTTCTGTAAAAGTACTACATATTTGTTTCTTATAATTAATTTAACTTTTATTTAAAAATGTGTTTTTATTTAATCACATACTTTATTTATCGCCCTATTATTTGTTTTATTTTAGTATTTTATTATCATTGTCTGAAATAGTAAAAAAATCACTTATTTGTATTCTTATCTTAGTAATGACGAAATCAATAAATCGAAAGAATATAAACTCAATGGACATATAAATACAAGTTGAAAAAATTATAATCAATATATAAATGTTTTCTTTTCAATAATAACAAAAGTAAACAAAAGTAATATGAATTTCTTGGAAAACATGTAAAATGCTCAAACGAAAAAAGTATAAAAAAAGAAAATTTACACGCAAAACATAATATATAACATTTTAATTTACCACATATGGGGATTAAACAAAATATCTCCCACTTTACTTAAGCGCCTTTTGGAGCACTAACAAAGATTCTAAATATAAACATAAGGTAAAGGTTGTACAAACTGCAATTTTTGGTTTGAGATAATATTTATTATTTAATTTAAAAGATGACAATTTAATCTATACTATGGTCAAATCTGTGAAAATTATATATATCAATCGAAAATTTTTATTTTCAAGGAGAAGAAAATCAGATAATATAATAATTAACATAATATTTATATTATTGAAATTCTGTAAGGAATAGTCCCACCAATTAGCGATATCATTAAAGCATTTAATACAACGATTTACTACTTCGATTTAAGATTTAAGAGTAGCTACAACTCAACCTACAACTATTACGATTTAAGATAATTATTTTAATAATAATATACATACTATACTTAAACGAAAATCTATAGATTTAAACAGGAAAATTCCTAATTTTGACACATTTTGTGTCAAATTACAGAATTTCAATGCAAATATTTGTTAAGGCATTTTTAGACATTAATACAGAGAACTAAGATTTATCAAAAATTCGAATATCGTAATACAATTTTATCGTCTAAACACAAGCTTTTTTCTATCGGATTTTTATATCGATAAAAAAAACGTAATATTTTATTTTTGAAAAATATTAAAAATACCTTAGTAAATAAAATGAGCTCAATATTAAACAATTTTTTTTTAAATTTAAAAAAAAATAATAATAAAATATTTACTTAATATATTTACAGACACACACACATACATCCATGCTATAAAATAAATAAAAAAACAAATTCAACATACCATCCATTGCCCGCTGTTGATGAGGTGGTAAACACATATTGCCACTTATTTTTTTAGATGTGCTACCACCACCGCTAAATACACCACCATTGCCCCCAAAACCAGATGACGTATTAACGCCCCCAATACCGTTAGGTGATTGTATACTATTTTGTATGTTTTGTTGTAAAGCCACCACGTTATTATTGTGAAATTGCTGCAGCTGTTGTTTCAATTCTTGGTGCTGTTGTTGTTGTTTAGCATTTAAAAAAGAATTTATATAATTATTATGATTAGTTATTATTTTAGTATCCGAATCATATTGAATTTCTTTACTAATATTTACTTGATTTAAACAACGTTGTCTCTGTTGCTGCTGCTGCTGGTGGGGACGTATGCGACAAGCACTGAACACACCACCCTCGTCGGTAACAGTTATTTGAAAATTTTGCTGATAACCCAATCGAGCATCATACGATGTACTGGAATAATGAAGGCTTTTGCCACCACCACTGGCTCCCGAAAAACCGGGACCAGCTGTTATATCAATGGTTGAGGGTTGTAGAGCGGTATTTGCAGCGGTCGGAGAGACGGGCGGTCGTAAAGTAAGATTAACCGAGGTAAAACTTTTTTGTGAACCGGCTACAGAAGTTGTGGGCGAAGAGGTTGCCGAAGAAGAGGAAGTTGTTTGTATTGTTGTTGATGGTGCAGTTGAAGGCGCTGCCAAAGAAGTTGATGTTGGTGTCGGCGTTAACGAGGCAGGCGTATAACAAAAATCACGCGTGTATGGTGGCTCTGGTTGTAAAGTAATGACTGAACGATGGCGAATGGGGGATTTCGTTTGCAAATGTGTTTGATGTTGATTTGTTATTGCTGTTGGTGTATTAAATGGCTGGTGATGTTGGTGGTGGTGAGTTGTATTATTAGGCGATGTAGGCGAAGGTGTCGATAATGATACACTAACAGAAATTTCCGATTCTGATAGCGGACTCGTCGTTGAATTATTAGATGAAAGAGAATCATTTAAAAAGCAACTAGAAGCTTTAGTGTTAGTGAGATTGTTTTGAAATTGTGAGGGTTTGGGTGCAATAGGGGGTAGAGGAGCTTTACGTATAGGTTTTGTAATAGTTGTATGATTTTGGGATTGCTGTTGTAGTTGTTGTCTATTTCGTTGTTCTTGAAAACGTTGTTGTAATTGCACATTTAAACGTTGTCTCTGTTGTTGCTGTTGTTTTTGTAATTGTGTATTTAAATTGAGAGTAGTTGGTCTTTGTCGGGGTAAATTTCGCTTCACGTTCTCCACACCATCGCCAACACAATCACCATTACCAACACTATTACAAACATTATCATTATTATTCACCTCAGTTGTTGTTGAATTAACGTTTGACATTGTTGATATTGATTGCTGTTTATAGTGTGGTGTAATTTTTGCAGGCACATCAACACCACCACCAGCAAAACCACCCCCATTTAAACCCCCCACATGATTATCAACAACACCACCATCATTATTAGCTACATCTTCACCACCTAAATATTTATGTGTTGTCGTATTTTTAGAAATTATTGTATTTGTTTTCGCAGAATTTTTATCGTTGTTGGTACATTGTTGTATATTTGGTGGTTGTAATGGTGCTGTTCGTATTGGTTTTAACGGTTTCAATGGTGGTTTTTGTTGCAAGTTAACGGGTTTTTGTTGTAATGGTGGTTTTTGTACAGAATTTGTTGTTGTTGTTGTTGTCGTTGTTGTATTATTGTTACTAGATGAATTTTGTTGATTATTATTTGGTGGATGCAAAACTTTGGCAGGATAACTTTGAGCCGGTATTGGATTCAATTCCAATTCATTCCTTAACATTTCTATACAATTTTCACGTTGATGACAATTTTCATTAACACACTGAGCTACTATTGTATCGGGTATAGTGGGAAATTCTTGTTTCATTTCATGAAATAAGTGCATTATGCTAATATTACTACAATTACAATTTGATTTCTTTGTTGCTTCAATTGATGTTGTTGTATTGCAGTCAATGGAATTTATTGCGGTTGCTGTAGAAGTTGTTATTGCTACTGCTGTTAATAATTTTCTATTATTATTGCCTTCTATATCGTCGTATTGGTTGTTGTGTTGTGGTTGTAGTTGTTGTTGATTTTTATTATTGTTGTGTTGATTTAATAATGACTTTAAAAAATTTCCTGGCGGCTTTGGTGGTTTAGCCGCCATCTTTTGCCATCATTTAACAAAATCGCAAACCTTTAATGAAAAATTAAAAAAAAGAGATTAATTAGTTGTTTGGCATATTAGCGAGATGTAGAATTGAAATTAAATATATAAAAGTAGAAATTCGTTCATTCATCACATCTTAAAAGTGCACAAAATGGTTAAATATGATTAGGGAATGGGATTTGAAAAACGTATGTGACTGTAAAACGAAAATTTCACAAATGACAAATTATGTAAAAATTCTATTGGGTGGAAAATATGCAAACATTTTCTCTTAGCTAGCAAAAAAGGAACTGAAAAAGAGCTGAAAAAGTTATGATTTTAACATTGTGTTGTCATTGGAAGGAAGTTCTTAGTGCTGAAAAAGATCTTCAAAAGATCTTTTTTAACCCATGTTTGTCAATTGTAGGATATTCTTCTTTTATGCTTCTTGTTCATTGCATTTGAAGTACTTCTCTTCTCTTAAAATCATGTTTGTAAAATTTTTAATTAAAATTCTGTTTTAGCCTTGTTAGAAGATAATAAAATTTTAATTTACTTAGAAATTATTCACATTTTTTTCTCCTTAAAATACATTTATTTTTACTTTTTTGCAAGTAATTATTAACAACTTCCAAAAAAGCTGAAAATATATACTTAGTTCTACTTTTGAAGTGGTGAAAATGTTCTTTTTTTGGAAGCACTTCATCGCTTTTTTTTCTGGGTAAGTGCAAAATATGCAAAATTATGCTCTTTAGTGTAATATGTATATGCAAAATTATGCTCTTAAGTATAAATAATATACCATTTAAATTGATTAAATATGCTCTAAAATAAGGATTTTTTTTAAGAAAATATGCTGGTAAAACTAAAATATTCAAAAATATGCTGTTAAGACTAAAATATGCAAAAATATGTTGTAACAAATCGAAGTCAAAATTCTTAAAATTGATTTAAATAAATTTTAATAAATTTAAATAAATAACTAACAGTTTGGTTCATTTGAAGCCCAGGAAAAAATATGATTGTGATTATTTTTGGTTAATTAGTCGTATTTTTTATATAAAAAATTATATTTAATCTCTGTACTTAAGCAGATCCTGAGTGTTTTGTTTAAAAATAAAACGGTTTTGCTTTTTACACCTCTTTCAATTAATTATTTAAATTATTTTCTTAATTAAATTAACAATTATTGTGAAATAGATATGTATGTATGTTTGCTTAAGAAGCCATATAATGTTTGTTTGATGTTTTTTTTTTTTTTTTTTTTGCAATAAACAAAAAATACACAAAATAAAAAACTTTTGTTTTTAAAAAATAAAAAAAATGAATTTATTAAAAAAATTATTTCATTTTCCAGAATTAGAGCAGACACTAATTTGTTTTCATTTCGCTAGCAGCAACTACAACATAAACATCTCAACAATAATAACAAATTTTTTTTTCAAAAATATAAAGAAAATTTTTGTAACAACAAGAAAATTATAAACAAATGACAAGTGAATTTAAAAATATTTATGACAACACAATAAAACAATACACTCACACACTTTAAAAAATTAGCAACAATATTTTCTTGCTTTTCTTTTATAGAAATTATTTTTTTGATTTTCTTCTACAAAATTAAAATAAAATAAAAATTAAACTGCGCTAATCATGTGTACGCTTGTAGGTGCATGCGTGCGTGTGTATGTTTAAGAGAAATAATGCAAAATTATTAATTATTAGTTATTAAAAGTGGTTTATTATAATTTTTCATTTATTTTTATGCATTTCTTGAACATTTTCTAATAATAAGAGGGAATTAAATATATTTAATTTGTTAGTAACAGATCATATGTGAAAAATATTGCATCAATAAAAATTCCTTTTTTAAAGATCAATGACATTTTGAATGACACTTTTAGCAGAGAATCGAAAAGTTCAAGTTTAAAATTTTATGTTAAAAAGCTTAACATAAAAAAGTATTTGTGATGACAATTTTAAATGCTTTAAAAACTTCAAACTTTGTATTATTTTTTATTTGTACGGTTTAAACCATAGATTAAAAGTTAGATATGGAACTTTAAGAAATTTTAAGCGGATTTAGAGTTAGGTTTTTACCACAAGGAAACACGTAACAGAACTCTTGAAAAAAACTAATATAAAAAGAAAACAAAGGAGTTTTCAATAGACACATACAATAATAATTTTTTAATTAGGTGTGAAATACATGGCCAAATACACAAATGTGAAAAATTTAAAGATTCGCCATTGAAATAAAATACGAAATTAATGAATGTTCGCAATTACAAGGGATTTTCGAAATAAAAATTTTCCACAAAATATCGAAAATTTCATAAAATATAAATGTTCTTAACATCGCAACTTAATCAATTATTTCGTGATAGTAAATAATCGATAAATTTTCCAGAAATTTCAACATATCGATTATCGCAATGTTCAATTTGTTTTGATAAAATCTAAAAAGTAAATTTTTTAATTTTTTGAGCTTTTGTTACTTTAATCAAAAAGCAACGTATTTTCTTGTTTGTGCATGCAGACTTAAAAAAATGAAACATGGTAAAATTCTTCAGTTATAGTTAATTATTATGTTAATTAAGTTTAAACCAATTAAAAATAATAAAAATAGAAAAAATGTCGATACTTATCTAAAAATATCTTTAAAATAGCATATTTATGTAAATGGAAATTTTACCCTAAAATAAATGGACTTGAAGAACAGACAAACTAATATTATCGGGAGAAAAAAATTGATGGCTTCCTCTGGAATCCATTTATGGTAGAAAATTTACATTTTTATTAAATTCTTCGCTTCTATGTACAAACTTTTATTAATTTAATTATTATTTATTAAATTAATATCATTGAAATATAATTTATTAAGTTTTATCTAATTTTTGAATATTTATTTAATATATTGTCTTAAGTTTAAAATAAAACATAACTTTAAAAATGAAATCAGCTTCTTATTAAAAATTGAGAATGAAATGAAAATGAAAGAAAACTATGAAGAAAACTATCGCTTTCGAAATATTGCCAAGGATTCGTTAGCAATATCGATATCGAAAACAAATCTCTAACGAACATTTTCTCGTTTCGCTATCGATATCGCTAAAGATTCGATATCGATATCATAAGCGAACCTTCGATATCGATCGATTTGCTGCCATAAACTGAACGACAGGTGAGCTCTACGAATTCATTCTCGAAACGCCTTCGATAGTCGTTCTCGAAGGTATTATTAGAGAAAAGTCCGCGAATTATTCGAAGGCGATAACACTATCGTAGTTTATGGTCAAGTGGGTTATTACTAATATCGGAATTGATGCACATTTCCTATATTACTAATAGACAAAAATCTGTAATATAACCATTTTATTTGTATTTGGAAATAATTTTATTGATGGATTTCAGTTTTAAACACACATATAGGGAACAAATTTCCTTGGATTTATAGAAATAACGTAGATATTTTTTATTAATAATTTTTTCAATAAAAGTAATAAAAATTGGCTTGGAATACTAGACTAATACTTATTGCAAATAACACATATATATATCACTCATACGCAGCATTGTCCCAGAGAAATAAATACACTGGTGCATATTCCTATAAACGATTTTTTTCTTTGAGGTATATTCGTTTCTCTTAACCAAAAACAATGTTGTGTTGTTATAATAACTCGCGATATAACGGTACTTTTTTATGTAACAAATATTTGTTTCTTGCTTTTGTTGTTTTCTTTAATTTAACAGTTTTAGTTGTTTGTTTCGCTTAAGATAAGTTTCTGATGACAACATCTCTGTTTACTGGAAATAGTTTTGTTTTAATTGGGAAATTTCATCAGCTTAAATGATGCCCAAAGGAACTTTTCTTACAAATTCAAATTAAATTTTTTCGTGATCAAGGCTTGTTCTAACCGAGAAATTGTATGAAAAATTAACCGTTCGGAAGGAGTTATTCGAGGCTTTCTTAAGAAAGTACAGAAATACGGAGTGCGGAAAACAACAAAAGATAATCAAAAATTCACAGAAAGGCAAATTAATAAAATAAAAGAAAGAAGAAAAAAAGAAAATAAAAGTCACCCGCAATAAATTAAATGCTACACAAATAAAAAAATGAACTTGAACTTCCTCTCACTTCCAAACATTTCAGGGAACTTTTTATTTTGATTTTTGTTGTTATTGTTTCAATAATGTAATATAAAATATAAACCTTATTAAAGCTTAGTATATACTTGTATAGTAAATTGCTATCTTATTTGTTATTTTAATATTTTAACAAATTGATTGAAGTTGAAATTGATTGGTCTACACATCAATTTTAAATAACAAATTCAAGCACTCAAAGTGTCGGAAGAGTATTTCTGACCAGAAATTGTTTTTCCATTAGCCCTTCTTGGGAGCATATGGCTTCCACAAAACATTTTGTCTTGTTTCTGTTTCCTTAATCGGTTATTGTTAAAGCTAAGCAGGCAATTGGTCTACTGTAGCAGATTCTGGGATAACAACGCCCACCTTGTATTTGGTGTAGTGGTGGGGAACCTTGCTAATCATTGATTCCTACCTTTTCCCCATTAGGTGACGGCACTGTGTCAGTGAGGGTGTCCAGGGGTTTTTCTTTATATTGATTGTTTGGAAGGAGGTTGAAGCCACTTAATTTTTAAAATTCAAAAACCATGATGAAAATTTTATTTCCTCCACTGGGATTCGAACCTGGGATGCTCGGCTTATAGACAAGCTCTTTAACCACTACACCGCGTCGTTACTCTGACCAGTGATATTTGCAACATATTGCACAGATGGTCTAACAATTCCTTAAGAAAAGGAGACCTAACAGAACTAAGCAAAAAGTGTTTTTCATCCAACACTGGCTAAACCAAATAAAACAATTGATCTATTAAAGGAGAAATTTGGTTATTAAAGTTAATGTTTTGCTTAGTTTCTTTTCATTAGAATTTAGATTTAAATTCGATGTTATTAATTAATTCCGTTTTAATATACCCCAGTCGTATGATTTTTTTTTTTTTTTATTTAAAACTTTTTATCGATCCTACACAGAAAAAAATATTATCTTATATTTTTCAATTAATACATCAACATTTAATTAATATATTCAAGCAAAAATAAAATGAAAGAAATAGTAAAAATAAAATTCAAGTACTTTTTTTAATTTAAATTTTTAATTCATTCAATTATCGACTTCATTAAATACAATTTTTAATTGGAAAATTTTTTCTGTTTTTCATATTTTACAGTTCTTAATAACTGATATAATCAATTTAGTGAGAGGTGCAAATTTAAACAAATTTTAATTGAATAAATTATTTTGGTGATTGGTGATTTTTTTCTGTGTAGGTATTAAACAACTTTTTCATATTATTGATAATCTCTTAATTTAGTAATATGTAATTGAGTTTAATCTTTAATTCAAAAATTTGTTTTATAAATCTTGTTTTCTATTACAATAATTACACGTTTATTCACAATACTTAAAATTGGACTTTGGAAACTGTTTATTACAATTTTAATTGTTAATTTATAAGGAAAGTTTTTTTTTAATTATATTTACAATTATCTTTGTAGTATATAAACTTACATTTTATAAAACAAATACTAAAGCTTGAAATTTTCATTAAAACTTATTTCACAATATTTTTTATTTAATAAATTTATTATATATATTTATTCTTAACAATTACAATACTTTAAAAATATTATTTTATTTAAACACACTTTACAAAAAGAGGAAAAATGGCACTGTTATTTGTATTACTCACACTTTTAATAAATTTAAATACTTTTGCTTATTAATTATAATCAAGTATTTTTTTTTTTTATTAATTATTTTATTTTTTTTTTTTTTCTAATTAATATATTTTATATATAATTTTTCTATGTGTAATAAGAAAATATATATATTTTTTTTGTTAAGTTATTCTAACACAACAATGTAGTTTTATTTACAACAACACTAAAATTTAATATTATTCATATAACATTATTTTTGTTTGTTTTCGGTTTTTAGAAAATCCCGCAATTATAGTATTTAATTTAGAAATCGTTTTAGTTACAGTTTTATTTTTAAATATATTATTTTTCCCCGTTATTAGTTGGTTGTCGACGCTTTAAATGCTTTAGAAAAACTACGGAAAATTCTCTAAAAATGTTAATGAGCAAATCGAAAAATACTTAACAAAAAAATAATAACAATAAATACGTATACTAGAGCAGGGATGGAAAATTTGATACTATAGTACTTTTTTTGATACTATATAACATTCAAAAGTGCTCTTCCGTGTCATTTGATGCTGTCAAACGATGAGCGAAACAAAAATTTTTAAATGAAAATATATGTATTTTGGTGAAGTATAATTATCGAATAGAAACCTATGTTTTTTCTAGATTTACGTTAGGTGTTCAGAAGTAATAATTAAATTATAATGAACACTATCGCTGTTGTAGCAATATCACTACAACAATATTACATTCTCATTCTTAATTTTCTTGAATTTTAATAACTCTGTGTTCATGATAACAAGGTTTTTGTTTAAATTTCGTCATTTAATATTTACTACATTCAATAAAAATTTTAATATTTTTGTAGTCAACCAAAACTTATATGTTTTAAATATTTTTACCAGAAAAAAAATTATTAATATGAAAAATATTATTACTTCTACAACCATTAAATAGTTGTAGTCTTTTTTTCTTGTTCTTAAACCATATTCTGTTTTTAAACCATATTAATATTATTATTCCCACGACAGTAAAATATTTCAAATAATTATAATATTTATTCTTTTCATAAACTTAGTGGAAGAATTCAATAGTTGTTTATTTTTAAATATATTTTGTTTTTAACGTTTTTTTTTATAAAATTGTAAACTCTAAAACATATATACACACAAAAAAAATCATAGGTAATACTTCCTAAAAATTTGGTATAAAACTATCTAATCAAAAGTCTAGAATGGCAGTTACAAAGTTTCTTAGGTAAATTCACAAAAATTTAGTTTATTTCAATTTTATTTCTTTTATTTATATATACATTTCAAATTAATTATAAAATACAACGGCTTAAGTAAAGAACCAGCACTTTTTCCACGGATTTCTGTCACATCGATTGACAAATCACGCATTATGCATTTGTACATTAAATTCCATGTCGTAAACAGGAACATAGCCTTTTACTAACATCGAAAACATTTCTTCCTTTTGAACAGGAAAATCCTGCATTTGAAGTCAAAAGCTATTGTAACCTGGAAATAGTACACCCAATACTACTATTTTCACGTACATATTTCTTAATATATTAATTTATGAAATTGCTACCATTTCTTCCTTTTCTTTACTATTTTATTTATATATTTTTAATTATTTTTCTTTTTCATACTAATTATTGAATATTTTATTAGTAATAGGTAATTACTAATTATTAGTAATAGGTAAATACATTGAGCGCCCCTACTGTAAATACTACATACACACCCACACAAATGTGTAACAACTGCCTTAGTTGTGCAGTTGATATTGCTTAATGGTCAATAAGCAATATAATTCTCATTTAGTTGATACATGACTAAGTATAAGTAAACAAAGTTTGATTACAGTCGGGGCGATTCAAACAAGACAAGAATCCGTCATGTAAGTCTCAAAGATTATTTTATATAATCGGAGAGCCGACTAGATTTTGTGAAAGTAAAATTTAGTCGTATTTTGCACGTTCAACTTCGGTTGGGAAACTTAAATAAATTTTACACGAGTGACTTCGGTTGTTCGTTCTCACGAGTGACTTCGGTTGTTCGTTCTCACGAATGAGTTCGGTTGTTCGATCTCACGAGTGACTCCGGTTGTTCGTTCTCGCGAGTGACTTCAGTTGCTCGTTCTCTTAGTAGAATATTAACCCGTAGAATTGCATGGTAATAGTAGTTGAGAAGTAGCTAGATATTAGCTTTAAGAAACCATTGTACGTATTGTAGAAAAAGATACGATCTTCGATCCCCGAAGCTGCCACCTGCACCAGAAACCGATCCAGCCGAATATCCGAACCCGATTGACAGCTGAGAGTGTCGAAGCCGAACATACGACGCCGATCTTAATTCTACTACTGAACCCAGAATCTTCGATCCCCGAAGCTGCCACCTGTACCAGAAACTATCCCGCCGTTAACCCGAATCAGTTTGACAGTCGAAGCCGAAAGTTCAAAGTCGAATACCTGAGCCGAGCCTATTATTAACATACGCCGAAGAGCCGAAATAAGCCTTGTTGAAGAAGGAAATGCAGAAACATTTATTAAGCCGGTGGTATCCGAATTGGAGTTATAGAAATTATTCTCTCGTAATATCTTTATATTTTGTACTTGAAATATTCTTGACGTATTCAATAAAGAAACTATTATTATTTTAACCCCCCAGAAAGGGTAAAACAAACGTCTTATTACTTAAGGTTTGTGGATCCGTAAGTAGACCCTGGAGGCCACTAAGTTACCTCAGCCGACGACAAAACCACGTTATACTATGTACGTAAAGAGGTCACCAGGATCGTACAAATTTGATTTTGTTCATTTTGATGATCCATAAATACCAGATTTTTCAAATATTGTAAATATATATCTTTTTCTATTAAATTCAATTTCAATATTAAAAAAATATATATATATATATATTTTCCATTTACATTAATATTATGTTTACACTTATTCGTTTTTTAGTTGTTTTTTGGAAAACACAATAAATTTAAAAATCTCTGTTCACATATAATTTTATTGTGTTTTTCCTTTCTTCACAAATATTTTATTTAAATAAAAATTTCACCCACAAATACTTTCTAATTCAAAAAATAAAATATTTAACAAATATAAATTTCATTCATAATTTTTTTTTTTTTTTTTTGCTTTTTAACTGTTTGACAAATTTTACAAATTCGTTTTCAAAAAATTTCTATATACCAAAAATATTAAAAATTTCTTCTCTGTATGGAAATTTAGTATGTCTTTTGTGTATTAAGTAAATATACAATTCGAATTGAGATGTTTTTTGGCTTTTAAATATATAAGAAAAGAAATCAATTTGTTTGTGTTTTTTGAGAAAACGACTCGTTTTTTCAAAAAACCTCTATATGTGAACACAGCATAAAATAAACAACAATGTATACAAATAATTTCTAAAAAAATGCCTGACTTCGTTAGTACTATTTACATAGATTTTAGGTAAAATATATACTAAATATTACTAATTAACTTATATAACAAAACATAGTATTTCATTTTCATATAAAAAAGAAATTAAGCCAATTGAGGAAATATTACCCCGACTATTTTTTTGTGTGTATGTACAAGTTTCTATGCTCTGTAAATCAAATTGAAGTTAAAATATTACATTCTTTGAGTTATACAAATTACATTCTTTGAGTTTTGTACCAAATAAAAAATAAATAACTGTCAAAAATTTTAATTTTAGTACTCTGAGGGTGAAAAAAGTACCATTTTGAATTTACTTTGATACCAAAAAATATTTTCATTTTCCATCCCTGTACTAGAGAAAACCAAATGAAATTTTGAATTTGTATGAGTGCATATAAAAAAATTTCACTCTCTAAGAATTATTGGTGGACTAAAAGTGAACAGAGATTAAGAAAAAAATCTTTACAGTTGATACGATTAACCCATTGGGTGTGGAAGGATAAAAATAAATAAAATCAATAAATAAATCAATAAATAAATAAATAATTGGATAAATGGAAAAAAATGAAAAAAATAAATAACCACACAAATAAATAAATAAATATGGGGAATTCTCATTTTATGTTTACCTTTAAGAAACCGACCTTAAACCTCCAATATATATATATATATATATATATATATATATATATATATATATATATATATATATATATATATTTAATTTAGGTTTTTTAAATTAAGTTTTAATGTAATTATGTTAACAACACCTCGTGGGAGTAAAACAATAAAAATTCAAGATCTGAAATGGTTCCATGTGGTATCCGCAAGCACTCAAATTTAAAAAATTCCAAAAGTGTTTGAAAATAATTGTTTTTTCTTTCTTTTGATTTCACGGATTTTAGCAGTGTAAAATTATATTGGACAAGTGGTGAGCCAACATTTTCAAAATTTTAATTTTCTGCAGTTTTTTTATTACAAAATTTATTCCCTTTTGAGTATTGCAAAATAAAGAATGGAGTTTTATTGCTCGTTTGAGAAACATTTCTTTAATGTGCACTCAATAGCAGGGCTATATGGTGTGCCTAAACTTGGGGAGCAAAGACGTGAATGTCTCTAAGAGGTGCCTTTTACGCCAGACACACTTATAGTGTAATTTCAATGAACATAAAGTATCGCCTGATCAAAAAAGATTTCCGTTTTAAAACCTTATAACTCTTTAAAAACTATCTAAAATTTTGCGTACTTTATATTAGCATTTTTTTCACATTTTATGTGAAATTATATTTATAATAAGTACATCTATTCAGTTTAAGTTAAGCAAAAAAAAAGTTTAAAAAATCATAAACAGTATTCGTGATCTGAGATCGCGGTGTCTATAATATTTCATAAATCGTCGAGACATATCCAAGGCGATAAACAAAATGTACCCCTTTTCCAATTTTTTTGTAAGTCCAATTTAGGTAATTTTTAATAAATTCAAAAAAATGTTTATTAGTTTCCCTTTGACTTTCCAGATTATGATTAGATGTATATTATTATTCTATCTTGTTATACCACATTGTCATATTATGATTCCATTTTATAATATTATTATGCCATTCTTCATATTATTATTTCATTTTATCATATTATCCCATGTTATCATATAGTTATCCAATCTTATCATATTATTATTATTTCATCTTGTCATATTATTATTCCATATTATCATATATTAAAATAAAACGTATTAATAAAAAAATATTTTTACAATTATTTAATTGAAAATAATGGAGAAAAGTGTTCATTAATTATATTCATTTTTACCTCCATATGTAGTTCAAATGCAAAATATAAAATATAAAAAAATATAAACCATTTAATGGTAGTTAACAATATCTCATATTGCTTGAATCACACCGAGTATAACCAAATCTTATATTTATATATATATATAAACTAAATGAGAATTACAATGAAGTTGGAAAACAAACATTAAAAAAAAGATATATTTAAAAACAAATAAGATGAATTTTTCCACTAAGTTTGTGAAAAGTATTATATTTATTTAAAATATTATGTTGTCATGGGAATAATAATTGCAATATGGTTTAAAAATAGAATATGGTTTAAGAGCAAGGAAAAAGATATTATTTTTCACATTAATAAAATTTTGTTCCTGATAAAAATATTTAAAAACATATAATTTTTGCAGTCAACCATATTAAAATTATTATTAAATGACAAAATTTAAACAAAACATTGTTATCACGAAAACAGAGTTATTAAAATTCATGAATATTAGAATGAGAACATAATATTGTTGCAGTGATAATGCTTTAACCATGTTCTCAGCGTGAACGCATACCTTACATTCATGTCACTTGATATATGTTTAGTTTGTTCGGGAATTTCCCCATAAATAGACTAATGCCCCAACAATTTGCGCGAATTTGATGAATGTGCAATTTTACTCCAGATTGTAAAAAAAATATATATATATATATATATGTATGAATATATATATATATATATATATATATATATATATATATATATATGTATGTATGTATGTATGTATGTATGGATGTATATAATATACCATATTACGATTATTATTCCTATATATATCTATATATATATATATATATATATATATATATATATGTATATGTATGTATATATTGAGATGAAAATTCAATTATTATTTAGTATTTGTTACATTGGAGTGAAGATAATTTTATTTGGTGGTTGGTCAAGACTTATGATTTTTTTTTATTTTCACTCGGAAAACGATTTAATGTAGGTTATAGATAGGGTTGTCATTAGATTAGAAATTATTCGATTATTCGAGGAACAAATTTTTTATTCTTTTCGAAAGAACATTTTTAAATTTAGAATAAAAAATTATTCGATCAATTTTTAACGAGTAATCGAATAATCGAATAATTTTTAAAATTAGATAAATTATTATGCCTTTTTGAAATTATAAGTGTAAAATGTTTCGTTTCGTTGGAAAGCCCTGTTGAAAATGATTGAAAATTTTTCGAAATTTTAACTTTGATGTAAACTTTTCCGATTTTTTCCTAAAGGACTACACATATTTGTTAACAAAGTTTGAAATACTACTTTGTTTAGAATATAACCCTATATAAAATCGCTTAAAAACTCAAAAAGTTATTAAGCATTTTCTAAACTTTATTAAAAAAGTCTTCATATATTTAAAAACAAAATATTTATTTTATATTTTTTTCCTTGGTTTTCACTTTTTGAGGAAAAAATTAAAAATGTATGGAAAGTTTTAGTAAGTTATTGCAGATAAAATCGAATAAGTTCTACAGTTTTTGTCCAATTTAAAAATATTAAATATAGTTATGATCAGAATAAAAATGTCCGAAGTTATTTGAAAATTTTCTTTTAATATTTGACCTAAACAAACCAATTGCAAAGAAGTTTAAAAAAGAAAAATAAACAAAAGAATAATAGAATTAGGAATACATTTATGCATGATTTAAGACGTCCTCAAGAAGGCCTATAACCTACACTATGTCATTTCTCGGGTGATTTTTAACTGCAACAGCGTGTAATCAATGATTTCTTCGTTCCTGAATTTATTTAATTTCTACAAGACTGCGCAATAACATTTTATTAATTAAACGTTTCGTGTGGGATTTAAAAATCCAGGATATTTTCTTTGGAGGTGTGTGAAATCGCCAGTATACTGTTAACGGTTTGGTGAACAAAATTATTCGCGTTATTAACAACAAATGTTACCAAATGCAGGAAAAATAATTGAAAATTTAATCGGCAAATCGGACTACATCCGAACTTGCTATAGTGGCCGGCAAAAAATTAAGTTTTTAAATAAAGCCAATTTCATTAATACAATTCATTGGCAGTTTTATAAAAAAAATATAAAATCTCTTTAGCATCTTTCAACAACGGTGAAAAACCAATTATTGCTACTAATATGGCAACACCAGAAGAGAATGTGAGCAGAAAATAAATAAATCCGTTTTTTTTTTTGTGCTCTGACTCTCATTCCCTTTCTCCCTAAATATATACGTAATAAATATATAAAACAAAAAATTCATGTAACTTATACGTCACTGTTTCAAATGAATTGGAGAAATTTAATTTAATAAGTTTGGGTTTTTTAGTCGTGTGTATTGTTTTTTTTATTTTTGTTTATTTATATAAAATATAATAACGCCAAGAAGATGAAGAGCAGAAAAACAAAAACAACATATTCAAAGTGTGTTTATGACTTTGGCGTATGTTTATATAAAAAAAAGAAGTATAAAGAAAAGAAAAACAACTACAACAAATAAATTATTATATTTATAAAAAATATATAATAATTTTTTATTGTATTTTTATATATAGGTTTGTGGTATTTAATGCATTGATTTTTTTTTATTAAATTTTTATTTCAATTATGATTTTAAAATATTATTCCCCACAAAAAATTTTCTGAGTACTCGGAATTGTAATCGATTTGTGTAATATACATTATGTTGCTTACAATTTTGCTTACTTGTAAATATTGTATGGATTTTATTTATTTTTTTTTTTTTTTTAATTTGTGTTTTATCTTACATTCTATCTAGTATACGTAGGAATATGAGAGAACAAAGACATAAAATTCAAATTTTCTGAAAGTAAAATATGTCAAAAATAAATAATTATTTAATACGTGTGTTGAAGCTGAACTGACAGTTATAACAACAATTACTTACTGCCTGTTTTTATAACACGAGCGCAAAAACGACTCGTCTAACTTACATTTAAAACAAAAACAAATTTTGAAATTTTGTTTTTATTTTAAATGTAAGTTAGACGAGTCGTTTTTGCGTTCGTGTTATAATTTGCTAAGAAGCCTTTTGAAATTATAATATGAGACAATGTTGTAATAGGCAATTACAAAGATTAAAAGATGGCCAGACTCAAGCAAACTGATTTTCCCAGAAGACGGTCTTCTACAAAAAGTGCACACGAAAATGGACGTTTTAAAATAAGCATGAAAACTAATTTAATTATGAAAAGTAGCTCAAGTAGTTTAATGTTAAATTTAGAAGGTAATTGTGCCAGCTTTGAGGAGAGAATAACGATGTGATATTTCCAACATAGATCTAAATAAGATGCTTTCAATGGCTTGCTAAAAATACTAAACTCTGAAAACATAGATGTTCCTCTTTCTTTGTATACGCTTTTAGGTAGGAAAACAATTAATAATGAAATAAAAGATATGGAACCTATGGAGCTAAAATGCTAGCTCTCATTTCCCAGAACACATAGAAGTAGCTCCAATTTTTCCAAATTAATAATGATTGCTCTTGATAACTATGTACGTACAATAAGTCTAAATAATTTTCATTATTTATAATTTTAATAAAATCCAATTTATATAGGTTTCAAGAATACGCGATATGTATCCAGGAGATGTCAAATTAATTATACACCGTATATTTGCTCTTGAATTCATTATTGAGTATAATTTAAATGGAGTTAAGTGAAGTGGAATTTAAGTAGAGTACTTAATGCAAAATTTTTGGTAAGTAAAGTTTATAATAAGGAGTGAGATCGAAAAAATCTTAGCACTCTTGCATTTTAACTTTTTTCGGAAGCAACATTTATTTTATATTTAATTTTTTTATTTTTTTTTTTTTTTTTTGATCTAGTTATCTTTGAAAAATATGTCAGTTATTATTTTTAATGACAACCATGTTGATTTATTGTAAGTTTGATCAAAAAAAAAGTGGCACTGACTATTTGGTGCGAAAAATTAAAGCCAATGCAGGTTTGGAAATATACAAAGTCCAAAAAGTTCCATACAGGAATGGGCAAAAAATTTAGAAGTCAAGAATAGCGCACAGAAATTAAAATCAAATTTTATACAAAAATACTCATGTTGTATAATGGGCGACGAAACGTATGTACTGGCAGATTTTACGCAGCTTCCGGGTTAAAATTTTTATGTAGCTAATGCTTGAGGAAATGTTGAAGTTAAGTTTCAGTCCCCAAAGCAGACAAGCAAGTTATTTGTTACAATGGGCTCTACAAATACTGAATATACATCAAAGAATGTTTGCAAAAAAAGCTTCTTCCTTTCATAAGAGAGCATAATGTGTTCACATATTTTTGGCCCGATTTGACATCTTGTCACGACAGTAAGAAATCTCTGGACTGATACCAAAACAATAACATAGTTTTTATACCAAGAGAGGTCAATCCTCCAAATTGTCCGGATCTAAGACCAGTGGAGAGATATTGGGCTCTTGTGAAAAGAGAACTGAAGAGCTTAAAAATGGTGTCCCAAAATATCGAAGATTTTAAAAGGAGATGGGTAAACTGTTCCAAAAAAAAGTAACTGAAACAACTATCAAATCTCTAATGGAAGGGTTAACAAAAAAGGTCCACGAGTTCATAAGTAGTGGTTAGAATTATAAAAGTTATATTTTTCTGTGATCTATATTATAACATTAAGTAAAAAATCCAAACTCTAAGATCAACCGTTACCAAATTATTGAATTTTATATATGTTAAGATTTTTTTCGATCTCACTCCTTATTTATTTTTATTTGTTGTCCTATTTGAAAAGGAAGGCTGCGAATGATGCTGCGATGTAATTTTATTATAAATCAATTAATTTGTTTACTATTTATTTTTATTTAACTTTAATATTTTAAAATATAAATTAATAAATTTGTAAACTTTTATTTAATATTTTTAAGCTTTTAAAAAGAAATGTATTCCTAATTAGCTCATATTTATAGATACTTCTTAGTACACATGTGTATATGCTAGAAAGTGATTGTAGATATTTTCCAGTGAATTTGTCTATTGGCTAGAAATATTCGGTAGATTAAAGATTAAACTTACTGTATGTGGATAAGAAAGTATAAATAGATACTTTACATCACTCACGTATGTTATAGAAAAATTTAAATCTACTTGCATTATCCCAAACCAAGTATATCGACTGGTGTGTCATTATAAGGCGGCCATACCCTGTGTAAAGTAAGTTAGGCTGTATGTAGGTTTAGAAGTACTTTCGAATACTAAGCATAATAATAATAATAAGCATAATAAGCAACACATAATCAATATTGTATATTGGAACTTTTTCGTAGAGATTGTTAAATATTTTAGACTATTTTTCTAGCTGTTGTAGTAGTTTTTGTTATTAAATATAAAAATATAATAATAAAAATTATGAGTAGGCGTTCTAAAGTGTTCGAAAAACAATAATAAATATTAAACATCGTTAATTCTAAGAAAATAAAGTTAAAAATATAAATTATGAAAAAATAACATATATTTTATAATAATAAAAAATAAATTCAAATTTGTATGTATGTGTTAAAATTTTAGTTTAATAACTAATTTATAACAAATTATGTTGTCCATACAATGTCATGCAAAATTAAGGGCAGATTAAAATAAAATTAATTTTATTTAAAAACAAAAAAAAATAAATGATTAATATTGAGTGTGTAGATCTATGTATATCAATTTAACAAATTGAAAATCTATTTAAAATAATTTAAAAAAAACCAATCTCAAATTCTAATTAGTGTTTTGTACCAAATCACATGTTTATGTCATAATTTTTTTTTCTGTGCAAAAAAACAAAAAAAAACATGTTTATTTAGTTTTAATTTTTCATTAATATAAAAAAGTGCTTTATACTCAACTTACTTTATATACCCCACACCACCATAGGTGGTTGGGGTATTATGCGTTTGTGGTGATGTTTGTAACGCACAGAAAAAATTATTCAACACCCACCTTAAAGTATATCAATCGTCTCAGAATCACTTTCTGAGTCGATCTAACGATGTCCATCCGTCCGTCTTGCTAGCTAGACGACTGGCTGCCTATCCATGCAAACCTTTTTTAGAAATTTTGAAATTTGGCACATAGGACTTTCATGGCACAAGGACGAAATCTATTGAAATTGGTTATGATCAGTCCATTATTTTACCTAAAGCCCATACAAATGTCCTCCAGGAATAGGGGTTTGACGATCATAAATGCGTTAAATATAGCAATATTTTAATGAAATTCGGTGTAAAGAAGTTTTATATAAGTATTAATCTTTGTGCCAAATTTTATGAAGATCGTTCCATAATTGACCATAGCTCCCATATAAAACCCTCTTCTGAAAATCACTTTAACGTGCATAAATCACATACACATGTTAGTATCAAGTTTATATTCGACACAAATAAGTTTTATATATAGAAATCACGGTGACAAATTTTAATAGGATCGCTCCATAATTTACCATAGCTCCCATATAAGCCCACTTTCGGAAATCATCCTAAAGTGTATAAATTCATATAAATGCTAGTATTAACGTAATATTCTTTATTCGTATATTTTATTTTACACTTGGTAAAAGTATCGGTCCACAATTGTCCACATATTTAATATAAGACCCCTCCACGAATTTTGATGAACATACACAATTTTGTGGGGTATCATATGGTCGGGCTTGATCGACTATATCTTTCTTACTTATTTTGTATAATTTTTATTTTTATTATTATTTTTTTAGCAATACAGGTTTTTATAAAATAACAGTTTTTTATATTATTAAGGTTGATAAAATAATTATAGTGGCAATTAATTTCCTTTTGATTAAATTAAATTTAATAAATTAAAAATTCGAAAATCATAAATTCTCATTCTACAAACAGTTTATTTGCAATGTTTTGAAAATTATAGACAGAGTAGTATTTAACAATATTAAATTTTTACTCCCTTTTTAATGCAACTCTGCGAAATTGTAATAAATATGTACATAGAAAAATGCACTGAGATAATGAAGCTGAAAACAATTCATTCAATAATTTTAATTGAAAACGTAATGTATATAATACGCGAACGACCTTCACAATTAGCCATTTTTGGTGTTGGGTGTTTTTCACCTTTTTTTTCTTCTTTTATTTGCTATTTTTTTTTTCAACAAGAGATTTACGTCAAACAAATAAAAGAAATGCGCGTTAATGACCAAGAAGAGGCAAAGGAAGAGCAATAACATGAAGAAAATATTACCAACAAAAATAAATATTTTTTGGTGCTTTGCTTTGTTTTTTTTTTTTTTAGAACAAACCCATACAGGTTGCCAAATATTGAAAAAATATTTTTCATTAAATATAAAATAGAGACCATGAGTTATAAGTTTAAAAAAATAAATCAAATTTTGATAGTTATTTTTTATTTTTATTTTATTGTTTGAAAAATAAAAATTTGTTTTGATTTTATCATGTTTTTATTTTATCACACAAAAATAAAAATTACTTATGATTATTTTAAATAAAAAAAAAAAAAAACAGTTTGTGAATTTTAAAATATAAATTAAAAATCAAATAATGTTTATGGTTTCAAATGAAAAGAAAAATTATTTTAAGATTTTTATTTTTGGTTTTAAACAATATAATTATCATTTATTCAAATTTGTATTAAAATGTATAGGAAATGGATATTTTATAATATCAACTTCGATCATTACACTATTTCTGTGATATCTTGATAAGGCATATTTGCATAAAATTTTTAAATATTTGTGCATAGATGACATGGAAGTTAATTTGAAGCGAATGATTTAATTATGAGTTAAAAATTATAATTCATGCTTGTCCTTGATATCTTTCCTTTTGAATATATTGCCTTTTAAACTATCATTTTAGACTTATTTTACTTAGTACCATTAAATCTTCAGATTTTCCTTGAAAATCTCTTTCTGACTGAAATTTTGCGAATTCTCTAGTTACCACTTTATATTATTTGTACTCTCTAAGTCATTTCATTCCAATATTTGGACCTATTATTCATCATTAACAAATAAGTGACCAACACAAATTAATTAGCACATAGCACCCGATAAATTACACATAAACTTTGTATATTTATCAATTATAATAATGTAGATAAATGCAAGACTTTTATTTTATGCCACAAAAAAAAAAAAAAAAAAAATAAAAATAATTTTATGGTTTTTATTTTTTGTTTAAAAAAAACAAAAATCATAGACTAATTTCCTTTTTATTTTTTCACAATTTAAGTTTAAATTTGAAATTCAGAATATAAAAATTATTTTATTTCTGAGAAATAAGTAAAAATCAAAAATAAGTTTATTACAGAATAGCATAAATAGTGTAATATCTTATGCTACGGTGTACTCAGGTTATTTTTAACTAAATTTCCTTCATATTGAGATTTTTGATCCAAAATTACACAAATAATAATTATTTTTAGTTTATGATATAAAATAAATTAGAAATTTTAATTGTATATGGTTAAAAGCTACAAAAAGCATGAAGTAATTATAACCATTTAAACTTCATTCTAAAACATTCTCTAAGTAATTTAGCGAAATTGAACTCCATGCTTCCGTTATTGCATCCTTTAAGGATTGTATCGTGTCAAATTGTTTTCCTCCTTCATAAACTTTTCTTGCAAGCCAACTCCAGACATTTTCCATTGGATTCAGGTGCCAATCCAAAAGTTGAACACCTTATTGATTAATCCATTGTTTTACTGCTCTGGCGGTATGAATCGGAGCGTTGTCGTGTTGGTACGTCTAAGGTATGGGTCCAAAGAAATCATTAAATTTTGGAAATGCTTCCTCCAGAATGTTTTTGTAAGTCGTTTTTGGATACAAAAACCAATTCTATGGTACCATAATACGAAATGGCACCCCATACAATTATTCCGCCCTCTTGGCTGTATCTGCGGCTCAAAAATAATTCCTTCTTATTTAGGTCATGGAAGTAATAGCTGTACCCATCGGGACCATCAATATATAACTTTAAACCATTTGTTGAACCATTTCATTGTATTTTTGGCAAACTGTAGACGTTGTGATTTGCGTTTTTCATTAAGTGGTGTTTTTTTGCAATTTTCGTCGGACTATGTATGGGCACGACTTTAAAATACGATGCACTGGCACTGACTCCACTTTTTTCACGTATTTTTGATACCGATATGGTAGAATTTGATGCAATACTAAGAATTTTTCGTCTTTCTTTTGGAGTTGTTACCACTTTCTTACGCCCTTTCATGTTTTTTTCCATATCTTTCCACGTTATTTAAATAAATGTACACAACTGTCCTTCCTCTATTAATGTTTTTGGCTATTTGTACCGGATTCTGACACTGAGATTTCAAAATCAGAATTTTTTTCTTTTTCAGAGTTATTAAGAGCCTTACCACGTCCCATTTTGAATAAAAATTATTTGTAAAACTATCAAATTAAAAATTCTCTAGCCGTTTATATTGAAAGAAATTCAAATCATAGCCTTCCTGATTAATATTAAAAGAATTCCTTATTCAAGCGACACGCGAAATAGTACCACAGAAATACAAAAAATGTGATTCCTTATTCAAGTGGCAGGCAGTGTATAAATCTGTATAAGATTCAAAAATTCACGCTAATAACTTTTACGATTACACAGGTATCGTTAAAAATATGTTGTAGATATTGTAGGTATAATCATTCCAAACATAAGTAACATTTCGATTTTTCTCCATCACGACACATTTTTAACCCATTGACGACCAAAGAAAATATTCTATCCTGTGGATTTTTTTTATATATAATTTTTAGGTAGAGTTAGAACAAGACAAGAAATTGTGCTAAAAAAAAAACGTAGTAAGAGTCAAGTCTCCAACTTGCCGCTTATAGCTCCTGGAAGTCTTTAAAGTTGTAAAAATCAAGAATTTCTCTATTAACACTCATAACAACATGGAAAAAGAGATGTAAGGAGTGGATGTAGAGGTTAAATTTGTATTTGATATTGATTAATATAATTAACACATGACCGTAGATCTCAAAAATGGTAAAATTTTGAAAATCGCACTGACAGAAAATGTTTGAAAAAATAAAAATCCAAATTTAAATAACAAAGTCAACAAAAAATTAGAAAAAAATATGACATCGTACATAAGTCCAATTGGCGATTTTGTTAACCTGTATTATTAACACTTTTGTTAATAACTGAACACAATAATCTTAAGAATATTAACTTTAATATAATTTAATGTCAGCAAAATCCATTCACATATTGTTTGATAATTGTTAATTGAATTTGATATTTAACGTTTATTATATTACAAAAGCTAAAATTATACTATGCCACAAATTTTGTTTCCTCATATATTGCCTCAATTATTCCAATGCAAAATCAAAGTATATCATCAGGTTAATAAGCTCTTCAAAGGGGTTTTCAAAGTTAGTTCGAATTTTGATTTTATGGATTCTTAAACTGCGGATATTTTTTAGAACTTTTTTCATTATAATAGAAAAAATTTAATTAAAAAAATTTCGATGTATTTATGGGTACTTATTGTTTTATAAAATTCAAAATTTCTTTTACATACTATGTAGGATTTTTATAAAATGTCCCTCCCTTTTTCGTCCGCTTTTTATAATAAGATTGTTTACAATATATGAGTAGCCACATTATTCAACAGATTTAACTCATATTTTGCACATATATATATATCGTGCATCCACCAAACGGAAATATAGGATATAATGGTGTCTATTCTTGAAAACGCGTCGAAGAAGTGAAATTTTCCATTAAAACAAAAACAAAGTTTAAAAAATTGTTTTTGTTTACCATATATTTTTAAAATGTAATAAACGTGAGAACTTTAACGCGTTTCTCTCTCTTTTAAAAACGGTAAATTCCATTTTGGAAATGTACGGTAAACAAAAGCAATTTTTTAAACTTTGTTTTTGTTTTAATGGAAAATTTCAATCAAATCAAATCAAATCAAGTCCACTTTTTATAAACAATACCTTTTTTGAAAGTTCAAATGAAATTTAACACATATATCAAGTATTTTATGGAGAAAATTATGGACGAAAATATAAGTCGTATATCATGCCCAGTTTTTAGCCCACTTGAAATAAAAATCAATTTTGCTACTATCACAACTCTATTAAAACAATTCATATATTAAAACAATTGATATACGCAATGAATAAAAAATACTGTAAATTATAAAATATAATACTGTGATATTTTTTTTATCGCTCTCATCAAAATTTTAATGAAGTCTTAAATTTCGATACTTTTTTTAAATAAGTGAGCGTGGCATCCAACCAGTAATTCTTTCAAGGATATACATTAATGTGGATCTAAAATGAAAAGTATCGATGCTCCCAACTCAAATGAAAATTTACTTCTTCTAACAGCGTTTCCCAAAAATATCGTCTTGACATTTTGATCATGAGTTTGATCAAAATAAAAAAAGTCCTTTTTCGGGTTTTTCGAATTTTTCTTTTTCATATTTCCGTCAAAGAAACAATATGAAATTTTTTGGTATCGCAAGAAAGGTCTTTGAGAGGCATATTTAATGACGTAACAAAATTTTGAGACCAGGTCCAAAAGAGTCCAAAATTTTGCAATTGCCCAGCAAAAACTTTTTGGTTTTCGGTAATAACAACTACTTATTAAAGTAGTTTCTTGGTAATGAGGTGTCATTATTATTTGCCTACTCTGTATTACATTAATAAGTACTCAGTAGTATAATAGCACAATAATACTGGAATCACGTGGATGAGTTGGCTAGAGCGCCGGATTAACAACCAGAAAGTTGTTGGTTCAACCCCATTCTGAAGTTGTTAGTTTTTTATAACAAAATGTCTAAAAAGATATTTTAAACTAAATAGAGTTTTTGTCGCTTATGATGCTATGTGCGAGATGGTGTACTGAGTAAGACGTTAGTCAATAAAAACGAATGGTTAGTGTATGTCCAAGTTCGAGTCTCACTGACGGCAAAATTTTTTTGTTTTTTTCTATTTTTGTTTTCGTTTAGATACATAGTTTTGAGTACCCCTGGAGTCAAAAAATAACTACATGAATTTGTGGACAAGTCGAACAAAAATAACTAGTGATTCAGGCAAAAAATAAGTAGTTTATTTTTGTTTCCAATTATACCTGCTAGCTTACCAGGAAAGCAAAGTTTTTGCTGGGAAACTACCAAAACTGTTAAAAATTTTTTAATATTTTTTTAATTTTTTGCTATAATTTTTTTGGACAATTTTTACTCGACTGCATTTATGTTCTGATTGCTAAATTAAAGAAAACAACAAAAGCAAAAAACAAATATTTGTTACATAAAAAGTACCGTTATATCGCGTTATATTTTATTTATCGAGTTATTGTAACAACACAACATTGTTTTTGCTTAAGAGAAACGAATATACCTAAAAAAAAAAAACACAAAAAATATTAAATGCTTTTATGGGAATATGCACCAGTGTGGGTATACTCGTACATGGGTATTTTCACTTAATTGAGAATAAAATCAAGATTTTTGCAACAATTTTGATGATACATGACTTATTTTATTCTTAACACTAACAGCTTTATGCTAAAGATAAAAACAGAAACATTTTTGACATTTTCACTTTTTAAAGGACTTTTAAGAAAAAAAAAAAAAGACTTCAATTTTGCAAGTAAATTTTTTTTCGGACACTAATTTCTAAATAATTCCGAAAGTATTGAGCGTATAAAAAAATATCTTAGGATGACTTAAAGACATTTTTAGTCCACATTTTTTGGTGTATCATTTATAAATATCGCACACAACTTTCTTAAGTTATGGTGAAATATACTCGTGTATTGGCATTATTATGGACGAAATATTAGACATGCCCATAAAAAAAATCCAGAACTGATGGAAAAAAACTGAAAGTAGATTCGTGTTTAACACATCAAAATCTATATAGTTCAACTAACTATTCGTCTTTAGGGGAGAATTTTTTTTATCGACCAGTGTTATTTATGATCGAAAAAATAAATTAAAAATAAATCATAATTTTCAAGATTTCGAACACTTTAGGCCACCTTAAAATTTTTTAGGGGGTGAGAACAAGAATCAGAACACCCACCTTTCCTAATGGGCCATCCTCTTATATATACATACATACGTGTATTTACAATTTTCTAATTCTAATATTTTTACAAATAAACTATCAAAAGCTACTCAAAAACAAAAACCCTTAATTATGAAAAAAATTTTATTTTTAGCGCATTTCTACACCCACACACGTACCAGCCAAGACGGCGTTGAAAATATCAAAAAAACAAAAAAAAAACACAAACAAACACAAACAACGTAAAAGACAGAAAGACAGACTAACAAATTGATAGACAGACAGGTGATATTTTCGTTTTGTTGTTACAATTGCTTCGATAGTGTTTGCCATAAAAACACAAATAGCACCTGGTCTTATAAGCAGCGCACGAAAAAATCATTGAAATAAAAAGCATCAATTTCATTATTTAAATATTTTCTTTGTACAATTCATAAAATAATAATAACAACAACAAAAACTATAACGAATCGATACATCAAAAATTTTGCAAAACTAACTTGGCATTTTAAAATTCTTATTATTTTTTGTTTTCTTTCTACTTTGCTCTCAAATTGGGTGCTAGACCGGAAACTGCACATTTGTTTGTTTTTTTTTTTTTATTTTTTTTTAATAATTTTCCCAAAATAAAAAAAACTTTATCTAAAATTAAAAACAAAAATATGTTTGCAAAAAAAGTACTAGAGAAAAAAGTGAAAAAAATAAACTTTCACTTAATAAAAGATGTTTTGCAAATATAAAAAACAACAATTTTAATAATGCGATTTACTCAAATAGAAAAACAAGAATAACAACAAAAAAATATTAACATTTTTATGTTTTTTTTTTTATATTACGTTTGTTCTATAAATTATAATAAATCAATTTTTAAGAAAAATACAATAAATTAAATTAACAAAAATAAAATCAGAAAAAAAACTACAAGACAAACAAAATAAAATAAAGTACAAAAATAGAGCTAAATAAGTAGAGGTCGACAAAAATCCTTGCTAAATATATAAAAGATTTTAATTTGTGTAAGAACCCAGCAAAAACTTTGCTTTCCTGGTAAGCTAGCAGGTATAATTGGAAACAAAAATAAACTATTTATTTTTTGCCTGAATAACTAGTTATTTTTGTTCATGTAGTTATTTTTTAACTCTAGGGATACTAAAAAATATGTACCTAAACGAAAACAAAAATAAAAAAAAACAAAAAATTTTGCCGTCAGTGAGACTCGAACTTGGACACACACTAACCATTCGTTTTTAATGACTAACGTCTTACTCAGTACACCATCTCGTACATAGCATCCTAAGCGACAAAAACTCTATTTAGTTTAAAATATCTTTTTAGTCATTTTATTATAAAAATCTAACAGCTTCAGAATGGGGTTGAACCAACAACCTTCTGGTTGTTAATCCGGTGCTCTAGCCAACTCATCCACGTGATTGCAGTATTACTGTGCTATTATACTATTGAGTACTTATTAATGTAATACAGGGTAGGCAAATAATAATGACGCGTCATTACCAAGAAACTACTTTAATAAGTAGTTGTCATTACCGAAAACCAAAAAGTTTTTGCTGGGCAACTATCAAATCTCTAATGGAATGGTTACCAAAAAAGGTCCACCCCATTCTGAAGCTGTTAGTTTTTTATAACAAAATGTCAAAAAAGATATTTTAAACTAAATAGAGTTTTTGTCGCTTAGGATGCTATGTGCGAGATGGTGTACTGAGTAAGACGTTAGTCAGTAAAAACGAATGGTTAGTGTGTGTCCAAGTTCGAGTCTCACCGACGGCAAAATTTTTTTGTTTTTTTATTTTTGTTTTCGTTTAGGTACATATTTTTGAGTACCCCTAGAGTCAAAAAATAACTACATGAATTTGTGGACAAGTCGAACAAAAATAACTAGTTATTCAGGCAAAAAATAAGTAGTTTATTTTTGTTTCCAATTATACCTGCTAGCTTACCAGGAAAGCAAAGTTTTTGCTGGGTGTTTCAATCATCAGAATTGATGAATGTCTGGGTGTCTACTGCTAAAAGTCGCCAATAATCACGTGTTTGCTGCGCGAGTTATTCTCCATTAAAAGTAACAAAATCAATTTTTTTTACATATATCTCGATTATTATGCATATAAGTGTTTTGATGCTTTTTCAACATTTACAGCATATAAAATTGCTAAAAATTTTGCTGAAGTACATTTTTATGAGCCATCATCAGTTTTGCAGTTATGACGCATTTTATGTTAGATTTAATGTTTTTTTAGTATTTGCTATATTACAGGATGATATAATCAAATTGTAAGGATAATTAGACCAACCATCTTCTAAAGCTATATTCTGTTACATATATTGTCGATAAATATTTTTCTGATATCCGCTAGGGTGTCCGCAAATGTAAAAATTTTTTAATGGGGCTACAGAGTAAAATTACAATCGCAAACTGGGCACATAACTAAGCAGACTTCGAGCACATGACTGACCAAGTCAGAGGACTGTAATAGGGACAATATTTTCAAAAAAATTTTGATTTTAGTCAACTATTTATATTCGTGCTAGGCCTAAATGTGGTCTAATTTTAAGAAAAGGTTGTAGAAACAATCCTCTGACCTGCTCAAGTATGTACCCGCAGTATTTTCAGTTTGCTATTGAAATATTACCCTGTTAGCCTTTTTGAAAATTTTGCATTTGCGGACACCCTAATATGGACCAGCAAGAGATTGCTCAACAATTTGTAAAATAAAAGGTAAGAACATATCTTTATCCTTACAATTTTACTATATCGTCTTGAAATATAGCGGATATTAAACCACATTAAATGTAACATAAAATGCGCAATAACTCTATAAAGATGGACTTTTTTTTAACATATTCTTTTAACAATTTTGCACAACATCCTTCCTCATTTCGTCTTTAAACTCACATCCGAAACCACTGACTTCTTCTATTCTTCTAATTTTTTCCCCTCTTTCAAAAAAAGTATCGAAGCTGCTTGAAATCATTAAACCAAAATTTTTTTTATCCACTTTGTTAAAATAAATTTATTGTTTTCGACATGTTTTCGTATTTGTCTATTTGATTATATTTAATGAATGTTTGAACGAACTAAAAATGTGACCAAAAAATAAACTACGTATTACTTTGGAAAAATTTTATAAACGTTCGGGCAAACAAATTCGAATCAAATATTTGCCTAGTCTGACCGTACCTTTAGTTTTGTATACCAAAAAGCATTTTGACAACTTTAGCTGGTAGTTTTTTTTTATAAATTTTCAAATCAAAACAAATTATTCTTAAAAATTATAAATAGTAAAATTTACAATTTTTTAAGGAAAACTTCTTCAAATTTTTATGTATATCATATAAGAATAGACATAATTACCTATCCACTGATATACATATTGCCGGCCAAATCGATTTAAATGGACATGATCCGCCTACCTCCCATATGAGGTGAATTTTAAAATTGGGATTTAAAAAAAAACAGTTGCAGATTTACAAATTTTTTTTTTCTACATTCTCCCCAAAAGCACTTTTAAGAAATATATAACGATTTTAGTGCCCACTGGTGGCCTCTATAATATATGTATATATATATATATATATATATAACAAGCTCAAAGTCGGCGGCGCACCACCGACGTTTTCGTCGACTCACAGTGGCTTAAAATCTGGCGGCTCAATTTAAATTATTTTAAATTGAGTCGCCACCGAAAATTGTTTCTCTGGTACAATACATGTTTTGTAATAGAGTAATTCTATTTTAAATTTAAAAATTTTGGCCTCTCTGAAATTTTCTCTGTACAAGTATAATGCCTCCTACCAAAAAATATAAACAAAAATAAAAATGGCCTTTTTTAAATACACGTTACTAAAGAAAATTCTTACAAAAAAATATATTAATAAAAATATTTTCAAAATTTTTATATGGCATCTTAAAATACAAGCTTTGATAAATCCATTGCAAAAAAAATTATTTTGATATCTATTATATAACAAAAGTTATGGGCATTTAAATAAATATGTTAATCACCCTCAAAGCTACAGAGTTGCCACAGTTCTCAAAATAAAAATGAGAAAAATTCATTTATATGCCTCTGTATCCTTCTCTACACATGCACCAAGTTTTATATAAATCAGTAACCAAGGGTCAAAACTTTTTTTTAAATTTTAAATGTTATTACTCAATACTAAAAATATTTTAAAATTTTTGATTCTTTCAGTCAGTTTTGGGTTCTTTTTCTAGGTTTCTTTCAACGAAAGTTATACATCGTTAGAAAGAACAAGTTAAAGGCATTAAATCACGCTATAAATGCAACTGTATATGAAACATATAAAATCTTCAACAGTATTACTGGTGACATATTTCCGAGATCAGTCAATTTTGAGTTCTTTTCCTAAACATCTTTCAACTAGGGTTATACATCGTTGGGAAGAACAAGATAAGGGCTTTCAATCACGCTATAAATAGTTTATATAATATTAAAAGATCAAATCAGATATGATATTTGTATAAATCTAGTTGTACTAGATTATACATGGGTTGCTCCGCTAACCCTATCGTATTGAAGCAAAACAATTTAGTATAAATAGAATTAATTTTTAGTACACAATAACTTTCAGATAATATAACGCGCTCAGTAGAAACGTTTAGCGATTGTAACAAATGAAATACTGTAATTGTAATCTGTAGAAAAAAACTGAGAAAATTCGTGAAAAATAAAATAACCAATATAAAAATAAAGGTTAAATATAAAACCAAAACTAAACTCTCTCCTAAAATTCTATAACGAAAAGAAAGCGAATAAAGCTCTAGGCAACTGTAATAACTCTCTTCCGTTTATGGAATTTTTCATATTGATTACTTTTTCCAGTTTGAAGATTTTTTTCGTTCCATAGTTTTGCCAATTTTTTGTTTTTGCATTTTGAAGATTTTTCCTTTTTGCAGTTTTTTTTAGCGTTTTTTTTTCATTTTGGCGATTTTTTTCGTTTTAGCGGTTTTTTCAATTTTGGCGACTTTTTCCTGTTTTCACGATTTTTTGTTTCATTTGTTCGTTTTTTTTTCACTTGAGCGTTTTTTCCGTTTTGGCAATTTTATTCCGTTTGGGAGATTTTTTCCGTTCACAACATTTTTTGTTTCATTCTGTTTTCGTTTCGGCGCTTTTTTCTGACTTAGCGATTTATTTCGTTTAGAAGATTTCCTGTTTCATTTTCTGCGCTTTTTTCGCTTGAGCGTTTCTTTCCGGAGATTTTTCTTGTTTTGTTGTGTTCTTCGTTTTTACAATTTTTTTTAATTTTTGTGTTTTTCTTTTTCGTTTATTTAACATTTTTATTTTTGGCAATTTCTTTTATTTTAGTGTTATTTTTTAAATTTTGGCGATTTATTCGTGTTTTACAATCGGAAAATAATTTTCATATTCCTTCGAAAAAAGTAAAAATCACATAACTTTTATTTTTGCTCGAAAAAATATGAATCAATAAATAACTGTTATCTTGAATCAAAAAATATAAAAACAAAAATACAATCTTCCGGCTATATGATAAAGTTCATAACATAACGTTCCTTTATTTAAAATATCCAAAACAAAGAACAGATATTTTGATAACGCAAGTAAAATAATTAATTTTACATAAAAATGTGAATTTGCTAAAAAATAAAAGGCAACGGCATAAAAACAAAAACAAAACACCTTTCAAAAAGCAACACAAATTGTTTAATTTTTCCACTTCGTTTCTCATAATGAATACGACTCAGAAGAAATAAAAATAAACAAAGTAATTCAAAGTATTAAACTCTATTCTATTATGTTTATTAATTCTCTCATACAAATATCTCAATTAAAATAACAACAATGATACTGCTGTAAATTGAGAAAGTTGTCTGAGAGACATAAGAAATAAAATGGAGAAGATTTTAATAATTTGAGACGCTCTTTTGTTTAAGACTTATACACATACACATGAGTTTTTTATAAATTGGGACGCTCTTTTGTTTGAGGCTTATGCACTTATATATGAGTTTTTTGTATATATATTTGTAACAATTTTTTACCGCTAAGCTATAAGCACAGAATGGATTTTAATAAATGAGAAATATGAGAAAATAGAATGGTTTATTTGTTATTAAAATCGGATGTACAGTGTGAGCGTAAAAAGGATTTCAAAAAATGTCTTTGCCTATTAATTATACAGATTTAATTTCAAATAACCATTGTCGTCGGAATTATTTATAATTTTATACAATAAGTATTTTATTTACAATTAATATAATATTAGAAAACAAACAAAAATATCACACCTCCCCAAAAATATAAACAATGCGAGAAAAAAAAAATATATTTTATTTTTCATAATGTATTCCCTTTGATCTTAAAATGTCATCAGAACAATTAAACACTCGAACAAATACTGTAGGGTAAAAAAAAGAAAGGAAAAAACAAGAAGAAAATATACATCTTTGTTATTTTCTCGCGCGCCACTCTGACTTGAAGAGGCGTTTTATGGAATTTCGGACGTCAGTCAAATACCGAACTGACGTCATTTATAATACTTTTATAGAATAATATTTGTTGTTGTTCTATTCTATTTTCACCCTAGTATACAAGTAGAAATATAAACCAACAAAAAATTAATATACCTAGTATTAAAAAAAAAAAAATCTCTTAAAGATAAAATTCTAATAATAAAGTAATTAAAAAAATATATTTTTATATCAAAAATACAGCAACTACAATAAATAACACAATTCTAGAATAGAAAGATAATTATAATAAATCTATGAATAGTATATTATGAAAAAAATTAATGAAAAGATTTTAAAAATCTAAAAACTTATTATTTTATTTTATACTGAATTTTAAATTAAATTTTTTAAAGTTTTGCATTTTTTTATTTGAAATATTTTCTTTTTCTATAGTTAAGAAAGTTTAAAGCTTTGTTATTTTGTTTTTTTATTTTGTCTTCACACTACACTGGTGCATATTCCTATAAACGCATTTAAAATTTGTGTTTTTTATTGAGGTATATTCGTTTCTCTTAACCAAAAACATTGTTGTGTTTTTACAATAACTCGCGACATAACGGTATTTTTTTATGTAAGAAATATTAATCAATCAGAATATATTCCTATAAGTTATAAAATTTTAACGGTTTTAGTTGTTTCTTTCACTTAAGGCAAGTTTCTGATGACAACATCTCGGTTTACTGGAAATATACATTTAATTGGGAAATTTTATCAGCCTAAAGAATGTCCAAAGGAACTTTTATTATAGATCAGGAAAAAATTCAAATTAAATTTTTTTTTTTGTGATCAAGGCTTTTCTAACAGAGAAATTGGACGAAAAATTAACTGCTCGGAAGGAGTTATTCGAGGCTTTATTAAGAAAAGGCAGAAATGCGAAGTGCGGAAACCAACAAAAGGTAATCAAGAATTAACAAAAAGGTAAATTAATAAAATAAAAGAAGAAATCACCCGCAATAAATTAAATGCTACACAAATAAAAAAAATAAACTTGACCTTCCTGTTACTTCCAAATATGTTGCACACATCTTGCGAACAGATGGTAACATAAAATGGAAGAAACCAAAATGTAAGCCAATATTAAAACAGCATCACAAGGAAAATCGTTTAAAATTTCCGCGTATAAACATAAAATGGACAGACGAGTGGAATAAAGTAATCTTCTCTGATGAAAAGAAATTAAAAATTCTTGAGATTCTTGTTATTGGCATGATTTGAGGTCGAGTGAAATTCGTATGTCGATACGCAATATCGGTGGAGGCAGTGTTATGGTTTGTGCAGCCTTTTCTGTTGCAGGAATATCAAAAATATGTTTTGTTCCAACTAAAGTGAACAGTTCAATTTATAATAAACCTTTGGAAGATGCTTTTCTCTCATTTATGGATTAAAAAATAAATGAAGATTGCATATTCTAAAAGAATAACGCTGCAATCCATATCTCGAACCAATCTAAATCGTGGTTTAATGAACATAGTATGCTACTATTGAACTCACCGGCTAGCAGTCCAGATTTAAAACCAATGGAGAATCTGTAAGGGTACATGGCCCGTAAAGTTTAGACAAGAAATGCACAGAGTGGAACCATAATGACAATAACGGAGTTAAAAGTTAAGTAAGCCTGGGAAGAAATTATCAGTGACTTTCTTCAAAAATTAGTTATCCGAAACAAAGGTTAATCAATACATTATTAACAATGCTAAATTGGTTCTTTAGTTTAAGTGCGTATATAGGAAAATGCCATAAAAAATGGTATTAAACTACTAAAATTACAATGAAAAAAAATTTAATGTACAATTTAAGTTTTTTGTTATTAATTATTTAAGTGAATTCAATATATAATTTAAAAATTAATTTATAGCACCTTAATTATTTTTTAGTCCCATTTTTTTGTAAATTGCTTAAAGAAATTGATGTGCGTTTATAGAAATATGCACCAGTGTATTTTATTTAAAAATAATATAAACATCGGAAATATATGAACTTGGTAACAGAAAAAATTAAATAAAATTTTCCATAAATTTATATCTAATCATTATGAGAGAATAGCTTTTTAAAATGCAAACTTACTGTCGTCTATAAGACAATTAACTTGTTTGATTTAAATAATTTAACAATAATGATTTGTTAAATAATTCAGATTTTGCTAAAAAAAAAAAAAAAAATGTATAATAAATGCTAAAAAAATTGTAAACAACATGAGTAGTAAGAAGTTTTATTATTTATTCATTGTAGTAGTTAACTTAATATAAAATTCCTTGCCATTTTTAATTTAAGAGTTTGAAATTATTTTATATTATATTTGATGATATAATTAGGTCCTTTGTGGAGACTTAGAATATTCTCATATAGTTTTAAACATATTTGTTTTTGGCCTCGATTTCAATTTGTTTTCGCAAATAATTTCGATAATGGAGGTGCACACCACCATAGGTGATTGGAGTATTATGCTGATGTTTGTAACGCATAGAAAAAGTTATCCAACACCCACCTTAAAGTATACCAATCGACTCATAATCACTTTATAAATCGATCTAACTATGTCCGTCCGTCCGTCTGGCTGGCTGTCTGGACGGCTGGTTGTCCATGTAAACCTTGTGCACAAAGTACGGTTAGCAATTTTAAAGATAATTCAATGAAATTTGATACGTGGGATTTTTATAATTCAAGCCTATTGAAATTGGTTGTGATCGTTCTATTATTTCACCTAGCCCCCATACAAATGCCCCCAGGAATAGAGTTTAAAACTCAAAAATGCTTTAAAAATAAGAATATTTTAATGAAATTCGGTGAAAAGAAGTTCTGTACAAGTATCAATGTTTGTACCAAATTTTATGAAGATCGGTTCACAATTAACCATAGATCCCATATAAATCCCTCATTTTAAAGTGCATAAATCTTATGCGAATGTTAATATCAAGTTAATATTCGATACAAATAAGTTTGATGTAAGTAGAAACAACATTGCCAAATTTTATGAGAATCGATCTATATTGACCGACTATATCTTTCTTTGTCGTTTTTTTTTTTAGATTTTTACTTTAATTTTAACATTTTTGATTTTAAAAACGATTTTTTTTAACCTTATTGCTTTTGAAGGAAGGGCTCATCTAAGTGGTTATTGTAGTGGACAAATAACTAACTGCCTTTTAACAATAAAAGGACTCAAGCGACTTCTCTTAGCTGAAATACATTCTTCTGCCACAGAAATATTTATTAAAGAACTCTTAAAAAATCCACTTGGTTTAAACACTTGCACAGAAATCCTTAAAAAAAAAAAAATTATCAGTATTGGTTTAGCTCTGACATAAAAAAGCAAATAAAAATTCGACTGAGTCCGAAAAGTTGACTTAAAATTGAGCCGCCGATCAGCCGAATAACTCAGCGGCGGCGTAGCTTGGCTAAGCGGTTAGCCGCCAGCCGCGCCGTTACGGCCTGCATCTCTGTAGGCAGGTCATTTATTATTGTAGCGAGTACTGTTTAATGGAAATGAGATCCTATTACGACAACTTGAATTGATTTGAAACTAAATGCATATGTTTAGAATTTAGACTGTCTAGGTAGACATATTATAAATAAAATCATGGTATTTAACAATTCTATAGTTTAAAACCTTTTTTATCAAAATTTAAAAAATCATGTTGATTTTTTTAGTGTTGCACTTTTTCTGCTTGCTCAAATTTACAACTACTTTTACTAAACGTTTAACAATTTTCCTTACGTACAAAAATATTCGACAAAATTATATACAACAGGATTCTATGGCCACAAATAATAAAATCACAACAGTAATGTTACATTGCAACTGTATGTTGGTTGAAATTTTGCAATATTTTCGCTCAATAGTTGGTGATATGTTAGCTTTAGAGTAAAATAAATATTTTTTAAAATACAAAAAAAAAAATTAAAACACATCCACACTGGTTTAATACGATTAAACAGTATGACGATATTATACAAGTGTGTCAAGGCTTAATTTGGTAATTTATTAACCAATGCAGACTAGAAGCTTTTAATTTCATATGAAGTATCTTGGTTTCTATGTGACGACGCCAAGTGAGTCTAGATAGGCGAATGAATAGCAAGGTAATGATTGCGCACATTTGCCATTATTCTCAGCAGCTATGTGCTAAATTATGTTGTAACAGCCTAATAATTTTTTTAATGGAAATTGAACAAAAAATACGCAAACGTATAATTCAAATTTATAACGAAAAGCCAAGTCGATAAATAAAACAACTAGCTTTGCTACCCCAATTTATGACATAAATAATATTTACTATGCATGGGGCTATTACTTCCCCCGGGCCTATCTGCTGTATTATCAAATTATCTGTGAAATTTAAGAAAATTATTCCCATAAAAATTTAAGACTTTCACTGCAATAATTCTTTAGATATGTAAAAAATTTATATTTACTTCGTATGGGGGATTCAACTTCCCCAAAGACGTATCCGTCCTATTTTCATCACAATTGAACTCGTAAATAGTAATAGGAAAATTATTCCAAAAAAATCTTATGAATTTCTCTGTAATAGTTCTTTAGATATGCAGTAATTAATATTTGCTTTGTACTCGTATGAGGGCTACCACTACCCGCAGACCTGCTCGCCCTTTATTCATCTCAATTATGAATATCTCAACAAAATTTTAAGAATTTTTCTGTTATAAGTCTTTAGTTATGCAATAATTAATATTTGCTTCGTATGGCAGCTAGCTTTGCTGCCCCAATTGATGACATAAATAATATTTACTATGCATGGGGCTATTACTTCCCCCGGGCCTATCTGCTGTATTATCACCTTATCTGTGAAATTTAAGAAAATTATTCCCATAAAAATTTAAGACTTTCACTGCATTCACTTTCATATCTTTAGATATGTAAAAAATTTATATTTACTTCGTAGGGGGGATACAACTCCACCAACACGTATCCGTCCTATTTTCATCACAATTGTACTCGTAAATAGTAATAGGAAAATTATTCCAAAAAAATCTTATGAAATTCTCTGTAATAGTTCTTTAGATATGCAGTAATTAATATTTGCTTTGTACTCGTATGAGGGCTACCACTACCCGCAGACCTGCTCGCCCTATATTCATCTCAATTATGAATATCTCAACAAAATTTTAAGAATTTTTCTGTTATAAGTCTTTAGTTATGCAATAATTAATATTTGCTTCGTATGGCAGCTATCATTCCCCCTAGACCTAAATATATTAAAATATTAAGTCTTACCCTGTAATAGTTCTTGAGTTATACGATAATTAATATTTTCTTAAAAATATTTAAAATATAATTTTTGCAGTCAACCATATTAATATTTTTATTGAGTGTAAACATTTAATGACAAAATTTAAACCAAAACATTGTTATCATAAACATAGAGTTATTAAAATTCCAGAAAATTAACAATGAGAACATAGTATTTTTGTAGCGATAATGCTGTAACCATGTTTTTTCTCTACGTGTACTTTTCCGCCGATATCTCTTAAACAAAAGCATGTACACCAACGACATTTTGTACAAATAGTTCAAGGTTCGATTTAAACTCGAAAACCGGAAATAGGCATGATCCGCCCACTTTACCGCCCACCTCCCGTATAAGGTGAAACTTTAAATTAGTTTGGAGCAAAAAAAATGCATATGGTGATACTAGATTCTGCCAAACCGAATATAGCATTCTTAATCGCTCTCGTAATCAAGTGTGCTTATGCGTTTTTGAACAACTTTTGAGGAGAGCGAAGAAATAAAATTTATAACTTAAGAACTGATCCAAATATTTGAAAATATATTTAAATTGAAAGTTAGTGCTTTCGGGTGGTATAATAAAAAAAAATTTTTAGGACTTTTCGTCAGCACAGTACAGATGCTTTCTGCTTAGAAAGTGTTCCTTGAAAGTTCCCTTGGAATGTAGAAGTCGTAGTCGCAAAATCGTATTAAAAAATCAAGAAAAAGTTCCACTGGTTGCGGAAATTGTTGCAAATGAAACTATTCAAGGTGAAAATTACTATAAATGGAGCATATGCTATAAATGAAGAATATATGGAAAAATAAATATTTACTTTTCTTTAGCTATCGTTTGTTGCATATGTCATTAATATTGGTGGGAAAAAATGTTTAAGATTTCTTCTGGCTTCATCAACATAAATGGTGGTGTAGCATCCTATACCAATCATCATAAGAAGTTGAAATTTGGCTCAAGATGTTCTAAATGATATCCCCTTTTATAATTTTAGGTATGTTTAAATTTAACACGCAAAAGGGAATTTTGGACCACTCTAATGTACAACCATATCTATATAATTTTTCACAAAAATTCTGATAAGAAAATTCTCAGAAAATTATAGCAAAACTTATATACACAATTTCTTTATCAGCGTTTTATTAAAAATTTACGATCTTAATTACGTATTCATGTTAAAAAAATAATAAATAAATTGTTATTTTGTAGTTGATAAAATGTATAGGGGAATTACCCCCTTCACACACATGACGACCCACTTTAAATAGAGTGAAAGCCATTAACTAGGCTGGCAGACAGATAAGAAACAAATGATAATGATATTGCAGCGTCAAAATTGTCATGTAGACAATTAATTATGTATAATACATTTATATATTTATTTTGTAAGCAATATCCAAATCCATTTTGGCACCTAACTTTAAGGAGAAAATATATGTTTTCGTTTTGAAGTGAAGAAGGTATAAAATGTTAATATAGACATTATATAATTTGAGGTATGATTAAAAAAAAAGAAAATACAAAATTATTTCGAGAATCTGAGTCTGAAAAAGTTCTTCCGTTTAACATAAAATATACACAAAGTAGGTTAACATTTGCCATACCTCATATTAGTAGTCAAATATTAGAAAATTATTTAAAATTCGAAGAATTTTTAACAAAAATATTTCAAAAAAAGGTCTTCAATAAATTTCCTCGACTTATGGTTGTTTTTTCACATCTGGAATAATTCCAATTGTTTCAATTATAAGTAAAATTTCATCTACATACTTACATATATACAAATGTAAATATTTAGACAAGAACAAAATGTTTTTCCTACTTTAAGCCCTTATAAGACTTGCATCCCAGCAAAAACTTTGCTTTCCTGGTATAATTGGAAACAAAAATAAACTACTTATTTTTTGCCTGAATAACTAGTTATTTTTGTTCGACTTGTCCACAAATTCATGTAGTTATTTTTTGACTCTAGGGGTACTCAAAAATATGTACCCAAACGAAAACAAAAATAAATAAAAAAACAAAAAAATTTTCCGTCAGTGAGACTCGAACTTGGACACACACTAACCATTCGTTTTTACTGACTAATGTCTTACTCAGTACACCATCTCGCACATAGCAGCCTAAGCGACAAAAACTCTATTTAGTTTAAAATATCTTTTTAGACATTTTGTTATAAAAAACTAACAGCTTCAGAATGGGGTTGAACAAACAAACTTCTAGTTGTTTATCCGGCGCTCTAGCCAACTCATCCACGTGATTGCAATATTACTGTGCTATTATACTATTAAGTACTTATTAATGTAATACAGAGTAGGCAAATAATAATGACGCCTCATTACCAAGAAACTACTTTAATAAGTAGTTGTTATTACCGAAAATCAAAAAGTTTTTGCTGGGAAGTTATTGTACAGTATATTATAGAATAGTATAAAGGTATAAGATATTAATTTTTCGCTAACGTTAAAAAAGTTCGAGCACCAAACGCAATGAACATTCTTTTTTAAAAATATTGTTTTGATATCAAAAAGTTTACATTTTCCGCCAAATAGCTTAAGCTTTCAATACTTTTCAGTGTCTTCCTTGATATCGAATAATTTTACAAAAATTTTCTGTGGGATCGCCATGTTAATATAAAACTTATATACTTATATATACTTGATTTGTTAAATTTCCTAACATTTTATGATGCAAATATAAATGCAAAATCATTTCCTACCAATTTGATAAAAAAAAAAAAAATATATACAAAAATGAGTTAAATTTGTTCCTACTGAGATTTTTATATTTTATTCGATAAGTGATAAGTCCTGAGTAATTTTCTTCTGAATATTTGACCACATCACAACATTTCACATATTTAGGTGAAAGAGAAATATAAAATAAAATGATTTTGATCCAAACCTAATAAATAAATTCGACCATTTAAATACTTATAGATTTATATAAACATTTTTTAAATAAAAATATTAAAAAAATTTATAGAGGCATTTCAAAAGTCGCGTTCGGTGCGTGAAGTTTTTTGTCCAAATTTATTAAAAAGTTCGGTTTTTATTATCAGAACAATATTGGCTATAAGGTGATATGGTATTTTGAGGTATAAAAAATGTTATAATCCTGATGATCATGTGTACATATTTAAATTGACTGAAAAATTCATTTTACAATTCATTTTTTGATCATAAATAAATTTCATAGCATTTCAGGAAAGTCGATCAAAATCAAAATGTATTTGAATCAGTTGTTCGATATTTGGTTACAATTCCATTTTTTTTTTTTTTTTTTTCTTTAAAAATAATTGAAATTAAAAAAGGGTGTGAAGATAGCTACAAAAGTTAGCTACGTTTTTTAATTTTATGTTACCTAACAGTTCTCTCACGCAAAGACTGTTATTTTAGCAGAATTTGATTATTATTATTAATGAATTTTTTCAAAATTTTGAAAATTCTATTTCTCAAAACCTATGATCATTTTTTGATCATCAATTGGATCATCATATAAAGATTTTTTCAGAAATAAAAATTTTTAAAAGTATTTATTTTAAACACATATTTCTGAAACATAAGGTAATTTAAAAATCATAGTTTTTAATTATATATATATATTTTTTTTTCTATTCAAACATTTAAATTATAATAATTTTAATTTAAAAAAATATTACAAAAATGCTATTAACATTTTCAAAAATGTAAACAAAAGTGCAGCTAAATCTATTTTGTTAAATGAAAGTCATTAACATTTTTAAAAATGTTATTAAAATTTAAAATAATCAAATTCTGGTAACATAACAGTCTTTGAGTGAGAGAACTGTTAGGTAACATAAAATTAAAAAACGTAGCTAACTTTCGTAGCTATCTTCACACCCTTAAATTAAAAATAATTCCTGGCTGTAGTAATTCATTTTACAATTCAAAATTTTATGAATTGAAGGTTAAACTTTTATATATTTCAATCAGGGACAGTAACTTTTATTACTTTTGTTATAAAAGTCAAAGAATAACAGTTATTTTGTGATTTTTATTTTTTTGAGAAGAAATAAGTTATTTTGTGACTTTTATTTATTTATTTTTTTAGAGCATAAACAAATTTCATAGCATTTTATGAAAGTCGATCGAAATGGTGTATTTGAATCAGTTGTCCGATAATTGGTTACAATTCTTTTATTTATTTATTTTTAAATAATTGTTATTTTTCGGTCCCTGATTCTACAACAATAGAATTACTAATTAGATTTCGTAATAAAATGAACTAAATTCGATTGTCTTTTTCGAATAATTTTTATTTATTTTAAATAAGTACAAGATTTTTTCATTATCTAATATTTCATTACGACTTTAATTGCATAAACGTAAATATTTTCTATCGGTTTCTATTCTATTTAGATATTTTCTGTAATTACAATAATATATTTTACAATACAATATATTTTCTGTAATTACAATAAAGTCTTGATGATTAAGAAAAAAAAATTCTTCATTGTAACCATTTTCCAATAACTATTTTTGGATTTAGGTCCGAGCTTTTGGAAGTAAAAACGGTTAAAATTGGTAGCTGTATATCTTTTTCAACTACAATGTCTAGAAACTAAATCTTTCTCTAATCAAAGAAAGAGTAGACAGGTGTTTCGTATATTTTGGAAATTGGAATGTTTGGGTATTTTAGTATTTAAGATATTGTGGGAATAATTTACTTATCAAGTTCCTCAATTGAGATGATCATACAAAGTTAATAGAGATCAACATACATCTAGTTTATATAAAAATTGGAAAATATTCCAGGTCGAATACCCTGAACCTACTCTAAACTTTTCATTTTATGTCTATCTATACTTTAATTTTAATAAAATATAATGGATTAGCAAAGTATGCAGGGTTTATGTTAGCTTTCTATATAATGGTTTCGAGAACTAGAGTTAGGAGTGCGCACGAAAAAATTAATGCATATATTTCTGCTTATAAAAATTAAATAAATGGTTGAATCTTTTTGAAATTTTGGTTTTAATGGGTGATTCAAGTAGAGATACTTTTTTCAATAGCCTTTTTTTGACAGATCACGTGTGAGTCGTGTCATGCTGTCATGTTATTTTTGTTTAGTATTGTTTGGCATTTCATAATTGAAAGACTTACGCCTGAACAACGTTTACAAATCGTTCAACTTTATTACGAAAATTCACGTTCTGTGAGGAATGTGTTTCGTGCACTTCGCTCAACTTATGGTCAACATAATCGACCTACTCAGCGTACTATTCGCAACACCATCACCAATTTTGAGACCCAGCATTCATTATTGGATAATATTCGACCGAATAGACCACGTCCAGCTCGCTGTGAAGAAAATATAGCGGCGGTAGCTGAGAGTGTACACGAAGACCGTGGAGAGTCGAATCGGCGCCGTTCGCAGCAACGGCGACCATTATCGTGCCATGATAACCGAATATTTGATGCCTGAAATTGAAGCTCGTGATCTCGGCGACATTTGGTTTCAGCAAGGCGGCGCCACTTCCCACACATCGCATCAATCAATGGATTTATTGAGAGAACACTTCGGTGAGCACATAATTTCACGTTTTGGGCCGGTCGATTGGCCACCAAGATCGTGTGATATCACACCGTTAGACTTTTTCCTGTGGGGATATGTAAAGTCTAAAGTTTGTGCGGACAAACCCGCTTCGATTCAGGCCTTGGAGGAAAACATCACGCGTGTCATTCGCCAGTTACCGGTCGAAATGCTCGAACGAGTCATCGAAAATTGGACTCAACGGATGGACCATCTGCGACGTAGCAACAGCCAACATTTGATACACATAATCTTCAAAAAATAAATGCCAAGGAATGTTCTTTCAAACGATAATAAACATTCCACATTAAATTTGAATTTTCTGTGTTTTTTACTTTAAAAAAGTAGGGAACCTCGAAATGGGTCACGCTTTATTAAGGACAGTTATATTGAAGTATAAAATTTACAAAAAGAAACATTAATTTTTTTTATTAGTTTTTAATAAAATATTTAATATTTCTGGAATATCAACCATAAGTGCTTTTTTTTGTTTTCGGTTAGTTTTTTCTTGAAATCATGATATAAAGAAATAAGGTAACACCGTTCTTTCTCAGATTTTTTTTTTTTTTTTTTGAAGTATAAAAGATTTTTTAGAAATATATTTTTTATAAGCAAATGAAAAAATCGTTGGCACATTTGACATTTGTTACCTTAAACAACAGAATTTAACATGTTACAGTAGCAGCATTTAATTTTTTGTTATTATTATAAGTCACTGAAACATCATATAATGGAGTATAAAAAAATATATTATAAAAATGTTAATGTCTATAAATAATTGAAATGTGTTTTATTTCTTTTATTTCAATTGATTGATACATTCGTTTAAAATTAAATTAAAACAAAAAACTCGTATTTTTTAAAGATGTACTAGCAAAATAAAATAATAAATCGCTTAAACGTCAAAATGATATTATGGTGACGAAAAGAGAGAACCTCTATTTCTATGTATCATGGTTAGCGTTCTTTATTTATTTTTTCTGTTTTTTACTAAAGCCTAATTAATAATTTTCAAATGCACATGGTTCTCGACAGTTTATTGTATTAGCCACCTTTAGTGCTTATCAACAAAATTTGTTTAATACCACTCAATTGCTTCTTTGCTCCAATGACAAGATCAGGCCAGAAAAATTAGTTTACTTTGTGTTTTCTAATAAAAGAAATAAATATTTTCCGAACGAATTCATTCACGCATATTTCGTTGTTAATGGAGCCATTAGTTATAAATGAAGAGCTTTTTTTCCCCGCAGACACAAACGGCTTGCCAGACTAAACTTTTTTTTGGAAAATTTTCTTTTTCTGGAAACATTTTGAAAAATTTTCTTTTTGTAAAAAATTTTCGATAATTTCGAAATATATATATATATATATATATATATATATATAAATATAAATAAATATATATATATAAATATCGTTAAAATTTCTATTTATTGAAAAATTTTGATAAATTTTCATTTTATAAAAAAATTTATAATTTTTTTCTATAAAAAAATGTGATAAATTTTCAATTTAAAGAAAATTTTTTATAACACCTTCATTTTATTACGTCGAGTCTACACCATCATGTTAAAATTTGTCTAATGTAGACTGAATTTTTCAATATTATTGTAGCGTTAAAACAAAATTGTCAGCGCTCGAGCTCTGACAACTTTGTCTTGACGTTGTTTCGTAAAAGACGTCATTTTGATTGTTGTTGGTATTTTTTTACATGGTTTATTATGATATAGTTTCCCCTTACCTAGTGTCTACATTAGGCAAATTTTTATCAAAACAAACGTCAAAATCAGTGCCAATATGTACAAGGTAACCTTAGTTAAACAGCTGATTACTATTTTGGTTGTTACAGTTGTCAAACTGCATATATAAAAAACAATAAGGAATACGTCATATTGTTGTTTTTGTTCAACTGTTGCCACCTCCATAAATTAACTTTGCCGTTTGTCTTGATAAAAAATTGTCTAATGTAGACGCTATGTTATAATTGATAGAGATAAAAAATTATCTGCAATTCAGACAAAAAAAAATTCTCTTATACACACACGACATTAAATCATTTTAAAATTAATATTTAATAAAAATATTTTGGGGCAAAATTCTAAATTTATATTTAATGGGGATTTTTTATATCCAGTTGGGGTTAAGTTTTATACTAAAATTTAAAATATATAAAACGGGAATTTTAAAGATCAATCTAAAACTGTCATCACTGCCAAAAAAAAAGTATTGAAAATGCAAAAAAAAATCATGAGAAAAACTTGGAAAAACCCGCTACGAAAAACAATCACACAATATTAAAATAATAAAAAAATAAAAACAAAGTACGGCAACAGATAAATAGAATACAAAAAATATTTATCTTTAATAATTATGATGAAATATTCGTAATTTTTGCTTATCAGCGGAAATTCAATCCAAACACACAAACGCATAAAAATAATAACAAAAACAACAACAAAATAAGAGGCAAAAATGTCAAAAAAGAAAAAAGAATTAAAGTGATAGAAAAGACGTGTTCGGTTGGGGAAAAACGGCCAAAATATATGTTTGCATAGTCTGGTCCAGTGATCGGATTTATGGCACTATTGTAAAATTTTGGCACTTTTTAATTTCTAGTGGCACTATGGCATTTTGGGAACTATTTTCGCACTTTTTTGTATTAATTAAAAAATATAAGGTTTGTTTGTTTGAAATTCTAGCAAAAGTGGTAAAAAATAGATATTAAAATTTTAGAATACAACTATAAGTTTAAGTGAGAGGCAGTTCAAACTAAATTTTCAAAAAATTTACTCATTTTTTTTCAAAACACAAAAATAAAATATATGTGACTACATGTATAGTGTAATAAAATAAATTTTATTGTCATAAAAAAAATAAAATTTGTATTTAACGTTTTATTTATGTAGATGCATATATTAAATGGAAAGTTGGAGACATCTGACAAATACGGGTATATGTCACTTTGCAGATATTTTTTCACATATTCCTTTATAGAATTTGGATTATCTAAAGATATGTGTTATTAAAATTTCTGAACAATTGATGAACAAACCTTGTTAAATATCCTTATTTCTTCTGTCCATTTTATGTATCCTACACCATAATATTGAAGATATCGGCATAAGATTATGCCGATATTTGTAAGAACTAACTCTAAATATACCAATTTAGATTTTTAGTAAAAAAAATTATTTTTTAGTCAAAATTACAATTTTTTCTGAAAATTTTAAATTTTAGTAGAAAATTTTATATTTGTATTTTTTTTTTTTTTTTTTTATTTTTTTTAATAAGCCATCTTTATGTTAATCATAATTTTAACAGAAAAGTTCAATGAACGGGCCTATTATAACAAACATTTCACACCAAATTAATTTCACAAATACTTCCAGCAACATATACATATACTCATATTGGCATGTTGCTGGTATACAATCTGCTCACATTTATATATTTACACTTTTTTAACATTTTTTCACGAAAATAGTTTTATTTATAAATTTTTCAACATTCAACATTTTTGTTTTTCAAATTAAGATGTTCCATCATTTCGTCGTTAACTTATAGTAGAGAAAACAACCGAAAATTTTCGTTAGTTAATAATATCAGTAATTAATGAAAAAAGTTACGAAATTGCGGTACAGGTTCCAACAAAAAAAAAAAAAAAAAAAGGAAGAAAAAAAACATTGAAAAATTGTTAAATTTTCTAGTTATTCTTTTTGAAAATAAAATTCAATAAGAATTGGAAACTAAAACCTTTTTACATAGAAAAACTTTTAATTAAATTATTAATCAGAATTTAAAATGATTTCAAATATTTTTATAATTAAATAAATTACTCAATATTAAAGTATTCTAACAAATTAATTTCAAATTTTACATAGAAAAATCTTAAATAAATATTCAATTATTTTATTAATTGAAATTCATTCTATGAAAAAAATTGTATATTTAATTATTCAAATTATCACCTTTTTTATTTATATTTGATTAATTTCTTAATTGATAAAATAAGAAAAATAATTAAAAGTCGATAAATTGTTTTATTTTTATTAAAAAATATTAGAAAATTTTAATTTTGATAAATTCAATAATTGATACAATTAAAAAGTAATTCGAATAGTTTTTATCTTTGATAAATCGTTTAATAGATCATATTTTTCTGTGTACTAGTTTTACTCGTAAACAAAAATGTTTTTTTCCCTAATTTTGACTGCATAAAACACCTTTCTGTTATTTTTGACAGATTACTAAGGAATTTTACACATTCTTATGGCTCCTAATTTTTTTAATTCTCTAAAAACTATACTTGTCACTTTTAAACACTTTTTGGCACATTTTTATTCCCAATTTAACACTAAATGTAAATTTTCAAATCCCATCACCGGTCAGGTCGTCTTATTATATTAAAGTACCATAATACTGGCATATTAACCGTATTATTATTTTTGTTGTTGCAACTATATTGGGGTGTTAAGAGGGAGAGAAAAACAATAAAAAGAGTAACTACTCAAATACTCAGGAGATGAAAAAGAAAACGAAAAAAATATACCAAAGTGAGATAGAAAACAGGTGACTGATAAAACAACAGAAAATTTAATAAAGTATTCAAAAGATAGAAATAAAAAATAAAAAAAATCAAAAGAAAAATTAAATTTATTAATGAATATGAAAACAAGATATAGATGATAAAAGAGAAAGTCAAACAAGAGAAAAATATAAAGTTAAATAGGCAAAACAACAAAAGATCTTTAACGTTTCACACAGTGTAATAAGAAAGTGACCTCGTAAGCCCATCTAATTTACAATTTTCTCATGTACATAACCCTCGAAACTGTCAAATTGTTTTTGTATTAGTATGTAATATTTTTTCCGCGTTTATTTACTTATGTTTTGTTCACAGCATTTTGACATTTTGTGCAGTGGTTTTATACTAACAAAATACAAACAGTTGTTTTTGTAGATGTGCGGCCACTTTAAAATTACATTATGCTTTCACACTTACCGTGAAAAATGTACGTGTGTATGTTTATGAGTATATTTGAAGACTTGTTAATCCTTTATATCCAGTATTAAAATTTTTGGAACAATTTATTTTTCTTACTTTTCGTTTAAAAATAACATTGATATAACTACACTGTTAATTTTCTTCGTTTAATTTTATTACTACTATGATATTTTCTATGTGTGTATATGTATTATTTTATTAATAATTGGTTTTGCTTTTGCACTGATCTTTTTGTGACGAATTTTTTCTTGCTTGATTTTTTTTCTTTATTAATTATTCTTTGTTTTGCTTGAAATTTTATAATTATTTTCAAATATATTGAGCAAAATTTTATAGATAAGTAGTAAAATTAAGTTTTAAATAAGTATTTTCACAATTTTTTAACCAAAATAATTAAATATCCACTTTTTCAGTATTTTTTTATAAAAAGCAACAGGCGAAACCTTTACATTAAAACTGTGTTAAACTGAGTGACGTGAAAAACGTAAATAGAAAAAGTAACAGGGTATTTCATAAGCAAATATTTTTCGTTCAGAATACGTGTTTTCATTACTCTACGTCTACACGAAGGCAATAACGCGAACAAATTTTTATTTCCAACTTTATATTAACGGATGGAATACACGTACATGAAAAATTTTAATTTTAAACTGTCTTTTACCGAAAATTTTAATTTTTTCCCTTTTTAATTTTTTCTTTGTTTTTTAACAATATTAATTCATTTTGTACCTTTTTTGTTAAAAGGAGCAAAATGTTAAAAGAAATCAATAAATTTGACAGCTTATGTTAAACATTATTGATGTTTTTGTAGACACTATACAAAGTCGAATCTATACTAGACAAATTTTTAGCAAGACAAACGTTAAAATTTTATCAGGATAAAAATTTAGCTAGTGAAGACTGAATTTGTCAGTATTATTACAGCTTTGAAACAAAACTGTCAGCGCACGAGCACTGACGTCTCGACGTTTTTCGATAAACGGTCATTACTTCTGGAGCTCTTTTTAGCACTTAAAATTACGGTAGCTCTGCTAAAAATGTCGCCGACATAATAAGGCAAATTACAAAGAAAAAAATTAATGTTTAAGTTTTAAATATCAAGAATGTAATAAATTTACTAAATGTTTTACGTTTAACTTATTACAAGTTTGGCCAAAATCGGCGGCTGTATTGTATTTAAGTAATGTTAAGCCAAAATTTTCATGGCGGCGACAGCTTTTAAAAATAATGACTCCGCCACTCAATAATATTATATTCACAAACATTAGTTTTTGACTTGTTTTTTGAAAAACACAATGAGTTTAAACATCACTGTTCACATATCATTTTATTGTGTTTTTCCTTTTGGACTGTTTTTCGTTTACCAAAATATTTTCACAAATTTTAAGTTTAAATAAAAGTTTCACACCCAAACATTTGCTAATTCAAAAAATAAAATTTTTAAACATATAAAATTTATGAACAAATATAAATTTCATTCATAATTTTTTTATTTTTAAACTGTTTGACAATTTTTACAAATTCTTTTTTCAACAGCTTTCTATGTACTAAAAATATTAAAAATTTCTTCAATGTATATGGAAATTTAGCATGTTTTTTGTGTGTTAACTAATTAAACTATTTGAATCGCGTTGTTTTTTTTTTTTTGGCTTTGAAATATATGAAAAAGAAATCAATTTGTTTGTGTTTTTTTAGAAAACGACTGTTTTTCAAAAAACCCTTATATATGAACATATCATTAAATAAATTACGCTTCGAATTAAAATCAACATCTGGCAATACTGTGTATCACATTATTTGTAAACAACAAAAGAAAATCGTAGCATTTACGGAAATATTTACATTTTTTCATTAAAAAATATCAAAAAACTAATTTATTTCACATATTCACAATGGAAAAAGAGAAAACTGCTGCTGAAAAATTAGCCGAACGTAAAGAGCGTCTTCGAAATTTACACAAATTACGACAGGAAGCACGAACACATAACCATCAGGAGGTCGTGGCAGAAGATGCCCGCAAGAAATTACCAAACAACTGGGAGGCACGCAAAAGACAGGCGGATTGGTTGTTAGCTGATGACAAGGCTCGAGAACAGGCCAAAGCAGAGGGTAAAGATTATGATCGTCTCAAATTGCTGGAAATTTCGGCTGTAGATGCGGAAAAAATTGAAAAGAAAAAAAAGAAGAAAAATCCTGATTTGGGGTTTTCGACATTTGAGGCACAAACGGCACGACAGTACAATCGTTTAGTGAAGAACATGCCAACTCGAGATATGAGTAAATATGAGAAACAAAAGGAAGAACTGGGAGAAGCCTTCTACGGTGGACCCAATACAGTGTTACATGGTTTAGTTAAGGATACACCTTCGGCCATTAATAATATGGTTAAGGATCTAGAGCAACAAATTGATAGACGCAAGAAATATTCCAGAAGACGTATTTACAATGATGACGCCGATGTGGACTTTATTAATGAACGTAATTCTAAATTCAATAAGAAGTTGGAAAGATTCTATGGTGAACACACGGCTGAGATTAAGCAAAATTTGGAAAGAGGTACTGCCATTTAGGTTGGGGCTAACATTGAAATATTCCTGGTATTTCTTTATTTAGTTTGTAGTAGATTTAAGGTACGATAGATTTAAGCAATAAAATAATAATGTTTCAAAAATATAAATATACGTAGTTTGCAATTAATTTAGCAGAATTTTTTTTAATAGGCAACAAGAGCTATTAAAAGAAAATTAATAAAAGTTCAATTAGACATAATATAAAAACAATCAAAAGTGATTTATATTTAACTTTAGAAACATGTATCTTTTTCGGCCGAAATTTCAACCATGTTTGTAGTTAAAAGGAAAACTAGCTTGATTAAGTTGATAAAATAGTGCAAAAGATTTTGTTGAAGAAATTAAGTGATGAAATATATGAAGAATGTTATGATCGTCTTTTAATTCGTAGGTAATAAATATGTGCATTTTTTTCTTTCTGTTTCTGTTCTATAGCTTGATAAACTGATGTACTTTGTATTTTTCTCTTTATCTCTGTTTATCACATAAAATTAATTAGTTTTCCCCTTTTTTCAATATATGTTCGTTCCTTCAGTTTCGTTTGCTTACAAATATTTTATTTGTTATTAATTTACTTCCTACTAACGAGTTTTTTTTTTACAAAAAATTAAAATTTTCCAAAGACAATCTTTCCGCATCTTTATTTATTTGAGCCACTGGATCTTCTGAGATTATTCTCACAACCGTGTCATCCATATCGTCATTGGGATTATCATCTAAAATACACAATAAACCATCATCTTCATATGTGGGAAAGAAATATTCCGGTCTATCCCATTGTTTCTGAGAGCCAATACCAAAATGTTGTTTTTCCTTGAGATGTTGTAAAAGCAGCTCTTGGCTTTCAAAACATTCATTGCATGTAACACAGCGCAATACACATACTTGTCTTCGTAAGTAATTTACAACTTTAACTTTTTGATAAAAATTTAAACCTTTAACGGATTCATCAAAATCTACTTTATGTTCTTGCAACAAATGCTGCTTGAAGCCAGTAAAGTCCTTGGACTGCTGTTGACAATAAAGACAATTTAAAGGTTGCGCCGGCTCATCATCACCATTCCAATCGGACCAATCTGAATCACTATCTTCGGACTTGTGAGCAAATCTCTGTTCAAAGTCTACACTATTAGCTGTACGTTGTGAAGCAGTTCTGGTTCTTTGGCCGTTAGCTTGAGTCTGAAGAGTTTGAGCTGGTTTTTTATGACGTTTTTGTTGATTTTTTGTTTGGTTTGTATGTTCCAGAAGCTTGTAGTTCTGTAGAAAATATTTATCATATATTTTATTATTGGGATTGATTCTTTTATGAGCCTTTTTACGCATGTGCTCCTTAAGAGTAACACGATCTTTAAACACCTTTTCACAATAGAGGCATATGAGATTTTCTAAATTAGCCTGTACTTTGCCTATAAGTTCATCTATGTATACAAGATTCTCGGGTTTACCCAATTGTAAGAAATGCTTGTTAAACAAGTGTTCCAAATATAAAGAACGCAAACCTGTTATCACATCCCGACAATATAAACATTCCCGGTTAAAATTACGATCTGTCAATTCAAATTGATGTTGAGCTAGTGCTTTTTCCAAACGATCTTTTCTTAATTTTTTTCTCAACTCACAGTCCTTGGGCAGGATATCACTTAATAAAAAGTATTTTTCATTTTTGGCCGGTGAACCATCTGGCAACTGATCGAGCAACATTGTTGTACAATATTCCTCCAACTCATGTTGTTTAAAGTCCTTTTCCCAGAACTTAAGATATTCTTCGAGCATAGCTATTTCATTGACATCAGCTATGACCAAACGATGGGCCAAGAATAAATGAGTCAAATAGTCATCCTGATGTTGGGGAAATTGAAACTTCTTTTCACATTTTAAGCAAAGTATATTAGAGTCATCTGCTTTTACAGGTAAAGTAGTGTTGGATTGAAATGTTAGCACAGGTAATATGGAACTTTTTGCACAAGTTTCAGTAGATTTTTCCATTATTTTCTTCTATAAAGTTGGGGTTTAAAAGAAAATAAAACGTGCGTAGTTTATTTGTTGGAGCAAAAAACAAAACAAACTTTGACAATCAGCTGTTTACTTGTGAGACGATAACAGGGTGATTCAAGTAAGCTTGTAGTGGTGCCATATTTGTAACATTGAAACTCTTTGAGATCTCTAAATGATTCATGCCAAACATGATTTTTTATCATGATTTTTTTATTTTTTAAAGTTTATTTTTTTAAAGAAGAAGCGCATTTCTTCATGGAAATCTTAATAAAAAAAGAAAAGATCATTAAATTTTGACGAAGAAAGTGATTTATTATAATAAAATTTAAACTACGTGTTCGCATATGTGCTGATGTATAACCTCATGTCTACAGCTGAGATTAACAGTCCGTCTAGACGTAACATAATATGTAAGATTTTTGTGCCAGAGAGTGTCAAATTCGCTCTTTAAGAGAATTATTTCACGTGTAGATTCAAATATAAGTATTATAAGATGTATTATGAGACTGTTGTGATGACATTTCTCCACACAACCATATTATAAGATGAAATGTCAAAAAATACACGTATACGAATGATTGTTTGTATGTGTGCATGTGTATTTTGGAAATTACTGAAAAACAAAATTTTTTTTTTGTAAAATTGTTTCCTTTTAGTGTTTCTTTTATATGTTAAAAAACATTTTTATAAAAATTGTGCTAAAAAAGTGCGAATTGTGTAAAAAAAGGACATGTTTACTCTGTGACTGATTGAAAATAATGATATCTTATAGGATTTATTAGAATATGTGTACCCATTATTTGAGATTTAACATAATATAGACAAAATGGTTACTCTCTGGTTAGAAAAGAACAATAAATTTTACAGCTTATTTTAAACATTATTGCTCAGCTTTGAGATTTTAGATTACGCAATAGATTTCTTATTGGTCCACACGTAACATTTTAAAGAGAGAAATAGAATTTGACAATTGTCAACATAAAAATATCCACGTGTTAGCAAGAAACCTCCCCGACTTGGTATAACTTGATATTCGAAACAAAATTGCAAAAATCATTTTTATTCACATTGAATAACCATCCACTTATGTTCCGTTTACATTTACGGTAGAGTAATGGGGCCTTAATAAAACGCAATAACACAAAAGTAAACAAAAATTGTAAACATAAACAACAATTTGACACTACAGATTTTAGAGCACAAAAAGGAAAAATCTAAGCTTTTTCGATGTCGCTACCTGATTAATCTACTTTGATAAATAATAATAATGTCACTGCTGTCATTGTGTCTACTTACCTAGCGTCTACATTAGGCAAATTTTTATCAAAACAAACGTAAAAATCAGCGCGAATATATACAAGGTAACCTTAGTTAAACAGCTGATTATTATTTTGATTGTTGCATTTGCCAAACTGCATATATAAAAAATAATAACGAATACGACATATTGTTGTTTTTGTGCAACTGTTGCCAGCTTCCACAAATTCCCGCTTAGTTTGACGTTTGTTTGATAAAAAATTGTCTAATGTAGACTCTATGTTAGAGATGTTTTTATCAAGACAAATGTCAAACTTAACGCGAATTTGTGGAATTTGGCAACAGTTGCACAAAAACAACAATATGGCGTATTCATTGTTTTTTATATATGCAGTTTGACAACTGTAAGAACCAAAATAATAATCAGCTGTTTAACTAAATTAACATAAACTAATTCGGGCTATTCACTTCCATTAGTTAACAATCCTGCTGTCACCGTAACAAATGTTGTTTTCTTTTTCAGTGCAAAGTAATTTTTAAATATAAAAATGCAACAGTTTTCCCGCAAAGAAAATTTTCTTCTTGCTAATACCCTCAATTGTATACCATTTCTATTGCAAGGCCAGGCAGTGCTAATAGATTTGCGAAATGATTGTTCAGTAGCGGGACGCATAGAAAATGTTGACGGTCATATGAATATCAACCTAACGGAAGTGGTTTTTATTAACCGTTTGGGTCAACAGTTTCCTTTTGAACAGTTTATGGTGCGAGAACGTATAATACGGCAAATTCATATACCCGGTCATATAAATATGGCCAAAGAAATCCAAGCATGGTGTGAACAAGGCTGCATACGTAGACCACCACGGACTAGGGATGGAAACAAAGGCAAGAGAACATTTAAGCAGAAAAGGGCTCAGGAAAGACATCAAGAAGTTTTACAGAATATTGACAAGCAGCAACAACGTCAAAAAGTAGAGAAGAAAGAAATTTAAAAAGTACATCAAGCAGACATGTAAATTCATGTTTGTTTTATAAATACAAGGTACCATTATTACTCAAAAACAAAATTTATTTACCGTTATTTCACACATTCTTACTTATAAAAGTTTATTAAAATTCTGTTACACAACTACCAAAATGTAATTATTAAAAAAAAAAACAAAAAATGTTTATAAAAAAATTAAATTACGTTAAAAATATTTAAACATTTTAAATTAAAGTAAATAAATAATAAACCAGAGCAAGAATTAAAGCGGCCTTTGAACTGGTAAGACCAAATACAGCAATAATTAACTTCCAAATGCCATAGTACAAAGCCAACTGCAAAGCAACATGAAGACCCAACAAGCTAAAATGTAATATAAAGAAAAAAATAAAAAAGGTCACAAATAAAAAAAAAGTATAAAAGTTTTACGAAACTTACATTCTATCCTTGCGTCTGGCAGCCTCTAAATTCTTGGGCGATTCCTTGCTCAAATATTCGCGTACACCCAAAATGGTATTCTGGAAATATTTTTCCCAGTTTAGAGAGCTAATATCCAAGTAAAATATTTGCTTATCCACCGGATCCATAGATTTTGCCAAAGCCAAAGTGCGTGTGCTGTCATAATGCCATTCGGTGAAAATAAATTTCTCCAAGGTATTCAAAGAATTCCAAACACTTTTGTGTAGTCGCATTAAACTTTTAAAATGAAAAAAAAAAAAAAAATAAATTAAATATTGTCACAGTTCATATAATATATTGATATAGCTTACATAGGTCTTCCCCCTGTTAGACGGGTTAATAAATCCAAAAAGAATCCAGGTATAAAATGATATAAGATAGCACCAATACGGAATAAAGTTAAATTTTTCGTCAACTTAAGATTTGGATACCTAAGGGTTAAAAAGTATTTACAAATTTACTATACATACTGATATTAAAGATGATTTACTTACCATACGGCTGACTGGAGAGGATATTCATGTAAACATGTATTGATTTTACTAATCAAAAACTGAAAACGGAAAGGCCTATAAGTACTGGAAGTCAAATGGAAAATTTGCAACTCAGCTGGCTTACCGGCATTTTTAATTCTGAAAAATCAAAATATAAATTATTAAAATAAAAATTATTGGAAGTTTATTAATTAAATATCCGTATGAAAGTTTAAGCCAAAATTTATTTTATTTTCATTTATTTATCGATTTGTAATACATTTAGATATACAGGGCCAATAAGTACAATAAATTAAAAACAATTTAAACATTTCTTTTCTATGAATTGTGAAATGATGCACGTTCTTTGGTTTATTGGGCCAACGGAAATTTTCTTTTCATCATAAACCTTAGCTTTTTTTAATGACACAGCAGAGAGAGGAATGCCAAAGTTGGCATCGGCTTAAAATCTTTTAAAAAATACATAGTTTTTTAAAGCATTTTTGCCGAAAAATCCTAGCACTATCTAAATTGTTATATAAATTGGAGGCTTTGACGAACACTTCCACGTTTTTTACATTCGTAGAAGTTTATGCCCAAACATAACTTTTCGTCCTTCAAAGTTTTATGTTATCCTAATAAACAACCTATATGACCACAAAACACAAAAATAACGACAAAACATAAGGGTCTTAAAATACATCTCCTAGGCTGCAATTTACATTATACGACATTGTTATATATTTTCCTAGTAGTGAGATACAGCTTTTATAATTCTAACTGCATTTAAATAAAAATGTTAACAATAATATTAAACTACCAACTTTAATGCCTTGTCAGACTGTCAACGTTGTTACATTATATTTTTTTTAATATATGTTCTTGCTTACTTGGTGTGTTATATTAAAATACATATATTCATTTTTTATAATTTCTTAAATTATTATTTTGGAATTTCTGTTAAAATAAAAAAAAAAAAAAAAAAATGGTTTTTTGACTAAATTTCTTTAGTTTTTTCATACAAATCAAAAAAACATTTTCATCTTAAAACGTACCAAATTTCTAGGAATATAAATTTTCAAAAAGTAAAAAATTTCAATACGCTACCAATTTTCAAAAAGTACTAATTTTACAAAAATTACCAATTTTCAAAACATAGTACTAATATCTTAAATACTAAAAATTAAAAAAGTACCAAATCTTTAAAAAATCTTTATTATTTAATATAATTTTAAATTTTCAATAATGTTATGTAGATTATTAAATTAATATTTACTGGATAGATCACAATTTATAAGGCTATATGGTTCAGGTTCAGTTGTGGTTAATGTTTTATTTTTATTTCCAATTTTTTGTTAAAGAATGGACAACACGTACATGAGAAATTTAAATTTTAAATTGCCTTTTTTAGCAAAAATTTTAACTTTTTTCGTTTTTATTTTTTATTTGTCTTTTTAAAATAATATTCATTTTGCACCCTTTTTTTAAAAAAAGAGCAAAATTTTAAGAAAGGAACAATAATTTTGACCGTTTATGTTTATGGTTCAGCTTTGTGTTTAACTCTACACGAAGTCATTTTTATTTTTTAACATTGGAAATAACGTCGTCAGAATATCGGGAAATCAATTTTATTTCCACCTTTTTGTTAAAGGGTGGAAAAAACATACATGAAAAATGTATATGTTAAATTGTATTTTTTTTTTTTTTTTTTTTTTTTTTTTTTTGATGAAAATTTTAATTTATTTCTTTATTTGTACTTTCAAAACAAAATAATTTGACAGCTTATGTTAAACATTATTGCTCAGCTTTGTGTTTAAACATTTATTGCGTAACATTTTAAATAGAGAAATACAATTTGACAATTGCCAACATAAAAATGTCTACGTGTAGATATCTTAATTTTGAAGATCATAGGTACATATTAATTCTATATCGTCAAGTGCTACCTTTGTTATAAGAAAACTATATAACTGCGGTCTACCAATTAGGGTCAAGTATGTACTTGATTAGATTAGATTTATTTACAGTATTCCCTATACATATCATGTGTCTTTTGCTGAGACAATGTTCCTAGGTTGCTCCTTATACATCGTTTCCACTGAATTCAAAACAATCAGTTTTGAGAAAAACGTTCGAAAGTGTTTCCACAGAGCCGAAAAAATAATATGGAGGACTAAAATTCTGTATATTTTTTTATTTTCTTTTACATTAACTTAAAGAACTTCAAAATACTTATATATATTCTGAGTTAAAAAAAGAAAACTTAATAATACTGCAAAATTTCACGAAAATGTACCTTTTAAAAAACTATCTGGAAAAATAATAGGGGCGTTTAACATTTGGCAATAAATATATACTTTTGTTTTACAATACCATATATTCTATATATTTTTCATTTTTATTATCTCCTGACATCTACGATTCATAGAACTCACAAGATTCGCACAAATTTGAAATGGAATACTAAGTATCTTCGATTCTATTCCACATTTCTTGCTTATTTTTAGATTTGAAATATTTTATTTTATTTTAAAGGACTCCCTAGAGGTACTCTATTACTATTACTTGATCATTCTGAAACCATTACACTTCTGGCAGAGTGCTTAGGATAATTTTGCATAAACTCTCACCTTAATGACATTTTTTCTTCAGAATATGGAAGCATTTTTTTGGAGGATGTATAAATAGTCAACAGCTATCATTTTCCCTTGTATCCATACAACTGGACCGATTCTTGACGATGAAAAACACCCCCATATCATCAACAACCCGCCCCCGTGTTTGACGGTATTTTTGGTGTACTTTAGGTCATACTCTGTATTGATAGGGCGATCCAAACAAATTATTCTTTGTTTCATCGGACCATAGCTCGTTTCTCCAATTTTGTCGATTAATGTGTTGTTTGGCAAATTTCAACCTTTTTTCTATATCTCGTTCGCCTAGAAATGGTACCTTTCTGAGACTACGTCCCTTAAGTCCAATTTCCTTGAACATCACGATCAAAACGAGCTAAGGTTTTTCGTTTTCTTATCCTGTTTTTATGGCATTTTTTTTGCGTCGATAGCGTTAATTTTTTTTTTTTTTTTTCTTTCAGTTTAAGAATAATATTTCTATCACTATCAGCGCAATGAAGCACTTTTACCGAAAATACACAACTCGAAATATCGTTTAAGCTTAGTTTTCAACGCTATAAAATATTTAGCGTTAAAAGTTAACAAAGTAATTTTAAGGCAATTTTGTACAAAGTGTCACTATTATATTTTTCATGAGATTTCTCTACTTTTATCTTTTTTTTTTGTAACGCTAATATTATATGTCCATTATACAAAAGTTTTAAACCCAGTGTTTTTTTTTTTTTTTTTTTTGCATAATGTAATTATCGGGACAAGTTTTTGCATAAATTTGCATATAATGAATATAAAAACTAGTTTTTTTTTTACAAAAACACTATTTTTTGTGATTTTTTGGAGTTTTTTTTTCACTGTACATAATTGTAAAGAAAAAAATCAGACGTATCAAATATGATTGCCATGGTCTATTTGCGTATATTTTCAATATTTTAATTTTTTTATTTTTTTTTATATAAAAAATTGAAAACTGTCAAAATTTTAAAGTTAAAAAAAGGATATTTATGCTTATTTATACAAGAAAACACATATTTTTTTTGCATATTTCAGTGATTATTATCCCATTTTTCGTGCTTTTTCAATCGCATATTTTAATTTTTTCGTGCATATTTAAACTTACCCTGATAATTATAAAGTGATCGCACATCTACAAAAACAACAATTAGTTATATTTTGGTGATATGAACAAAAAATTAGAACAAATTAGTAAAATATACTACATAGGAATATAAAAACAATTTGACAGTTTCGCGCGGCATGAAAAAAATTGTAAATCAGCTATGCTTACGGGGTCACTTTCTTATTAGTTGGAAATAGAAGCATTTTGTTTTAAAGCTCTAAAAATTAAAATGTCGTATCTGCTAGGCTAATAAAATGCCAGGTTGTTAATTCCAAAGAAGCCTCCTTCGCAAATCAACCACTCGCAATATACCTTCGTTTAGAAAGATAGCGTTTCCGAATTCAGTTCCCTGAGCTTAATGGTCTCCACTAATATCAATTCCTTGAGTTTTATATGGTACACCACAATAATCCAATGTAAAAGTAAGATTAAGAAAATGAGGCGCATAATTATCGAAGGCCAAAAAACAAGAACAACAACACGCAAGAGTTGTATCCCAACCCAGAGGTACTTAACGACTGGTATGGTATATATTATTATAAAGAAAAAATGTTTAAAAAATTAAATATATATTGTATTCTGTTAATATTTTTTGGCCTTGGTCGACAATTTTCTATAAATTCTGACTAAAATTTGAAAATCCAGTAGGTAAATACTGTTGAATAAAAATTAAAAACTAAAAAGATTGTAACGCGAAGTAAGGATGATAGGACCCACGGGTTTGACACCGTCACTGGGCACCGAAGGCAAATTCGCTTTATACATTTAATCTGCCTTCTCAAGCATAATCGGCAATTTTCATGATATTGAAAAAGGCCGGCCAAAATGAGAGGCTTTTTTTTCTAAAGAACTAATGTCTTTTTCTTATTCATATTACCGCTATAAATTATCAAGCCATTTTATGCTCCCACGAGGTGTTGAACCCAGACGCACGAGAAAAATGTATTAACTTAAACGAAACACAAGCGTTTTAGCGTGAGCAGCTAAACACTCAGTAGCAAGTAGCATGATTAGTGTGCTATTAGAGTGTCATTAAAGTTTGGTGAATTAGTAAAGAAATTCAACAATAGGTGAATTTTTTAGGCTAAAAATAAGCACCTCAACACATAAATTCAAAAGGTGAATTAGGTGAACATTTGTGACACTTTAAATAAGGGTTTGTTTCTTGACTAAATAAACAAATTTAAAGCATACTTTAAGGATTAAAAACGTTAATTTGGCGTTGCACTGATGTATGGAGCTTACGGTACGTGTACGAGGCAAGTTTCATAAAAACAGAATAAGTAAAATCAGAAAATAGAAAACAAACAAAAACTTGAACGTTTATTTTTATTTTGTTGACATATAACATTAATTTTTTTGATAGCGGAAATGTAAAATAAAGAATTGTATATAGTGTATATATTGTATTAACAGGTTGTCTGAAGTTTTTTTTCCTTATTATGTTTATGTATGATAAAAATGATAATAGTAAAATGTAAATAAATGAGGATTGAAATGTGATTAGATGCAATACATACATATTAAATTTATAGAATATTTAAAAACCTCATTAAAAAAAAAATCTTATTTAATTTACATTTAAAAACATTTTAAAATTTAAGTTTAAAGTAACAATTAGAAAAAAGTACTTATTTAAAAGTGCCAATATTAAAAGGTAATAAAAAAAATTAAAAATTTACTAATTTCCAAAAAGGTATCATTTTAAAGAAAATGTTGGAATTACAAAAATACAATTTTTAATTGTTAAAATTTACCAATTAAAAAAAATATTTACAGATTCAAAAAGTTCATAAATAAAGATTAAAAGGTCTACTCCAGTGGAATTATTTTCAAAGTATTTCTGTAACTTTAGAACTACTGGATGTATTTAAATGAAATTGCAGATGACCAACCCTGAGCTGTATTCCAATTGATTTGGAGGAGCACAGGTTCTTAGCGGGTCAGAGGGTCGACCTACAAAGTAGGTCACCTCGGGTATAAACATTTAAAAAAAAAATGCCAAAATTTCATTTACGATTTGATTGAAAAAAAAAAAAAAATAAAAATAAACGTAGATAGTCCTTATAATTCTATACAAAAAATACGCTTACACGTGTGGGATATGTCTTTTGTGATTTTTTGCAATTTTTCTAAAAATTACTTTAAAATGCATTATGTTCCTCTGGAACATACATTTTTTTTTATGTTTCTAAAAGAATGATTAACGTAAATGCATGTAAAGCAAATCCGAGGGCATTTGGGGTAACAGTTTCCCTGCTAGCCCTATCAGAATTTCGTTAATTTTATTATTTTTGTTTTTTTTTTTTGTGGAGCTCTAAAATGTCAAAGCTGAAATTAAAAAAACACCTTGATTACATACATACATATGTTCGCTAAACACACAAAAAAATATTTAATAAGCCACGCCGTAAGCTCCTGTGTTAGCTTGTATGATTATACGATGCTCCATACATCAGTGCAGCTCCAAATTATCATTTCCAAAAAAAGTCGTTTTGGGATCACTGAGTGTTGCCATTTTAGCACTTTTATGCTAGATTTAGCATTTGAAGAGGTTAAAATGCATTGGAAACTTATAAAAATATGCTAAATGCTTTAAATAGTGCTATTTAACAGTATCTTTTAATTTAATACGTTTTGATTTTTTTTAAATTCCTAAGTAAAATTGAAGGCATTTATTTGTTTTAAAATATAAGGACTATTTTTACTTTATTTCTTAATATTATAAATAATTCTGATGAAAAGATGCTTATAAGTTGTTATTTGAACTCAAATTTACAAGAAGTGTGAGCAACGAAAATATGAATTTTCGTTGCAGAACAATTTCCCCCTTTGGGGGAAGTAAATATTTTTAAAAGCCTTTTAAAAATTGTTCCTTAAGAATTTTGAACACATTGTACTTACTTTAAGGCATTTACATAATAACCAGTGGTTATAATGGCATTTACAACGACATCCACGGGTATATAATCCATAATTATTGAAGGATCCAAAGGCAAACGTCTCAAAACACCTTTAGAGGCTCCCATGAAGAAACCTTGAGGACCATTTTTGGAAATAGTCCATCCAGGCACGGGTTGTTGCCAAGCAGCCATAACTTAAAATAAAGAAAAATTGTTTTCATAATTAAATTTATTTTTCATTTAAAGCAAACGGTTTTTAAAACTTACTCATACTAGGCCTAACAATGCCACAAGGAAAACTTTCGGCCACATTGGCCACTTCATGTTCAGCCAAGTGTTTAGTGAATGTATAAGTATTGGGATGGTCTTTCAATAATCTAAAAAATAATAAATTTAATTAAAACTAATAATTATCTTTCCCAAAATTACTTTCTCAAACTCACTTTGGTTCCAATTCCTTTAAGGCTTCATCATTTAAAGTCTCAGCTAAATCAATAATTTTCTCCGGATTATCAGGGGCTGGATACAATTTCTCCTCCACTTCTGTTATATAGGAATTAACATAAGCACTGGAAACATGCACCAAAGCCTCTAATTTCGTTAATTGTTTACACAATTCCACTACACGACGTGTACCACGCAAATTTATATTGGTAGTTTCCTTCAAAGTCTGAAAGAAATCCAATGTGGCTGCCGAGTGAAACACTACATGAACATTATTTATTAAGATCTGACGATCAGCTTCTGATATGCCCAAATGTTCTTGACCCACATCACCTTCAATGGGTTGTATTTTAGCAAAACGTGCTTCCAATTTTTGTTCTTTAAATTTATTGAATACAGAATTCTGTTTTAGTTCATCTAAACGTTGTTCCACTGATTTGCCTTTCTTGGATCTCATCAAAATATAGACAGTGCCAATTTCGGGTATATCACGTAGAAGTTTTTCAACTATGGTAACGCCCACAAAACCAGTGGCACCAGTAATGAAAACATTTTTGCCGGCATAAAATTGTTTAATGGGAGAAGAGAGATTTCTGGAAAGGAAAGAAAATTTAATTAATTAATTGATAGATTTTGTTAAAACGATTTTAATTGCTACATATCTGGTTTCTTATAACGTTAAGAAAGTTAATGGCTGGAAAGAAACAAGTAATAGAAACAAGTTTTGTCGCCAAATGGCTCATAAATTAGCTATGAATTTATTTGGTTTTTGTTTATTTTTTTATTTTTATTTTTTTTATTTTTTGTTATTGTTTATTTACGATGAATTTAATAATATTGTTTATTTGTCTTTATATTATTTAATAGGTTTGTTTCCGTACCTTTTGGGTAAAGTGCGATAAAATGAGAAAAAACAAATTTTTCTCCAACAAAATACAACAACCATTCGCAAAGTAGCTCTGGGTAGGGGAACAACTATCTCATCACCGTAATAATTTCTTAAGTACAGTCAGGCGGGTTTTTGTTGTTTGGCCTAACTGTATCGTGTTACGGTTTTTTGAAGCTTACATTTGTCACATGCAATCGATTTTGTTAACCAAACTTTTATAAGATTGGATTTGGTGCAATACCACATAAAACTGAGATTGATATTGGTGGAAGCCATTAAACTCAGGGAGCTGAATTCGGGAACTATAGCTTTCTACACGAAGGTGTAACCTAGCAGCTACGCCATTTTAATTTTTAATTTTTCAGCATATTTTAATGTTTTTAAATGAAAATTTCCTGTTAGTAACAAAAATAAATTATTTTTATTGTATATTTCTATTTTTTTTTTTTTTTTTTTTATTTATTTGACAATTTACACAATCTATCCAAATAAATATTCTGAGCTGTTTCGTGCAGGAAGAAGAATATTATTCTCTCAAAAAGGCTCTAATTTGCCCAATTTTCGAGTGCGGGTACGGTTTTCGGTAACATTTGGATCTCGCGTGCTCTCAATTTTGAGTATGGGAACAAAGCTAATATGTGAACTAATTCGATTTATTTATTTTGCTTTTAAGCCTCCCTAATGTTATTTCATTTAGTCTTATATACTTGTTTGTTCATGAATTCTTATATAATTTGTTCTTCCTTTTAACGTTGATCTTACTGCAGTGCTTTGTTTCGCTAAGTTGCTACCGTTATTTGAAATGTGTTATATTTTGTTATACACATAATCAGTTTGTGGTACATAGGAAAATATTTTTGTAAGTTAAGTCAATTCGTAAGCAGGCGATTTCTCGCCAAACGTGGCGATTTTTAATTGATTTTGGCGACTGAATTTTCGTTTGGCGATATGGTGATTTTTTTTTTTTTTTTTTTGCGATATATAACATGGTGGCGATTTGTTTGGCTAATTTTTAAAATTTGATTAAATAGGAAATTGTGGAGAACAATTGTTAAATTCTCATACTAGAAATAGGCTATTTTTAGTATTTAGATATCTAGCAAAATTAAGAGCCATAATCTGTAAATAGCTTTAATTTAGTTTACGAAATTTTATCTCCAAAAAATATATTTTACAATACTTATGCATTAAATGTTTGATAACTTATTTTCCATCATCTTTCAAAAATTTTTAGGATATTAATGATTTCGGTTACAATAAAATAAACGTTCATGAATATTCATTGAAACAATTTATAAGCTTAACAGCGCCAATGTTATTATACCCCCACACCACCGGCTGGAAGGCTGTCCATGTAAACCTTGTGCACAAAGTACAGGTCGCAATTTTGAAGATAATTCAATGAAATTTGGCACGTAAGACTTTCATGACACAAGGCCGAAGTCTATTGAAATTGGTGATGATCCGTGCATTATTTCACCTAGCCCCCATACCAATATCTTCCCGGAATAGGGGTTTAAAGATCATAAATGACTTAGATATAGCAATATTTTAATGAAATTCGGTGTAAGGAAGTTTTGTGTTAATATCAATCTTTGTGCCAAATTTTATGAAGATCGGTCTATAATTTACCATACCTCCCATATAAACCCCTCTTCCGAAAGTCATTTTAACGTGCATAAATCTCACACGAATGTTAGGCATTAAGTTAATATTCTACACAAATAAGTTTTATGTCAGTAGAAACAACATTGCCAAATTTTATAAGAATCGGTCCATAATTTACCATAGCTCTAATATAAACCCATTTCCAGGAATCGCCCTAAAGTGCATAAAATCATCTAGATGTTAGTATCAATGCATTATTCTTTATTTGTATATTTTATTTTACATTTTCTAAAATTATTCATAGGTGTAAAATAATTCCCCCCTTTCCCGAATTTTTATGGACTTTTTGAAAATTACCCAAAAATTACATTTTTTTGTATTTTATTTTTATATAGCAAATTGCAATTTGTTTAGATCTTGCATATATAGATATAGGAATGGCGATCAATAAAATATTATGAAAATTTTTTAAATTTTACTAGGAAACCCTAAAATATGCCATCCACACCAATACCATCAAACAATGAAAGTATCATAAATTTTATTTAAATGACTCAGTAGCACTGTTGCCAGTTTAGCTTTTTTAAGGCTAAATTTAGCCTTTTTATTTTGTTAGCCTCAAAATTTTCATTTTAACTTCTAGCCTTTTTTTGATTCTTAAAATTGCCCTAAAAAGGCTAAAATTTTAGTATTTCAACAAAGAAGAAAATAATTTCTTATTTGCTTTTTCTAATATTATTTTTACAGAATCATACATTTAAGCATTTTTTGTGTATATAACTTTTTAACAAAAATTTTCGCCTGTGGCGTTTCATTCTACAAATCAAACACAATATTAACTTATTTTAAATCCATATTTTAAGTCACTTATTGTAATTATTTTTTAATATACTTCATTATCCATAGTAACTATTTATGAATATAATTTAAAAAAGTATATAAAAGCGAAAAATAACTCAAAAATTTGGAAATTCTCAAGAAAGAATTATAATTCAAAAATGTCGAAAATTCACTTCTAATGATTATTTTCTGTGTTAACTTTTTCATTGGATCATTTTGGCAGCTATTCCGTGTTTTAAAAATTTTAAAAATTCTAAAACTAATGAGAACAAAAAAAAACCTATTCTGAACTTTATGACTAATGACAAAATAATAACAAATAACAATTCAGAAAAAATATATATCAGCATTTTTCTGGTTAATTTTTTGAGGCATTTAGCCTTTTCTGACATAAGTCCAATTTAGCCTCTTTTATTCTCACCTGCTGGCAACACTGCTCAGTAGGTTTTGATATTACGATAATTTTTACCAGAATTATACATAAACTTTTAGTTTATATATTCAACTTAAAAGCAGTATAACTTTCGTGTGCCCTACACGAAATTATTAACACAAACTGCTTCTGCATGCATTCGAATAAAAAAATTTAAGGCATAAAATCGAAAAATTTTTAAATAGCCCATATCTGTTTTACTCTAAAAGAATAATAAATTTTGGTGTTATAATTTCAAAATTCAAGTTTTTTATTCACGTTATAACTTTTGAGAAATTATTATTATTATTATTTTTAATTTGGAATTGTTTATATTGTTGTTTTTTATTTATTTTATTTAATTATCTATCTTTAATACTTTATTCTTAATCCAGAAATTTCACAATGTGGCTTTCCGAAATAAAATATATTTTGTGATTGAAAAACTTAGAAGTGAGCGCGAAATGGTTCGTATGGTTTGTGTTTTTTATGAAAGAAAGTTTAAAATTTTATATAAATATTTTATTTCTTATTGGGTTTAATAAAACTTGTAAGCTTTTCTGAAAATTTTGTTGAATAAGGACCAATACCTTTAAATTGATTGCAGTTTTGGGAAATTTCGTTGATGGGGCAACATTATTATTAATAACGATAGATGTATTTCATTTTTAATGTATACATATACGAGGGCGGATCAATAAGTCCGTGACTTTTCGAACTTCCCTCGTAGTTATATGAATGCAACACTATTAATAGACTACTGTCAAATTTTGAGTAACTGTCGTCATTTACTTTGCGTTTAACAGCTGTTCAAAACATTCAACATCGTGTATTTTTCAAAAAATGGAAAAAAGTGAATTTCGAGTGCTCATTAAACATTAGTTTTTGCGAAAAAAAAACCATCAATCAAACCAAGGAAGAGCTCGATAAATATTATGGGGACTCTGCACCATCGATTTCAATGGTAAAAAAAAGTGGTTTACTGACTTTCGTTGTGGTTGCACAAGTACAAATGACGCTGAACGTTATGGACGGCCAATTGAGGTCAGTACACCCTAAAATGTCGAAAAAATCCACGATATGGTGTTGGCCGACCGAAGAGTAAAAGTGCGTGAGATTTTTGATGCCATAGGCATTTCATATGGCGGTGTGGTTTCGATTTTAAATGTTCAGCTGGATTTAAGAAAGTTGTCTGCAAGTTGGATGCCGCGTTTGTTCTCAATTGACTATAAACGTAAACGTGAGACAATTTCAAAGGATTGTTTGGAGTTGTTTAACCGCAATCCGAATGAGTTTTAGCGGCGTTTTGTAACTGTGGATGAAACATGGATCCATTACTGTACTCCGGAGACCAAGCAACAGTCAAAACAATGGGTTTCTCCAGGTGAACCTGCTCCGAAGTAAGTTTGTCGGCTAATAAGGTGATGGCAACAGTTTTTCGGGATGCACGCGGTATAATCCACATCGATAACCTTCAAAAGGGAAAAACAATAAACGGCGAATATTATGACAATTTATTAGACCGATTTTATGAGGATTTAAAAAGAAAACGATCCCATATGGCCAAGAAATGTACGGGTGCACACGTGTGCAGTCTCAATGGCAAAACTCTATGAATTGGGCTATGAATTGGTACCACATCCGTCATATTCTCCGAATTTAGCCCCTAGTAGTCACTATTTCCTATTTCCAAACCTAAAGAAATGGCTCGGTGGAAAGAGCTTCAGCTCCAACGATGAAATTATTGACCAAACAAATGCCTATTTTAAGGACCTCGAAAAATCCTATTTTTTACGCAAAGTAAATGACGACACTTGCTCAAAATTTGACAGTAGTATATTAACAGGTGGTACTTGATGGAAATAGTGTTGCATTTCATATAACTACGAGGGAAGTTCGAAAAGTCACGGAGTTATTGATCCGCCCTCGTACTTGATGTACGTTATAAACAGGGCAAGTTTAAATATGTATGAAAAAAATTAAAATATACGCTTGAAAAACATGAAAAAATGGGATATTTTGCATAAAAAATACATAAATTAATGTGTTTTCCAGTAGAAATTTTTGATTTTAATAGTTTTCGATTTTTTTTATAAAAAATAAATAAATAAAAATATACTTCAATAGACCATGACAGTCATATTTAATACATCTGAATTTTTTTCTTTACAATTATGTACGGGGTTTAAAAAAAAATACAAAATAATTTATACTAATTTGTTAATCAAATTCTAAAAAAATCACAAAAAATAGCTTTTTGGTTAATAAAACTATTTTTTTTTTTGTTTTCATTATATGCAAATTTATGTAAAGATTAGAAAAAAAAAAAAACCGGTTAACTAGTTTTCGGTTTTGGATAGTCTAGCTAGAAGATCCGATATAATTTTTTAATGTGAAATAATTTTTGTTAACTTAACAAAATATTATTATTTTTTTTTTTTTAACACAAACGACTATAAAATCATGAAGTAGAGCTTTGCTTAAATTCGTTACAATGTGACCAAATAAATTTTTTCATTTCTAAAATAAAGTCTCAATTAATTTTCATATGCTCAATTAAAACAGTATAGTTTTGTAAAACTAAGTTTAAACCTTAACTAATTAATTGGAGGTATACATTACAATTTGTTAAAGTTAGGTAGGTAGGTAGGTAGGGAAGTGTTGCTCAGAAGAGTGCTTGTGCATCCACTCGGAGACCTAAAGGTCCATTGTGAGTCCCTTCGTAAAGAATATAGAAAGAAACTACAGATGAGATATAGAAAAGAGCAGGAAGGAAAATGATAGAGAAAAAAGCTGAGACCAAAAAAAGTATAGAAAAGAATAGAAATCGCTTACTCTCCTCTTAGCCGATGACGAATCCTATTAGTCTATCGAGATCTATTGTCGATATACTGTCCAATTCGTCAAGGAATCGACTGCCTAACCATTTCTGCCTACTTAGTTGTAGACATTTACAGTGACATATGATATGTTCCACCGTCTCTAGCTCCTCATTATCTTCGCACATTCTGCAAAGACCGGAGGAACCTCTATCCTAATACCCTATCATTCCCCCTATGGGACAATGACCTGTCAGAATACCTATCATAGTCTTCAGGTTTTCCCTTTTCATGCCCAAAAGTAGATTTGTATCTGCTCTATCAAGTTTGGGCCATAGGACCCTTGATAATCTGCAGTCCGTTCTACTTTCCCATGCATGATTGGTTCTATCCCGAATCCACTCCCTAATTAATCTGAAGTAAAAGCCTAGAGGTGGTCTCACACTGCTTTTACTTGCAGTCCTATCCAAAGCTGAGCCGTTCCTACCTAATTCGTCAGCTACCTCATTGCCATTTATCTCGCAATGACCCAGAGTCTTGTTAAAGTTAAATTACCATAAAAATTTAAATTGCATAAAAAATAAAACCATAAAAATTGAAAATTACACCATAAAGTCTAAAACTTACATGAAAATACAATAATATGAACTTTTTCATATAAAGTATAATTTTTATAAAATTAAAAGAAATGCTGCTCACTGGGTGTAAAATAATTGAACTCTTTTTATTTTGCTCTTTCTTAAAAAGAAATTTAAACTTTCACTTTTATTACAAAATTTATAAATACCAGCATCTTGATTGTTTAATGAACATGGATTTCTATCGGCATATTTCAATAAAAACAAATCTGTAGGTATGTTAACAAGCGATATTATTGTATTTGCATTACAAGTACTTATTTAATTACATAATGATAATGATCATTAAGTCATTAAAAATTTGAATATATGTATTTTTGTTTTAAATTTTCAAAACCTTGACATTGTTATTAGCCAAAATGAAGAAAATAAATATTTTCTTTTCACATATTGCTGTTTTAGTCAACATTTTTGTATGTATTGAAGGTTTTTATATACAATTAAACATGGTCAGAGATAATAAAGCAGAAGAAAAAAACTTAACAAATAAATAAATTAGTCAGTTTTAAATAATTTTGTACATGAAAGGCTGTAAATTGTATGTATTTCTGGTCAATACCATGTAATAGTTATAGCATTTCTATAGATTTAGTTTTGTAAGTTAGATATTTCAACATTAAATTATTGTTATTAAGTTTTAACAAATTTTTGTTAAATTGACCATAAAATTCTTTATCACGTGGCTTAGTTTAAAATGCATAGATACTCGTATTAACTAATTTAAATAATTTTTCTTTATTTTCTGGTTAATTTCATAAAATGTTAGAATGCGACTTTAAGGTGTGCTATACCTGTTTTTTGAATAAATTTCAAAATCATCATAAATTTCTACTGCGTTTATACCAAAACAAAACCAATTGGTTTTGAAGAAAACTACACAGAAAAAAAATTTTTACCTAAATATAAAAATTTACTTTCATTGATTTCAGTTCATAATATTTAAGCATAATTTCATAAGCATTAAAACTTTTTTTTACATTTTTTCAAATGAATAGAAAATCAAGAAGACTGAAGAAATTGTTTAAATTTTCATTTATATTTTCAATTTGTGAAAAAATTTTTGAAATTTTCTTTGGAAAATTTTAAGTTTTAATGATTTTTAGCTACATTTTAGGAACAGAACAGAAGCGCTTTTTATAAAAATGATGTGCTACAGAATGAAAACAAAATTATGCACATTTCTAAACATTATTTTTTAACAGATTTTCATTGGAATTTTACCATTTTAAGGCATTAAGGTAATTTCATTTACCATTTGTAATCAAATCTAATAAAACTAAATTAAAGGTTTAACAAAGGTCACAATTTCCCCTATATGATAGTTACTAACTTCAAATCGATATATCTCGATTCCTAGACGTGACCTAGCGAAACGCCGGGACACGTATAACTTCTTTTTTACCGATATAACATTTCCCGTTGGTTTCATCCCATCCCGATTTTGACTGTCGCATAGTGTAATATTAATGAAAAAAATTTTCAAATATATGCATTTTTTCTCTGTGTACATTTCAAAAACTAATTCGTTTACATACTAAGTTTTTCATTCCAAGTGGTTTTTCTTCACGTTTGTATTTCTTGTATTTCTTCACTTATTTGATTTGGTTTTGTATTAAAAATATTTTTGAACAAGATTTTTAAATATGTATATTTCATCAAAATAAAGGTATGTATGTCAAATTAAATAATTTATATATATTTATATTTAAAATCAAGTGGCTGTTTGTTCATGACGTAATAACGCCTAAACGCCGTTTGGTGTAAACGTAGGATTCAAAAAATTAAAAACTATAAATGCACATTAATTAAATAAACGTCATTCATTGTTATGAATGAAATAGTGTAACTTACGGCCAGAAATATTTGTAATTTTAATGTTTGTAATACACTTATCACACCCACTTCGTATATCTCTTTAGGGTAAAGCATTTTTTATTTTTACTCAAATCACGGTTATTATCAAATCATTAAAAAATATGTACTAAATGTACAATATATTTTTATTTTTTAATAAAAAACAAAAAAACAAAATAATGTACAATCATTAAAAAAAAAAAAAAATACTTTTATTAAGTTTACAAGTTTCCTCCAAATGGGCTTCCGCAACCATAATTTCCTTTAGTTTTTAATAAGAACCTGTCCATCCATAACTAAAGAAATATTGTCATAAGTGAAAATAAAATAAACTGGCGATATTCAGTTTAATCGTTAATCAGAAATCTCCAAAAATCGACAAAAATCGCCAAACTATAAATTTATAATTTACTAAACTTTTTTTAAAAAGTGCTCAAGGAGGCTCAATAACATTTCCACTTCAAATTCAAGTAAGCTAAAGGTCTTCTCCAAAATCCACGAAAAGGAACTTTGATTGTTTCTTGCATTAACATAGATATGAAATTTGATGTTGATATACCCAACATCTTTAACTGTTTTGTGCCACCTTAGTTTAGAATTTCACCTTATACAGTAAAGTGGGCGGATCGTTTTTGGTTTTCGGATTTATATCGATCCTTTAATTTTTTTGTACGAAATTTCGTTACCACAGATGCTTCTGTTTAAGAGATATTGGCGAAAAAATATGAACTGCAGTTGCGTTGGATACTGATTTTTCTTGTTTTTGGCCCATAACTTTTTTTGTTTATGAACCGATTTTGCCTATTTTCAATACGAACCAAACCTTATCGAATATTTGAGCCAAATTTGGTCCCCCTAGGTGATCCGCTCTGAGCCCTATCATGCTTTCAGCAGACAGACAGACGTACGGTTATAGCTAGATCGCCTTACATTTTCACGAGGACCCAATACTGGGTATAAAAATTACTTAAAAAAGTACATATACTAGAATTATTTTTGTTTTCAAACTTTTTTACTAACACATTCATAGATATAGGTTTTGACAACGCAGTTTCATATTATATGTTAATCTATGATTTCTTGTTTCTTTCCATCTAGATAACGATATGTCTATATATTTATAGAAATTTAAAGTTTATATATTTTTAAAAAATTCAGTTAGAATTTGTTTCATTCAATTAAGAATAGTACATGTTAACAACGGTTTAAGTTAAAATTTTAAATTAAATTTAAATATAAGAGGAAAAATTCATATTGAAAGATATAAATACAAATGTAATTATTTCAATCTATTTATCTATAAACTCAGAGAAATATCGACTACATAAGTGTACAAAACGATACCATTTAGTGTCAATAATGAATCAACCCTGTATGTGTTCTAATTGTAATTCAAATCATTAACGAAAACTGATACCGCATTAGCACCAAACTGACATTTGGATTTATAAACGAACGGCATCACAACCGTGGTGGATTTTGAATCGAATTTTTTTCCTTAGCATAGAGCTTTTGCAGTTATCTATTTTAAAAAAATTTCAGTTAGAATTTTTCTCCTTCAATTAAGATTACACAACACATATTAAATAAAATGCAACCTACCTTGTCATTAGAGGAAAAATATCTATTGAAAGACATACATACATACATACATACATACATATCTAATTGTTTCAATCAATTCTATCGGAAACAATTTTTCAGTTTATAATTAAAATATAATAGGCACTTAGTACCTGCTTACTGATCGAGTACTCGACTTTTTCTAGAAACCGGTTTTTGAACTGGTAGATGTTTTCGAAATTTTGCAGAAGTAAATATTTTTATTAAAAAACTATATTTCTCTAAAAAAAAAAATCAACAAATCTTATAATATTCAAGTTATAATTTATTAAATATAATTATTTTATGAAACAAATTTTAATTAAGGTAAGAAGAAAACAATTACCAAAAATTAAATTAAGTTTTATATAATGTGTACTTGAAACTGACTTAATATGGAAAAAGCGTAACTCAATTTTTTCGAAATAAATTTTAAAGGTAGGCCTCTTTCAAATACTAATCCTTTACAAAAATGTAATTAACTATTATTACAAATATTATATGAATTAAAAAACCCTTAAATATTTAAATTGTATGTAAGAATGTTACAGGTATTACAAGTGCAAAAAAACTAATTCCATTGCATTTATTCATTTAATATATTTATTATTTTAATATTTGTTTAGACTTATAGACACTATTGTCAAATTTGATGATTTATCATCATTTTGGCGATTTTTGTTTTAAAAATGTTAATGAATTTGACGATTTTTGTTTCAAATTTTACGATTTTTTCTAAAAGAAAATTAAGAAATATTTTCAGCAATTTTTATATGTATATCTTTACTTAAAAGTAAATTATTTGGTACGTAAATATTAACAATTAAAATAAAAATCTTCTTAAATTTGGGAACTAATATAATATTACATTCGATTTAATTATGTACAGTTTTGTTATATAATTCGAATAAACACTTCACAAAAGGCGAAAAACCATTAGCAATTTTTATACAAACTTTTAACTTTATAATCAAGGCATTAGAAATACTTAAATAGCAGAACTAAGTATTCCATAATTATAATATATTTTTTGAAGTCGCACTAACGCTGTGTTCACATATTAGAGGTTTTTTTGTAAAACGAGTCATTTTCTACTTCCACTCTTCCGCTTAACCGATTCATGTCTACTCCTTATGACCACTGGAGCCACTTGAAAATTCCATATTTTTCCATATGACCATAGTGAAAAAATACATTTTTCAAAATTATATATTTCTGATCACAGATGGAATCTGGACATAGAACATACATTCCTGGAATCTACTAGTCCTAGGCTACTTCCACTCTTCCGCTTACCCGATTCATGTCTGCTCCTTATGTCCACTGGGGCCACTTGAAAATTCCATATTTTTCCATATGACCATAGTGAAAAAATACATTTTTCAAAATTATATATCTCTGATCACAGATGGAATCTGGACATATAACATACATTTCTGGAATATACTAGTCCTAGGCTACTTCCACTCTTCCACTTACCCGATTCATGTCTGCTCCTTATGACCACTGGAGCCACTCTACATTTTTCCATATGACCATAGTGAAAAAACACATTTTTCAAAATTATATATCTCTGATCACAGATGGAATCTGGACGTAGAACATATATTTCTGGAATCTACTAGTCCTAGGCTACTTTCACTCTTCCACTTACCCGATTCGTGTCTGCTCCTTATGTCCACTTGAAAATTCCATATTTTTCCATATGACCATAGTGAAAAAATACATTTTTCAAAATTATATATCTCTGATCACAGATGGAATCTGGACATATAACATACATTTCTGGAATATACTAGTCCTAGGCTACTTCCACTCTTCCACTTACCCGATTCATGTCTGCTCCTTATGACCACTGGAACCACTCTACATTTTTCCATATGACCATAGTGAAAAAACACATTTTTCAAAATTATATATCTCTGATCACAGATGGAATCTGGACATAGAGCATACATTTCTGGAATCTACTAGTCCTAGGCTACTTTCACTCTTCCACTTACCCGATTCGTGTCTACTCTCTATGTCCACTGGAGCCACTTGAAAATTCCACATTTTTCCATATGACCATAGTGAAAAAACACATTTTTCAAAATTATATATCTCTGATCACAGATGGAATCTGGACATAGAACATACATTTCTGGAATCTACTAGTCCTAGGCTACTTCCACTCTTCCGCTTACCCGATTCATGTCTGCTCCTTATGTCCACTGGAGCCACTTGAAAATTCCATATTTTTCCATATGACCATAGTAAAAAAACACATTTTTCAAAATTATATATCTCTGATCACAGATGGAATCTGGACATAGAACATACATTTCTAGAATCTACTAGTCCTAGGCTACTTCCACTCTTCCGCTTACCCGATTCATGTCTGCTCCTTATGGCCATTAGGACCACTTGAAATTTTCGATTATTGTTCAAAGAAATTATATGTATAGAGTGATATATTTGAAAAAAATTTTTTACAATTTTATATTTTGATGTGTTTTATAAATATATTTTGATTTTTTTTTATTTAAAATTTAATTTTGATATAGTTTTTTTATTAAAAAATAATTTTGTTCATTTTAATAAATCAATTCACAGCGCGTGGAGCATATTTATCATTTGTGTGGGAGGTATTTAACTGACGTATTTATCTTCACACCCTTAGAAATTTTTAGTATTTTTAGTACATAGAAATTTGTTGGAATTGTCAAACATTAAAAAAAAAAATAAAAATTATGAATGAAATTTATATTTGCTCATAAATTTTATTTGTTTAAACATTTTATTTTTTGAATTGGAAAGTATTTGTGTGTGAAATTTTTATTTAAATAAAAAATTTGTTAAAATATTTTGGCAAACGAAAAACAGGCCAAAAGGAAAAATACAATAAAATGATATGCAAACAGTGATGTTTAAACACATTGTGTTTCTCAAAAAGCAAGTCAAAAACTAATGTGTAGGAACATAACCTGGTGTCTACATTAGACAAATTTTTATCAAAACAAACGTCAAAATCAGTGCGAATATATACAAGGTAACCTTAGTTAAACAGCTGATTATTATTTTGGTTGATACAGTTGTCAAACTGCATATATAAAAAACAATAATAAATACGCCATATTGTTGTTTTTGTGCAACTGTTGCCACCTTCCACAAATTCGGGTTAAGTTTAACGTTTGTCTTGATAAAAAATTCTCTAATGTAGACACTAGGTTAGACTTACTAATTTTTTCTTTGAAATTTATAAAAAATTACATATTCATCATTTTTATGCATATTTCATCATACTTAATAGATACTACTTGACTTTCATAATAGGCCGACAATATTAAATTAGTGTAATTTTTTGTTTTATGAACTTCTTTTTAATTCAAAATTTTATCATAAATAAAATAAATTTTTCATAAAAAAATCATAGAAAATGTTCAATAACATGTAGAAAACCTAAACTTAAATGATGAAGACTTTTTGACGTTTTCCACCAAATTTATCTGGCAACTATGTTTATAGAGTTAATTTCAATTTAACCCTAAAATATATTTATAAAACATAACATGACAACAATTTTTTAAATATTAATCAATTAACAAATTTTTCCAAAATTTCCACTCAAATATTAGCATTTATTACGTTTTTTTTTTTTTAATAAAATATTACTTTTAAAACCGGTTTTTTGTGTTTTAAAAAACCCCGGTTTTGTGTTTTAAAAAAACCCAGTTTATTCGACATTCGAATAATTAAAATTTTGAAAAAAACCGACAGCACTTAACTGAAAAAACCGGCTTTAAAACCATTTGGAAAATCGAGCCGATCACCCTAGTACTTACATATTTATATATACACTGGTGCATATTCATATAAACGCATTTAAAGTTTTTGTTTTGCTTTGAAGTATTTTCTTTTCTTGCTTTTGTTGTATTCTTTAATTTAGCAATCAGAAAATATTTGTGATCATTTCAGTGGAATATTACTATAAACGCAGTCGAGAAAATTTTGTATAAAAAGTTAATGCAAACAAAATTTTTTAGTTGTTTGGTTCACTTGAGGTAAGTTTCTAATGACAACATCTCTGTTTACTGGAAATATTTTTGTTTTAATGGGGAAATTTCATCAGCTTGAAGACCAGGAAAAAAATTCAAATTAAATTTTTTCGTGATCAAGTCTTGTTTTAACCGAGAAATTGGATGAAAAATTAACCATTCGGAAGGAGTTATACGAGGCTTTCTTAAGAAAGGGCAGAAATACGGAGTGCGGAAACCAATAAAAGGTAATAAAAAATTAACAAAAAGGTAAATTAATAAAATAAAAGAAGAAGCTACCCGCAATAAGTTAAATGCTACACAAATCAAAAAATAAACTTGAATTTCCTGCCACTTCCAAACATGTTCCACACATTTTGCGAACAGATGGTAACATAAAATGGAAGTAAGCAAAATGTAAACTAATGATAAAACAGCATCATAAGGAAGATGGACAGAAAAGTGGAATAAAGTAATATTTTCTGATGAAGAGAAATTCAATTTCGACGGTCCCGATTAATATTCTTCGAATATGAACGAAATTCGTATGTCGAAACGCAGTTTCGGTGGAGGCAGTGTTATGGTTTGGGCAGCATTTTCTGCTGCAGCAAAATGAAAAATATGTTTTGTTACAACTAAAATGAACAGTGCAATTTATAGTGGACTGTTGGAAGATGCTCTTCTCTCATCTATGGATGTAAAAAATGGATAAAGATTACATATTCGAACAGGATAACACTGCAATCCATGTTTCGAACCAATCTAAATCGTGGTTTAATGAACATAGTATTCTACTATTAAACTGGCAGGCTTGTAGTCAGGATATAAATTCAATGAAGAAAAAAATTGAACAGAATGGAACCAAACTAAAAATTAAGCAAGCCTGGGAAGAAATTGATAGTGATTTTCTTCAAAAATTTGTCGAATCAATGCCAAACCGAATTTTTGAAGTTATCCAAAACAAAGGTTCATCAACACATTATTAATAATGCTAAATTGGTTGATTAGTTTAAGTGCGTATATAGGAAACTACTAAAATTACAATGAAAAAAAATTTTGTATAAATTTTAAGTTTTTTGTTAGCACCTTAATTATTTTTTAGCCCCATTTTTGGTAAGTTTATTTACAATATTGATGTGCGTTTATAGGAATATGCACCAGTGTTGTATTGTAAATTAAATTAATATAGACTTTGAAACCATCTATTTGTCTAATAATGTGAGATTAGCATTTTGATCAATTATAACCTTCAAATATAATCTTACCGCAACAAAGTATTTAAACAATTTTCTTTTAATTTAAACAAATAATTATACATACTAGCTTTTTTACTCACACTTGAAAATTGAATAGCAGTAGAAATATTGCATAAGAAAACAAATTCTGAAGTGAGAATTGTGAAAAAAAAAATTACTAAAAATAGATATTTAGGGTCATCATTAATTTGAATGCAATGGGACGTTGTGCGACGATGATTAAAAAAGATTATACGTAATTAATATTTATAAAATTATCTAAGACTTAAGCAAAAAGAATAAAAATTCAATAAATTATAATATGTAAGATTCAAGGAAAAAATTTGTTAATTCGACAACATTCCATAATGTATAAAAATAGTCTATATTCATTCTACTTTGGCGTTACGACCAATGATTTTTGTACGAAATTGTCACCCCCAGAATAAGTTCTGTGGAAGTGTTACTCAGCCAGTACCCATTCTACGGAACATCTCTAGTTCTAGTTCTTTAATTAATGATTTTTGTTCGAAATTGTCACATTCAGATATAGTTTTATATATGCTTTAGTGAACGGTTCAGTTATTAAGATCAGTGATTATTGTTTGATTTTAATTATCAATGTTTTTTAAATTCTTAGATTTTTTTTTTTCAGTTTTTTAAACAGTTCGAGGAAGTAATTTGTTCAGAGAAGTAATATAGAACTAGTTCTTAAGCACTAGTTCGAAAAAACATTATTTAAAACCAATTCAGAATCCAAATAAGGTTCTATTCCATAAGTGCCAGAATTAATAGCAACTGAACTAGTTCTTATGATGTTTTTAAGGAATCAGAAATGGTTATGATTACACCAGTTCTAGAACTAATGATTTTAAAACAAGTCATAAAATTTTTTATCGGATAATACGAAATATAAATAATTTACTTATTTTTTTTTTTAATTAAAATTTTTTAATTATTGTTGTTTAACAACTTTGACCATGAAATAATTTAGCAACACCTTTTAACTTTTAAAGTATAAAAAATGTTTAATTTTTGTATACGTTTAAAAGTATATAAATTGCATACATACAGTTTCATTAGTGTCAAAATGTTACTTAGTAAAAACTTGTTGAATATTTAATTCAAATAATGACTGCAATTTATTTGACAAATAAATGGCTACCAAAACCGGACGCCTTTTAGTTATATATCTGGTAAAAAGTATGACAGATTTAGAATCCATTTATATCATTCATTGTTATAAACTAATCTAAATAACGATTGTTTTGATATTTGACATTTAGGTACAGTTGCGAACAAAATTTTTCTGTTTGATATAAAATATAAAATATATTTAAGAATTTTTAATTCTTATCTATTGCTGGTAAATTCTACTACTTTTGAATACTGGCTACTCGATAATACTTGATATTTAACGGATTAACGTTTTATCCGGAGTTCCGCAAGGTAATCACCTTGGCCCCTTATTATTTTTAATATTTATAAATGATTTACCAACTTGCATTAAGAATTCTACAATATTAATGTATGCTAATGATGTAAAGCTGTTCCATAACTTTAACTATTCCTATCAACGTTCTTTACTCCAATCACATATTCGAAAATTTTTTTTGATCTTTCTTGGGTGTATTGCTTGATTGTAAACTATCTTTTAATTCCCACGTTTCACAAATCTTTAATAAGGCAAAAGTAGTTCTAGGTTTCCTCAAGCACTGGGGAAGAGAATTTAATGCTCCAAGCTATTATATACATCTCTCGAAAGACCAATCCTGGAATATGCTTCCGTGGTCTGAGATCCTCAATACGAAGTTCATATAAAGAAAATTGAATCAGTCAAGAAAAATTTCTCTTATTTTGTTTTCGTAATCTTCCATGGAATCCTAGTATTAATTTATCATCATATGAAAGTCGATTATAGCTTATTAATCCCCCCTAGTCTTGAAAGTAGAAGGATATATAAATATTTCAATTGTAATTAATTAGTAAACGGTTCAATTAATACCGAGTTCCTGCTTCGTAAAATTGAATTCGTAATCCCAAATAGTCCAAGTAGAAATTATACTAGTTTAAAAATCAAATATTTTGTAACCAATTATGTCAATTTTGATCCCATGTTTTTATGCATATTTTGATTTCTCAGTAAATCCAATCCGCATTAAGAGGAGTATTTTTAACTTAGTTAAATAATAAGACTTTATTATTGAATGATTATGAAAAATATAAATAATTTATGTAAATAAAAATAAGACATAACGTCCAAAATTTAATTTGGAAAGGATTATAAATTAAACATATTGATTGGTAGTTAGATTTTTAAGAAACATCTGATTATGTAAGAGTTTTCACTTTATGTATTATATCGGGGTTTACACACAGCAATTTCTCTTGCTGCAATTATGAGTTCGAAAGAGATAGACAGAAAAAGATTAGAAGGGAATACTAAGCTTTTACATTCTTTTTACCTCTTTATCCCCAACTATGTACTCGCATTTGAACTTGAAATGTATTGCGGTTTAAGAAATGTATAATTATGTGGCTTGATTTTATAAATAAAATAATAAAGTGGTTATTAGACCACCCATAAGATGTATGGGATTTACAAAAATTTACTAACAAAAATAATATGTGTGCAAAAATTGGACCGATCGGTCGTAAACCGGCCAGTCAACTTTGATGTTTGTCCTAAAAACGGTCTTTAAAGTAACTAAATATTTATTGTGCTATAACTCTTTAATCCAGAATTTTTCGATGAAAAAGCTATATGAATTTATTTATTCAGAATAAAAAGCAGAAATTTATGACACATAATTTTTTAGTCTAGTATGAATTGTTGTGATGTTATAAGTAATCAAAGTAATAATTTATACATGGGCTTTTTTCAAAGGCTCTCATTTTAGTCTGTTAGTAACGCACAGTGTCCCATTCAAGAAATAAAATGGAAATATATCTGCAGTTTCCAAAAGGCTGGTCCGATTTCAATGACTTCAGTGATAGAAGAATCTCAAATTTGCACACCTAGGGTATAAATAACAAATATTTTAAACGATCCTGATTTTCTTGTATTTTACGAGATATTGACGATTACAACTTTTATTTTTGACCCACTTTGGTAAAGTTTTTCCCTATAGCGGATCCAAATTTCACCCGATTTTTTTGGTTTATTTTATTAACAACATACAACAAAGTTGTGTATAGAAAGAATTTTGATAAAATATTTTCGAAATCAAGAGCATTTGATTTTTGAAAAAAAGTCGATTTTCTCCGTTTTTTTGCCAAAAAAAAAGTGGGCACATTCTTTTTCAGTTATATGCAAATTTTTTAAGTAACATATATGGATTTATTTTTTCTGTAAGATAACTAATACAAAATACTGTGAAGGAAAAAAATAATAAAATTTGTATTCCTGCTAGGACCAGAGTCTCCCGAACTAGACAATATCTTTTTCATAATTTTTTTTTTCATAATTTTTTTTCGCAAAGATTTTTTTTGAAATATTTTTTATTTTATTAAAAAAAAAATTGTATACAGAAAGAATTTTGAATAAATCCTTACGAAATCAAAAGTTATAAGCATTTGAATTTGAACTGAAAAAAGTTGATTTTCCCATTTTTTTTTTTTTTTTTTTTTTTTTTTTTTTGCCAAAAAGGTAGTCACATTCTTTTTCAGTAGTATAGTATATATTTTTTTCTACAATGTAACAATACAAAGTAGTGTGAAGGAAAAAATTTAATTTGTATTTCTACGAGAACCAGAGTCTGCCGAACTAGACCTATTTTTTCCAAAAATTTTAAATCTTCACCTTAATTTCTCAAATTGCAAAGCCGGAATTAGAAAATTGTAATAATTTTTATGTGATATAATGTTAATTTATTGGTAATAGAAATATCAATAGAGAAAATATAGAAAAATAATAATAAAAAAATAAAAAAATCCCATTTTTGGAAATTTTAGAAAGTTTGTGTTGAAAAATCTAAAAAATAACTTTAGTTTTCAAATTAAGTTGTAAAATTTCTTCAAAAAATATCTATTAATAAACATTATGCAAAAATGAATAATATGCATAAAATCTCAAATCAATCCTTTTCAATATCTTTTTGTAAAAAGTCTTTAATGAATTTTCCTATTATAAATACTTTTATGTAGATTTGAAATTGGTGTATAAAATTGAAAATTTCAAGTAATTTAGTTAATTTTGGTTCATTTTTATATGATTGGTAATGCCGTGCGCGGTAATGCCATGCGCAATAATGCCGTGCGTGATAACACCGTTACAAGAAATATTTTAATAAACCACAAAAATTTCTTTTTTTGCAGCATATTATATTGCTAAATTCATATCCTTTAGTTAAATGCGTCTGAGAGATAAGAAATACATATTATATATCATTGTCTTCTTTTCAAATGTATAGAAACATTTTTATAATATAACGAGAAAGAAAGAAATAACCGGTCAAGACCGACTATATGATACCCTACACCATTGTGTACGAGTATACAAATTCCGGAAGGAGACTTATATTACAACTGTGGTCAATTTTACTAAATGTAAAATAAAATATACAAATACAGAATAATGCGTTGATACTAACATCTAGATGATTATATGCACTTAGGGCGGGCGATTCCTGAAAATAAACCAATTTTCAGCTATGGTATAGCAATGTTGTTTATACTTACGTAAAACTTATTTGTGTCGAATATTAATTTGATACTAACATTCGTATGTGATTTATGCACGTTAAAGTGATTTTCGGAAGAGGGGTTTATATTGTAGCTATGGTCAATTGTGAAACGATCTTCATAAAATTTATTACAAAGATTGATACTTGTACAGAACTTCTTTCATTAAAATATTCTTGGTATTTTTGATTATTTAAACTCTATTCCGGAGTACATTTGTATGGGGACTAGGTGAAATAATGGACCGATCACGACCAATTTCAATAGGTTTCGTCCTTGTATCATAAAATTTCATTGAATTATCTTCCAAATTGCAACTCATACGTGGACAGCCAGCCAGTCGTCCAGCCAGACGGACGTCGTTAGATCGATTTAAAAAGTGATTCTGAGTCAATTGGTATATTTTAAGGTGGTTTTTGTATAACTTTTTCTATACGTTACAAACATCAGCATAAACGAATAATAACCCTATAGTGATGTATGGTTTAAAAATTTGTTAAAAACTTTTTGCAAAAATATACCGAAAAAGAGTTGAGTTATTATTTTATTATTATGTCATTATTATTATTATTATTATTATTATTATTATTATTATTATTATTATTCTATTATTATTATTCTATTTTTATTATTCTATTATTATTATGCTATTATTCTTTCTTAATTATGGAATAACATTTTTATTAATAGATATTTTTTAATGAAATTTAACAATTGTATAGAATTTTTGATGCTTAATTCGAAACTACTTATTTTTTAGATTTATCAACAGAATTGCGAAATTCCCAAAAAAACTTTCCAAAAATTCGAAAAAAGTTATTATTTTTTTTATAGAATTTTTGCATGTTCGGCTTAAGTTCATTGAATAATTGTAGAAGAATACAGTGTAAAAATTTTATTGGACACTCGGCAGAATGGAGTGCACTTTCTGGTTCTGTAAACATCATCTATTTAACTTACAACTTTTTGGGAAATGGAATCTGTAACTTATTTTTCCCTATATGTTATTAAGTAAGACGAATGGTTTACGAAAAAGCTTTTTACAATTATTTTGTATTCTCGTTTTTCAATTATTATTGTTTATATGCTTAATCCCAGCAAAAACTTTTTGGTTTTCGGTAATAACAACTACTTATTAAAGTACTTTCTTGGTAATGAGGTGTCATTATTATTTGCCTACTCTGTATTACATTAATAAGTACTCAATAGTATAATAGCACAGTAATACTGCAATCACGTGGATGAGTTGGCTAGAGCGCCGGATTGGTTGTTGGTTCACCCCCATTCTGAACCTGTTAGTGATTTATAACAAAATGTCTAAAAAGATATTTTAAACTAAATAGTTTTTGTCGCTTAGGATGCTATGTGCGAGATGATGTGCTGAGTAAGACGTTAGTTAGTAAAAACGAATGGTTAGTATTTGTCCAAGTTTTTTTTTTTTTTTTATTTTTGCTTTCGTTTAGGTACATATTTTTGAGTACCCCTAGAATCAAAAAATAACTACATGAATTTGTGGACAAGTCGAACAAAAATAACTAGTTATTCAGGCAAAAAATAATTAGTTTATTTTTGTTTCTAATTATACCTGCTAGCTTACCAGGAAAGCAAAGTTTATGCTGGGATGCTACCAGTTTTTATGTAGTAAATCAGCAATGTATGATTTGTTATTGTTTAGCCACTTATTAAGTAGCAATGTTGTTGTAGTTACTTTTGATTTGTCCCTTCTATTTGTTTTCTATTTTTTTTTTTTTTTTTTAGAAACACTTAGCAGGGCATACATCAAGTAACACTACACAGTGCCTTGTGTTTAAGGTCAATTAGTTTATAGTTTTTTTGTTGAACTTCTACATTTATTCTTCTACAATTATTCAATGAACTTAAGCCGAACATGCAAAAATTCTATAAATAACTATATGAAAAAGTTCAACAAAAAACAACAAACAATGATTATTTTAGATTTTTATTTTTTCGCTCAACTTATTTTGTGATTTTTATTTATTGCTCAAAGAATAAAACTTATTCTCAATTCTTAGTGAAAAATTAGGTTTTCTTTGTTAGAAACTCTATTTACCACCACAATTCAGATTTTTTAACAAAAATCTTATGATTTTTCCTAAAAATAAAAAATTTTCCTAAAAATTAGTTTTTACTAAAAATTTATATTTGTATTAAAAATCAAAATTTTTACTAAAAATTAAAGTATTTAATAAAAATAACAATTTTTAGTAAAAATCAAATTTTTTTACTAAAAATTTAAAATTTGTAATAAAAATCAACATTTTTATTAAAAATCAAAATTTTTCAGAAAATTCCCAGCAAAAACTTTGCTTTCCTGGTAAGCTAGCAGGTATAATTGGAAACAAAAATAAACTACTTATTTTTTGCCTGAATAACTAGTTATTTTTGTTCGACTTGTCCACAAATTCATGTAGTTATTTTTTGACTCTAGGGGTACTCAAAAATATGTACCTAAACAAAAACAAAAAAAAAAAAAAAAAAAAAAACAAAAAAAATTTTGCCGTCAGTGAGACTCGAACTTGGACACACACTAACCATTCGTTTTTACTGACTAACGTCTTACTCAGTACATCATCTCGCACATAGCATCCTAAGCGACAAAAACTCTATTTAGTTTAAAATATCTTTTTAGACATTTTGTTATATTATAAAAACTAATAGCTTCAGAATGGGGTTGAACAAACAACCTTCTGGTTGTTAATCCAGCGCTCTAGCCAACTCATCCACGTGATTGCAGTATTACTGTGCTATTATACTACTGAGTACTTATTAATGTAATACAAGGTAGGCAAGTAATAATGACGCCTCATTACCAAGAAACTAATTTAATAAGTAGTTGTTATTACCGAAAACCAAAACTTTTTTGCTGGGTTGATTTATTTTTTTCTTATTTTTTATTATAAATTTTTTTTTTGATTTCTATGTAAAAAAAAATTTTACTTTCTGTAGAAAATTTGATTTTTTGTGAAAAATTTCAACTTAGTGTAAAATCTGATTTTTATAAGAAAATTAAGATTTTTATAAAAAATTTTCATTTTTAGTAAAATTTTTAATTTTTGGAAAAATATGGATTTTTGGTAAAAATTTAGATTTTTAGTAAAAATTTTGATTTTTAGTAAAAATTTTGATTTAAATAAAAATTTGGATTTTTATTGATGTTTACACATTTACAAAAAGTTTTTTTTTTCTAAAAATCATTTCGCAACAATTTAAGTTTTATTTTGTGTGCCATAACCATGTTGAGCGAAAAAATAAAAATCAAAAATAATCATTAAAAGTTGAACGAAAAAATAGAAATCTAAAATAATCATTAAAAGCTGAGCAAAGAAATAAAAACTCAAAAATAACCATTAAAAGTTTTTTTTTTTTTAATAAAAAAAATTCCGGATTTCGATAGTATTACATTTCTGTATTTAACACTTTTATCCAGTCCTTACTTGTAACCGATTTTTTTTTTTTAATTTCTAGAATAATGATTATTTTCTGTCCTTGACTTTTTATGTGTATATACAAAAAAAAATTGTTTCAATTATATTGTATGTAATTATTTATTATTATTTATATATATTGTTCAGGTTTTTGATTAATTAAGAATGTACACTTTACAATCTGTTCATGGCCATGACTTGGAATGGAAGATTTTTTTATTTCATCATGTTCTGTTCGCAACTTTTTTTTTTTTTTTTGTTTGTTTTGTAACGAGATTTAAGCAAAGCAAGAATGAAAAAATAACACTGGTCTACAAATAAAAAATAATTCCTCCTTTAAAAAAAAATAGGTGGAATATAATAACGCTGACGTGCTGAATAAGAATCTGTTCTCAGTTTTTGTCTATCACGTATAAATTTTTTTTGGCAATTTTATTTTTCATGCTATGTTGGAAAAATGTGCTTCTTAAAAGTTAATAAAAAAAAAGATGAAAACGGTAAAAATCTTTTGGTGTTTTATTTATATAAATCGATCAAACCGTTCTCGAGTTATACTAGTGTGACCGCCTTATTCAGAGGGACATATTAGTCATGCTCTTAAAAAATTGTGAGTGATAAAAAAAAACAGCATATTTTTATTATTATTAAAAGGAAGATTTCTTTGCCAACCAGTGTAATCATTCATGTTTTAAATCCGTTTTTTTTTTTTGCACAAAACTTCTAAAAACAATCATAACGTAGTGTCTATACTAAACAAATTTTTATAAACACAAACGTTCTCGAGTTGTTGTTTTTGAGCAACTATTTCCACCTTTCATAAATTCGTGTTGATTTTATCCATGTCGTAACAAGTGCAAGGTGACATTGTAAGATCACCTGATTACTTTTTGCTTCATTTTTTGGTGTAAGACTGAAATGTCAAAATTTTATTTACGTTTGCATGTATTGCTTTGATAAAAAAAAAAAAAAAAATCGGTGGAAAAATTTGTATTTTTAATAAGAAAAAAGTTCGGTATAGAAATATTTAATTTATTAATTTATAAAAATATTAAACACAAATTTCTTACAATTTGCTCTTATTATTTTTCAATTTTAACAATCATTATTGTTTACATTTTGCACGACTTTTTTTTCTTTCGTTTGACTTTTCAGTTTTATTTAAGACGAAAAAAATTTCTGCATTGTTGTAGTTGTTGCCAAGGTATATGCCCACCTTGTTAAATTGTTGTACCATGATTTTCACTTTTGTCTTGATAAAAAAAAAATCTCTAATATAGACACTATGTAAGACGTAAAAAACATTGCCGTACTAAAAAATTTAAATCCTAAAAGAGATGTCTGGATGAGTTTATACTTACTCTGTCATTATGTTGTTTTTATTATTACTGATTTTGTTGTGCTTGAGAATTTTTTTTACTTTAAAATTTCACTAAACTCGCGTAAAAATTTTTTAACCGGCTTTTGAGTAATTTCTTGTTTGTTTTCTATTTTTATTTATTTTGTTTTCTTTGTATACGTGTATTTGTTTTTCTTTTATTTATCAAGAGAATTCGAAAGCTTTTTCGTTTTTCTCTGAAAACTTTAAAACTACAACTCGAGTCACTAACGTCTTTAACGTTTAACAACTAAAAACAAACTGATCTTCATCTAATACGGACTGGAATTTTTAGATGTAGTCTTCGTTATCGCCGCTACTGTGTAAAATTTGTTTTGTTTAAAACAGTTACAACAAAAAAATTTGGATAATGATTTGAATTGTAGTTGCATGTGAGGGCTACCAGATACTTTTTTGGCCAACCCCAAAATTAAAGAAAAAAATTTCCCCAAAAAAAAAAGATGTTTATCATTCAAAATTATTACTTTTTTTAACAAATACTTGTTCCCTCTTTTTAGAGAGATAATTTTTAATGCATATTTTTACATAACTTTATATGTATTTGTAAAATGAATGATATATTAAACTTCAGATTCACCATCATACAAATCAAAGGAGTACTATACATAACTTTAGAATTAAAATTATTCAACATGTCGGATTAAATTTTTGGCCTAGATAATATAGAGCAGAAATATTTGTAGAAGGCATTTGTTTTACTATTGTTTATACTTGATGTATAAAAATCTTGGAGCAATATATTTAGACATCAGCAGAGCGGAATACATATTTTCTGTGCCGATATACACTTTATCAAGTTTTTTTTAGTTATGACGTTGTTGCCACAAAAAACGAAGTCTTAAGAAATTGCCAAATGACATGTATTCTTGTTTTTTTCAAAGAGTGAAAATTCAAAGTTTTTATTATTTTAAATCGATGTTTGACACTTATTTAAATAAGAAAGGAAAAACTGCAACTTTAAACTTCCAAACAACAGCCTATAATTTAACTGTACTCAATAAGGTACAGTGGACATTCATGAGCTAAGATGCCTCCTGAAGTTCATACTGCATTATCCCGAAGTTTGGTTCGTAACCAAAAAAACGCGTTCTACATATGAGTTACTCATAGGAATGGTTAGTTTATTAAGGATTGCTTGAACGAGTTCTTTATAATGAGAAGTAAATTAAATTTATCCAAAATTTCAATTTTATTAATTAAACAAAAGAGAATGCAATTATTATATAATTACCCCGAAAAAATGCCCAAAATGTTTTTAGTATCCCTAACAAATTCCCCAATCCCCAAATCAAAATTTTCATCCTTTTCTGCAACAAAAATTCCCCAATTCTGGCAGATTTCTCTACACAACCATCTTATAAGATCAATTGTCAAAAAATACACATATACGAAAGTTTGTTTGTGTATGTCCATGTGTATATTAGAATTTACTAAAAAAAATAATGTTTTTGTAAAATTTTCTTTTTAGTGTTTGTTTTACATGTTAAAAAACATTTTTAAAATAATTGTGCTAAAAAGTGCGAATTGCTTATATAAAAAGTACATGTTTACTCTGTGAATTATTGAAAGTAATGATATCTTATAGGATTTATTAGAATACGTGTACCCCTTAATTAAGATTTAACATAATATATACAAAATGGTTACTCACCTCTGCCGGCGTTATATCTCATATTATATCAGCGTTAATCTCAGTTGTAGACCTGGGGTATTGGATGTACATATTTGATTCTCATTTTTTTTTTTCTTTATTCAACAAGCTGATGATTTGAGCAATGAAAAATCATAATTTTGCTGTAAACATCATCAAAATTATTATATTGATGTTACGTGGTTAAACTTCTTACTATTAGAAAATTGCTTTTGATGTCTGTGTGATTTTAATGTGTATATCGCTTCGAAACAAAACTTTTTAACGTAAAAATTGCACAAGTTCGAGGTATTTCTTATAGATTTTTTATGAAGGCGTCCTTCAATACTCAAATTTGAGTGATCGATTTTCAGTAATAATCTTTTGTGAAATCTCTATTTCATTGTTTTCAAAGCCTCACAAAAACACATATTTTATAAATTAATATTGGACAAAAATTAGACTCGCCGTTCTAAACAATACAAGAGCAGCAAAAAAGGAATGTGTAAGATCATATCCTTTGGATTGCAGATTATGATCATCCAAATTTTAAACACTTAATTCATGCTCTCGAAGGGCATTAAATAATTTTTCATCGGGAATTGATTGGCCTATCAGAATTCGGTCATGTGCCAGAGCTTAGGAAAGTATTATTGCTACTCTTGCGTTATCATCGTTGGATAAACACATAGATATTTGACGTAGTAAAGAATCATCTATTACTCTATTTGGAATACTATTGGAAAGTTAAATGAAACAAACATTTGAGAAATAAGTACTTTTCATGCTTCCTATCTGAATGTAGAGGTTTTCTAAATTATTTTTGTAGTGTAGTTTTGACATATAAACTTAAATCTTTGTCATTAAATTTTAAATAAAAAAGTATATTATATATTCTGAAATGAAATGTACGGATTTCTAAAAACATCTAACAAATCATTACGAGTCACTAAAAACAGTTGCTTATGTGATTAAATTAAAAATCATATTTTGTACGAACAATCATCCAAAGTATGACAAAATCATCAATCTGGCAACGCTGAAAACAAGTTTTATTTCTCTGTGTTTTTCAAGTAGATAGATACAGCGTTGTCAACTTTTAATATTTAAAATGCACCAAAACTACGTCATTTCCCAATAAAGCACTAAAATAATTTCTTCATATTTTTCAACGTCCAAAAGAAGGAATTTTGCCTATTTTAGGATCTGAAGCGATTTATAACACCTTTCAACATTTTCCCAAAAAATTTTTTCACATATGAATAAATCGATATATATGTACATCAAACTAGAGTCCACACATAACAATAATTTGACATCCTGTAACGATGTTTCACGTGTGAGCATGATTGTTGCAGGCTGATATATACACTGGTTCATATTCCTATAAACGCACATCAATTTTTTTTTATCAACTTACCAAAAATGGGGCTGAAAAATAATTAAGGTGGTAAAAATTAATTTTTAAAATTATTTATTGACTTCAATTAAAGAATTAATAACAAAAAATTTAAAATGTACATTAATTTTTTTTTTTTTTTTTTCATTATAATTTTAGCAGTTTAATACCATATTTTATGGAATTTTCCTATATATGCACTTAAACTATTTAGCATTATTAATAATGTGTTGATGAACCCTTGTTTTGGATAACTTCAAAAATTCGGTCTGGCATTGATTCGACTAATTTTTGAAGAAAATCACTGTAAATTTCTTCCCAGAATTGCTTAATTTTTAGTTTTAACACCGTTATTATCATTATGGTTTCATTCTGTGCTTTTCTTTCGTAAAATTTACGGACCATATATCCTCCCAGATTCTAAATTGGATTTAAATCCGGACTGCAAGGCAGCCAGTCCAATAGTCGAATACTGTGTTCATTAAACCACGATTTACATTGGTTCGAGACATGAATTGCGGAGTTATCCAGTTGGAATATGCAATCTTCATCCATTTTTCCATTCATAAGTGAGAGAAAGATAGTAGATAGATCATTATAAGATAGTTGTGTAGAGAAATCTCATCACAACTCTTCATAATACTTTTTATAATCAGTGTTGACAGTTTAGCCTTTTTAAGGCTAAACCTAGTTTTTTTATTTTTCTTTTAGCCACAAAATTTTGGTTTTAGATTCTAGCTTTTTTTGATTCGTCAAATTGCCTTAAAAAGATTAAAATTTTAGCACTTCAACAAAAAAAAAAAAAAAAAAACAGCAAATCTTATTTGCTTTTACTAATTTTTTTTTACAGAATCACGCATTTAAGAATTTTTGTGTATTAATTCGTAAAAAAATCGAAAATATTCACTTGCGGAGCTTATTATGATTATCTTTTAATACACCATTAGCCATAGAAACTAAAGTAATATAAAAATAAAAAGATTTAATAGTCTTATAAAAGCGAAAAATTACCACAAAATTGTATATTTATTAATCAAAAATGATTCAAAATTCAATTCAAAAGTGATGATTCAATTCAAAAGTGACGAATCCCTTCAAAACATTGGAACATTTTATATGTGAAATATAAACCAAATATTTATGAACATTTTGTGGGCGAATTTTCAGTGGGTGATTTTGCTAACAACGGTTATATATATGTTTTATTTATAAATTTATTATAATATCCTACAAAAGTATATCAAAAAGTAATGAGAACAAAAAAAGGTTTTTAAATAAAAATTTTAGCTTTTTTTTTACTCTTGGCAACATTGCTTATAATACTAATATTTGAATATACACGTGAGATAATTCTTTCAGAGAGCGAATTTAATACTCTCTGACAATAATTTTACATATTCTGTTACGTGTACATACCGCGCAAAACTGTCAAATTGTTTTTGTATTCCTATATAAAATTTTTTGCGGACTTTATTTACTCTTGTTTTTCATTTTTTCATTTTTTGTTCATATCATTTTCTCATTATATGCAGTGGTTTTACACTAACAAACTACAAGCAATTGTTTTTTTTGTAGATCATTGTATATTCTCATTATGGGTGGCTAATATGAATTTTTTTCTAGTTTTATATAAAACAAATCAGTGGTGTTAAATGAATTATGTTTATAAGAAAGAAAGAAATTACATGGCGCGTGTTCATAATCATTAAATAGGATAATTTTTTTCGATTAAAACTGTTTGAAAAAATCTATTTGAAATTTGTAATAAATAATTGATGGTATTTTATAACATTTTCTCAAACACGAAAACATATTTGAGTATATTTATTATGTTGAATGAACGATCAGTAGTAGCAATAAAATTATAAGCAGGTGAACCAAAAATATCATATTTATTGCTTCGCTTCAAATGAACAAAAAAAGAGTTATATATAAGTCGATTTAGACAGTTTTAAGATTTTTGTCATTGATTGCATATTTTGGGCATAACTGCATTTTTGTATTTTTAATATAAAACACATTTTTAAGACAATTTTTTTTTGGTTGCCATGGTTATAAGCTAACATCATCATAGGGGAGGAAGGATATAATTCGCTTGTGTAAGGATAAAAATTTTGTACCTATATTGGTTAGGGTTTTCATATTAATCGGTTTATTCGACAAATAAAAGAAAATTATTCGATTAACCGAATGGAGTTAGTAATACATGTAAAACATATAAACGTAAATAACATAAATAGTACTAATTATAGTATTTAATCTATTGAAATATATAATATAGATCATATTCTTTCACAAAGGGTTCATCTTATCACATTTTTCGCTAACGTTTAAAGTTTTTGGATGATTTTAATCTTTAATTTTGTAAGTTTATTCGTGTCATTTGTTGTGTAAATAAATCTCTTAATATGGCAAAAGTTCAACATATTTTAAAGCCAGCGATTTCTCAAAAACTTGAGAATTTAAAAAAATTTAAAGTGGAGATTCCATAAATTCAATTTGCGTGAATTACAAGAAAATTCATTAAAAAAGTTCGTACGTACAACAGATAGTGTCCCTCGCACCTTAAAGAAAGCTGAGTACACGAGAATGGAAAAAATGCTTTATAAGTGTGGTTTGTAAAACAAAAGGAAAAAAAAAATGTTCCAATATCAGCAGCGATTTTACGATCAAAAGCCAGCCATTTGTATTCCAAAATGTATGAAACCAATTCAGGTTTCAATGCCAGTGAAGGATGGTTGAAGAAATTTAAGCGTCGACATGGAATTAGATTTTTAAAAATTTCGGGCGAGAAGTTGTCTTCTAAAAATCATCTTATTGATCCATTTGTGAAAGAGTTTAAGGATTACGTTGATGGGCATGTGTAGAATCTTCACCAAATCTACTATGCCGACGAATCCGGTTTACATTATAGAATGCTTCCAAATCACACTCTTGTCACATGTAATGAGAAAACGGCTCCCGGAAGAAAAATATGTTAAAAAGCGAATAACTTTTTTGCCCTATTTAAATGCGAATGTCACAGACAAACTGTTGGTTGTTGGACAATTAAATGCTTAAATGCTTTTTCAATAATCCTGTTATATATAATTCCTGTAATAACGCCTGGGTGACATCATTTATATTCAAGGACTGGTTCCATCACGAATTTGTTCCCCACGTAAGTTAATTTTCACCAATTAGTAAAAGTAAGTTGTTCATAAGTAAACATTTTTTAGGTTCGAGAATTTTTGGCTTCAAAAGCTCTGCCGCAAAAAGCGGTTTTGCTCTTAGATAACGCGACGAGTCACCCAGTTGAGGAACTAAAAATTGATTACGGTTTAATTATAGCAATGAATCTACCACCCAATTGCACTGCGTTTATTCAACCGTTAGATCGAAACGTTATCAACTTGGTCAAATTAAATTATAAAAAACAACTGCTCAAACACTTGCTTGGCCAGAAGGGAAGAAATTTGGAGCCCAAACTAAAAAACTTCAATCTCAAAAATGCAGTTCAGATTCGGAGAAAATTAAAGTGGACGATTGTATAACATCGATAAACATATGCATACAATGGGCTTTGAAAAATGATAAGCCGACAACAGCACTATATGAACTACGTGATTAAGCTGTTAATTTCAAAAATAATTTGCCAAAAAACAAAAACAATTCAAAATCTCCAATTTCTTTAAACATTTTTAAAATGTAAATATATCTATAAAAGCAATTCTAATTTTCAAAATTACATAGAATTTTTCAATAAAAAAAAATTCTATCTGGTTTTTAATCAGTCGCGAAAATCGAGCTTGCACTGTACTATAAAATATTCTCCTATTAAGCTTTATTTAATAAATAAGCTTTTTAATGTCATGTTCACATCCAAATTCTTTTTTTTTATCGGCGCAATGAAATTAGTTTTAATTTTTATATAAACCAACATATTTTTTTTTTTTTAATAGTAAGAAAATCATTCATAATATTATTTTGCATTTGTTTAAAACAGTTCTTTTTAATACAAGTATTTGTAAAAATAGCAAAAATGTAATAGTTCTTAAGCAGAAAAATACCTACGCTTATTAATACTTTGGAAGTAATGAAAAAATACATCCCTAAAATGACTTCTTTTTTTTTTTGCTGGGTATTTTAAAAAGAGAATTTATAACTCCAGGAAACTAAATTTCGATCAATCAGTTATTCGACAAAACTTATTTGATTTATTCTTTATTCTAAAATAAACAATATTAAATTATTCGAACAGTTAATCTATCAAAATTAATAACCGAATGGCAATTAATCGATTGGATATCCGTAGTCCGATGACTAAAGGCTTAAAAAATTTCACTTACGACTGTGCATTAAATATACAAATACTCAACAATTAGAAATATCCACATTATATCTTCGTGTTACTCTAAAATTGTGACACGTCCCTGCAATTTGCAGCAGCAATCCCAAACCATTTCTCACGAAATAAATTAATTTTCAGGGGGGGTAACAGAAACACTTTTACCAGTGAGTCGCCTTGATAAATATAGACAGAACAATTACTAAAAACTGCACATGAATTAATGTTTTTATTTAATTATTTCTTTTATAAAGCAGAAAAGTATGGCGGCCTTAATGTATAAAACTTATGTTAAAGATTAAAGGTATGGAGTTCTGTACTTTAGCTTATCAGTCACTTTAGGCTTAATTTATACTTAAAATAACCAAAAACAGCTATGTACATATATTCGGTAACATCCTAACTTTTGTTATTGGAAAATTATAATAACGGGCCTAAAAGTACTTCTCTGTTTTTTTTTTTTCCTGAATAACGAGATAAACTTTGCAGAACAATTTTTATTTTATAAAATGTTTTCTTCTCTTGTGAAGTTATGGAAAGTAATGCTACGTTGTTTTGCACTGCTGCTGATGATATGTTAATATTGAAAAAATAATGTCTAAACAATGTGCTCTTAGTTTGAAAACCAGTTTCTAAATGAACTATCGATCTTTAAACACATCTTTTGAATTTAGATATTTAATTAGTATGCAACACAAAATAAAAATAAACTACACTTTTCTACAAAAAATTAAACCTTTGCACCCGTGATAAAATTAAGAGTTATATATACTACGTTTATACACACTTCCTATTTGCAAATAAAAGTTTAACACGTTGCCGTATAATTTTTTATTATAAATTACTAACTCACGAAAACGATTCCTGACTTACCAAACTATTGACAAATAAGGTCTAAAATGTGAGCATTTTTATTTTATTTTTTTTGTGTTTTCAAAAATGTGACCAATATTGAAAAATATTATTGAAAAAAAAAAAAGAAAAATTAAAAAAGGAAAATTATTTATAAAGGAAAAAATATTTTTTTTTATCTACATATAAAATAGGTCTAAGAGTAACATATTATGCTAAAAATAGATATGATTATAAATAATAATTTTTATGATTTCATTTTATTATATTGTGCCCAATTTTATGGTTCATGTTATAGTTAGAGTTTTTCATATTATTACACCATCTTACTACATTATTATCCCATTTTATTAGACTATGAATTCATTTTATTATATTACAATTTCATCTTATCATATTATAATTCCATTTTATCATATTATTATTGCAACTTATCATATGATTCCATTTTATCATGTTATTATATCTTATAATATATTAAAATAAAACACATTAATTCAAAGTTATTATTTTCATAATTTGTTTATTGAGTCCATAACATTTGTTTCAAATTAATAGAGAAAAATGTTAATCATAAAAAGTTATTTACCATCATATATTGTTATTGTACCATCATATATTGTGTAAAATAATACAAGATATTTTTTATATGAACTAAATTCTTTAATAGTTGTTAACCAATATCTAATATTGCTTGAATCCCACCAAATATAACAAAATCTTGTCTAGTTATATTAATTCGTGTATAAACTAAATGAGAATTATAATGAAGGTGAAAAAAACGTTAAAAACAAAATATATTATGGAAAATATATTAAAAAAAACCAAGTTATGAATTTTTTAACCAAATTTGTAAAAAGCATATTATATTTACATATATTTATGGGAATAGTAATAATATTAATATGGTTTGAAATTAAAATATGGTTTAATAACAAGGAAAAAGTGTTTATAGAAATAATAATACTTTTTATATTAATCAAATTTTGTTTTTGGTAAAAATATTCAAAAACATAAAAATTTTTTAGTCAATACGAACATTAAATGATAAAACTGAAACGAAAACATTGTTACCACATTGTTAACACAGTTGTTATTAAAATTAGTTAAAGTTAACAATGAGAAAAAAATATTTTTGTATAAACAATCCATTAAACATGTTTTTTCTCTGTGTGTGGCAACTGAAAGCTCTCAACTCACTTACCAAACGGACAACTACAAATTTCTGCTTGCCGTAAAATTTTTTATATGAAAAATTGAAAACTATTTTTATTTCTTTGTGTTATTTATTTGTTTTGATACCTAAAAGGTATCAAAACAGTATTTTCGATACCTTTTAGGTTTCTGAAAGAAAGTTACCCATAACATAAGTTTACTTGTAGGTTGTGTCGCTAGTAGGCAATAACTAAAGTTCGGTTGGCATACATAATCGTTCCATAAATTTCTTTTATTAGTGACCAAAAAAAAAAAAAAAAAAAAAAATATCGTTGCATAGGTTTTTATAGAAAACAAATTTAGTAAATCGAATTTGAACTTGAAAAATTATGTAAAAAATTTACTTTTTTCTAGATTTTGTTTATAAATTATTTTTTAATATCTGACCAAAACAAAACCAAATTCATACGGTTAAAAAGCCTGTTTCTTCTGCTTTTGTAAAGAAGTTTAAAAGGGAAAAATAGGCAAAGAAATAATCGTAACAGAATTTTAAACGCTTAAATTTCCCATTTGTGCATATTTGCGTAATATGTTTCATGAAACCCCTTTTCAAATGTTGCGCAATTTTAAGGATAAGAAAATAAGAAATCATTGTAAATAATTGAAAAATTTTGATGAAATCAAAGATACATGCAATGATTTTATTTTAATTTAATTTTTAATTCTTTACATCGCAGTATTAATAACTTTTAAATATAAACAAAAAGATAAATGATGATAACAATTTGTCTAGTATAGACACTACGATATAATTGTTGACAAGACAAAATATAGAAAAAATATGTAAATGTAAGAAATATGACGATGCTGAAAGAAAACTAAAAAAAACGAGGTGAATGAACTTTCTTTTTCTACTTTACAATACAAACAAATCCAAAAAAAAAAAAAAAACATAACATAACATAACATAACATAACATAGAGTATCAAGTCATAGCCCATGTTGTACTGATACTAAAAACCGATTTCAAAAGTTATTATGAAAAGTTATATGAAAAATTCTTCCGCATCGAAAACAATTTCTAAAACAGTTAGACTTTTTTTATTAAATTATTTTTTTTTACATAGTGTCTACATTAGAGATTTTTTTATCAAGACAAACGTCAAACTTAACGTGAATTTATGGAAGGTGGTAACAGTTGCACAAAACCAACAATATGGCGTATACATTATTGTTTTTTATATATGCAGTTTGCCATCCGTAATAACCAAAATAATAATCAGCTGTTTAACTAAGGTTACCTTGTATATATTCGCACTGATTTTGACGTTTGTTTTGATAAAAATTTGCCTAATGTAGACACTAGGTTACGAAAAAAAAAGAAATATTTTATAAAAGACACTGTCAATAGTAAGACAATACATGCAGAGGAATAACATGGTTACAGCATTATCACTATAACAATATTATGTTCTCATTGTAAATTTTCTTCAATTTTAATAACTCTGTGTTCATGATAACAATGTTTTTGTTCAAATTTTGTCATTTAATGTTTACACTCAATAAAAATTTGAATATGGTTGACTGCAAAAATTAAATTTTTTAATATTTTCACCAGAAACAAAATTTTATTACTATGAAAAATATCATTAAATATTGGCAGTCCTTTTCCTTTCTCTTAAACCATATTATATTTTTAAACCATTTCAGTATTATAAATATTATTATTGCCATGACAATAAAATGTTTTAAATAAATATAATACTTTTCCTTTTCACAAACTACGTGAAAAAAATCAATACTTGTTTGTTTTTAAACATATTTTGTTTTTAGTCTTTGTTTTCAAACTTCATTGTAATTCTCATTTAGTTTATATATGAATAAATATAAATAGACAAGGTTTGGTTATACTCGGTGTGATTCAAGCAATATAAAATTCCATTAAAGGGTTTAGTTAAAAAAACAGATCTTTAGTTATACAAATGTATATATATATATATATATATATATATATTTTTTTTTTTTTTTTTTGCTAATGAACACTCCTCTATTATTTTCAATAAAAAAAATTTATAAAAATAATTTTTAATACTGTTTTATTTTAATACATGATAATAATATAATAAAATGAAATAATATGAAAAGATTGGAAAACTATATGATAACATGGGATAATAATATGATAGAATGATATAATAATGTGGTAAGACTGTTCAATTATGTGTACAACTAGAATCATAACATGAAAAAAAAAATATAATTGTACACAATATGTCAAAATGGAATCATATTAATTATTACTTATAATCATTTCTATTTTCGCTATGATCATATGTTCCAATCATAATATGTTACTCTTAGATTGTGATCACTACAACTATATTTTTTCTCTGCGTGTATAATCTTGTTTTTAATACAAATAATGCATGATAGATAGATAGAGAAGGTTGATGTGATACCAGAAAGTACCACATCTCCACCCAGAGACCGATCACGGTCCATTGTGAGTCCCTTCGTAGAAGTAGAAGATAAAAGAGTAGGAATGGAACGAATCATATAGGGGGATTAGCAATGTTACCAATCCCCCTAGGGTTATACCCCTGATTCTCCCTTAAGCAGTCGATTCCCATGACGAAGCCTATGACGTCTACAAGATCCGCGTCCCGAACGTCACTTAGCCCGCCGAGGAATTGGCTACCCAGCCATTTCATCCTACGATGCTGCAATCGTGGACAATGGCACACAATGTGCTCAATAGACTCGGTCTCGTCGATGTCTCCACACATTCTACAAAAATCGGAATTGCTAGCATTATAAACAAATATATAAACAAATTTTAAAAATCTTAAATTTAAAACTTGAACATAATTGATATGTTTTTGGACTTAAATTTAAACATGGGACAAAAAATAGTGAACCTTTTTGAATCTACTTCTTCAAAAGACAATTTTTGTGTTATTTATGAATGTATATGAATGTGTATGTATGTGGAAATTCAATGGTGCAAACAAAATGTTTTGTATTAAAAAAGTAACGTTTTTTTTAAATTTTACAAAAATATAACTTATTGTAGAAAATTGCAATGATTTTATTATAAAAATCTTATAATTATAAAAAATTAAAATATTTTAGCACACACAAATAGTAAAAACATAATATTTTTAATAATAATTAAAAATTAAACATTTTAAAATACGCTTGATTAACATCACTTAGTTTTTTTCATAGACTTTTATTTGTCGAATAAATATTCTTCACATGAAAACTTATTAACAAACTTTTTCGAAGAACATTGAAACAAGAATCAGATTTTCTGTGAAGTAATGAAGAATTGTTAAATTTCATAGTTTCATGAAAACAGAATCGACCACCTAGTGCGGAAACTTTTTTAACGATCGCGAAAATTTAATATCGGAGTTTCTTAATATTTTTTCATGTCCCATAACGCTATGTCCTGTCAATTTTGATATTAGCAAAAATTTAAAAAAGTTATACCCTTAATGCACATACATACATGCATGCGTACATACGTACTTACATACATAAATACATACATACGTACATACATATGTATGTATATATCTCTATCTATCTATCTAAAGAAAGTCATACAAATTTACAAAATAGAAAAAAAAATATAAAAATTACAACTAATAACAATTAGATACACACGTATGTACGTGTATAACAAATTTGAAAACATCCCAGTTGGCCAAATGATCAAACACTGGTGCATATTCCTATAAACGCACATCAATTTTTCTTTAATTTAACCAAAAATGGGGCTAAAAAATAATTAAGGTGCTGTAAATTATTTTTTTTTAATTATTTATTGTCTTCACTTAAAAAATTAATAGCAAAAAGCTTAAAATGTACATTAAATTTGGAATTAAAGTTGGAATATGCAATCTTCATCCATTTGTTCATCAATAAATGAGAGAAGAGCATCCATCTTCCAACAGTTGATTATAAATTGCACTGTTCATTTTAGTTGGAACAAAATATATTTTTGATTTTCCTGCAACAGAAAAGGCTGCCCAAAAAATAACACTGCCTCCAACGAAATTGTGTTTCGACATACGAATTTCGTTCGACCTCAAATCATGCCAATAGCAAGAATATAAATCGGGAATTTCTTTTGGCTTTATTCTACTCATCCGTCCATTTCATGTATTTGTACACAAATTTTAAACGATTTTCCTTATGATGCTGTTTTAACATTGGCTTACATTTTGGTTTCTTCCATTTTATGTTACCATCTGTTCCCAAATGTGTGCAACATGTTTGGAAGTGACTGGAAGATCAAGCTTATTTTTTATTTGTGTAGCATTTAATTTATTGCGGGTGGCTTCTTCTTTTATTTTATTAATTTGCCTTTTTGTACATTTTTGATTACCTTTTGTTGGTTTCCGCACTCCGTATTTCTGTCCTTTCTTAAGAAAGCCCCGAATAACTGCTTCCAAACAGTTAATTTTTCGTTCAATTTCTCTGTTAGAACAGCCTTGATCAGGAAAAAATTGAATTTGAATTTTTTTTCCTGGTCAGTAAGAAAAGTTTCTTCCTGGTTAGTAAGAAAAGTTTCCAGTAAACAGAGATGTTGTCATCAGAAACTTACCATAAGTGAAACAAACAACTAAAATTGTTAATTTTATTTTAAATTTTATTTTTGCAATAACTTTTTAGAAAAATCTTTTTCGACTGCGTTTATAAGTATATTCCACTGAAATGATCACCAATATGTTCTGATTGCTAAATTAAAGAAAAAAACAAAAGCAAGAGACAAATTTCTTTTACATAAAAAAGTACCGTTATATTGCGAGTTATTGTAACAACACAACATTGTTTTTGGTTAAGAGAAACGAATATACCTCAAACAAAAACAAAAATTTTAAATGCGTTTATAGGAATATGCACCAGTGTAGACGATATTTTCGTCAACGTAAAGTTAAAGTTCATTGTCCTTCATATAATGAATGATGAGAATTTGCTCGACACTGTTGCTTGCAGTATCGTTAACGATTTAGCGGACATTTGTTTGAAAAAGTCGTCGACTATTCATATGGGCTGTCGTCAGTATGTCGTCAAGAATTTACTATGGATTTACTATGGTACGCGACATCGATGTTGTTTTGAAGTCATGGCCAAGTGGGATAAATCGAAACGCATTAGTGCGTGAATTGTTTTTCTTGTATTTTAAGTGAATAATAAGAAACTAGAAAGTCCGTTGACCTTTATTATATATTTTTTTTTCACCTATTAATTATCATGCAACTTGTTACAGAGCTGCTCATCTTGTTGCCTTTCTAAAGATTCGTTTTGAATATAGGTCGCCACGATTGAACCGGAAACCACAATATACATATACCTACATACTCTTTGTGGCATATGAGGTGAGATTAAAATCAGAGAAAAATCAAAGACAAAAACACGTTAGCTATAGTTTTTTTCCAGTTTTAATAATAAAGAAAAACACAGTGACAACATAAATAAAAAATACAATGACCGACCGGTTATGCTTTAGTGTTGCATTGCACAGTGCAGCGGAATCAAAATGTATTTTGGAAATATATTTAGAATATATTATTAGAATTTGCGCACAAATACATGAAATGGAAAGATGAATGGAATAAATGGAACTTTTCTGATGAAAAGAAATTCAATTTAGACGGTCCCAATTTCTCTTCTTACTATTGTCATAATTTGAGGTCGAACGAAATTCGTATGTCGAATTTCGGTGGAGACAATGTTATGATTTGAGCAGCCTTTTCTGCTGCAGGAAAATCAAAAATATGTTTTGTTCCAACTAAAATGAACAGTGCAGTTTATAATGAACTGTTGGAAGTTGCTATTCTCTCATGTATGGATGAAGATTGCATATTCCAACAGGATAACGCTGCAATCCATGTCTAGAACCAATCTAAATCGAAGATTAATAAATAATAATCCACTATTGGACTGGCCGGTTTGCAGTCCGATTTTAAATTCAATGGAGAATCTGTGGGGTTACATGGCCCGTAAAGTTTATGCAAGAAATTAATTTTTGAAGTTATCTAAAACAAAGGTTCATCTACACATTATTAATAATGCTAAATTGGTTCACTACTTTAAGTGCGTATATACTACTAAATTACAATGAAAAAAATTTAATGATGTGCGCTTATAGGAATATGCACCAGTGTATATATATATATATATATATATATATATATATATATATATATATATATACATAAACAACCGATTATTGGCAAATCTTTTATTTCTTTAATGTCTGCTTCTCTTATAGTTGTTGTTTTCATGGGTACTGAAAAACAATAACAACAACCTTTTCTTTTTCAACCTTTTCTTTAACAGAAAAGTCGGAATTTTTTTTTAAAGAATTTTTGTATTAACCGAGTTATATGCCAAAACGCGTTAATACATTTTTTGAAGCTCCTATACAAGCTAAGCACCTCATTGCTGGACAGAACTACCACAAACATTTTTTTTCGAATTTCGGGTTTTTAAATCAGTCGAAACAGTAATTAAATTTTTCACCATTTTTTTAAATTTAATATTGTCTTAAATTTATAAAATATTTGTTCTGCACCGAAGTGATTATATCTTCCTTAAAGATGTGTGAACTTTTGTAAAATTCCAAATTATTAAATTTATTATTTATTTACAAAATCTTCCCCATTTCAAGTTTATATGAAAAAGTAAATTATTTCTCAACACGGGTGAAGAGTATATAAGATTCGGCACAGCCGAATAGAGCACTCCAACTTGTTTGAGATGATATAATGCTTTGATTTTATATATGTTTAACTTTGAACTTTGGATATAAAAAAAATTTTTAAAAAGTTTATATTTAAGAAACACTTCAAATAACCAATTTTTAGTTTAACGACTAGATCGATAAATTATTTATGAATGGTTTTATATTTTAATAAATTTTTAATAAAAAATTGAAAGAAAACTTGCAAACAATTTTTCTTTAAAACAGTTATATGAAGTTGTATTCATTTTGCTGGAACATTTCATATGACGAACACATAGCTGATTTTGATAACTTCTAAACCGATCAAGATATATTAAAACGATTTTGTGGACATTTAATTAGACCAATAAAGGTTCAAAATTATACAATAAAAAAAATCGAAAATTATTACATAACCGATCAGGGTGGAGAAGCGACGATATGCTGCTGCTACGAACTAGTTACTTTACCGTAGTAGCTTATCGCACCATAGCAGCTATATCGACATGGGCAAGTACTAGGAACACTTTTGCCACCTCCACGACTACGTGGTGGCACATTTTTTAACATGCAATAACCTCCACGACTACTAAAGTAGTCAGTAAAGTGGCAATCGTCAACTCCAGGAGGAGGCTCTTTTTTTTTTGCATACACAATCACGACAACGGCTACAAAATGGTATTTTTTTTGCACACACAATCACTTTACTTGTTACAATGAGTCAGTAAAATTTTTTGTGGTCTTCTTTTAGTCTTCTTCCCGCTGTATTTATGTAATAGGATCACTGATCCTTAAAGTGGCAATTGGCATTGAAAACTTAGCCACCTTTTAGGCCGGTCGGCGCAGGTCTCTGCGTGTGGTTCATTGTTTTGGATTCAGCTTTATGTTATTTACTCATGTTTGTTCGTATGCGTTCATATAGTAGAGAGTTTTTTTTTTGACTTAAAAATTTAGCAGCTAAATGATTTTTTGTAGGGATGGAAAATGAAAATATTTTTTGGTATCAAAACAAATTTAAAATGGTACTTTTTTTTCCCTCAGGGTACTAGAATTTAATTTTTTCATAGTTATTTATTTATTATTTAGTGGAAAAAACACAAAGAATTCAATTTGTATATCTAAAATGAAGAATTAGAACGATACCAAAATTAAATGATTTTATTCAGTTTATATATTATAATAAAATATCAAGATCTTTAGAAATAAGTCCCTGTTCTTGGAATAGAATTAAAGAGAAAAAAATCCTCAAAGATCAATTCTTTAAAAGCGAGCACTTCAGCTTTGGTTTTGTTAAAATGTAGTAATTTATTTGATATCTTTGAAATTTGGAACATTTTGACTCTCACTAGAATTCGATTTACAGAACATAGAAACTTGTAATTTGTAGTAGTGTTTATATTTTTTTGAGTAATTCTAGTTTACATATTTATAAATTTGCAATCGACCTACAGCAAAAAAGTTTCTGTGCGGTTTATTTGGCCTATCTTAATTAAGTATTTTTGTATTTTTTGGGAAATCAAACATCCAGCATTTAGTCACAATTTCATAATCACTTTAACACCAAGTGTATTTATAAAAATTACGTAAAATACTATTATAGGTTTCTATTCGAAAATTAAATACCTCCAAATAGATTTTCATTTAAAAAGTTTACTTTTGAATAAGCAACTAATCGTTTATAGTATCAAATGACTCGAGAGTACTTTGATACTTTTAAAGGTTAAATAGTATTAAAAAAAGTACGATCGTATCAACTTTTCCGTCCCTGATCATAAGTTTAATTTGTATTTAGTATTGTTTTCTTTTTAGAGTTTGTTTATGTTTAAAGTAAATATTTTGTATTGTCTATTTTTAGGCTATCTTAATTTAATTAAATTTATTAAAACACAGTGGCTTAAAATGATTTTTTACTTTGTATGTCTGTAATCGAAAATTATTTTTTTTTTTGGCATAATTAAATGTCAAGACGGAAATTTATAATGTGTTTATCTACTAATTTTATTATTGTACTGTGTTTACTCATTAATACGAAATTTTAAAGTATGTATTTGGAATCGTTTAAAATAATCTGAAACAAATACTTATTTATTATCCTGAACTTGTTTTAAAATTTAATTAGATAAAAAATCCTTAGAAATGGTGAATTAAAATTAAACCATTCCATGACTGCAGACTGGTGGCAACTTCTGTTTTGGACAAATTAGTTGTTCAAATTTATTTGAACATGTTTTTTTTAATTATACACATTTAATTAATACTCTTTTATTTTTTATTGTTTAATTCAAAAGATTTTTGTTATATTTATATAAATATAATTTTATGCATACTTTATTCCACGCATGTGTGCATCAATCCTTGTCTTTTCACACCTCAATGTGGTACTGTTGACAGTAGCCCTTTTCGGACTAGATTTAGCTCGTTTTTAGTAGTCCAAAACACGAAAAATATTTTTTAACCCGAAACTAAAAAACGCGCAAATTTAGCACTTTTAACAATTTTCTTTTCCAAAAGTAGAAAATTATTTTAATGTGGTAACGTTATTTGTTTTAAATTTTTACTTTTATTTGACAATTCTTGTACTAAATTCTCCCTATATTTGTGAAAAGACTAGAAAGAAGACAAATTTATACAGATATCTTAACAATTCATAAAGAAACTTTATTATTAAATAAAAAGAAAATATTTTCAACAATTAAAATTGTTTGAGAGGAAAACTTTTGAAAAAACCAACAATTTTGTATGGAGATTCATAATAATTTTATTTTAATTTACCCAGTTTGCTAAGAATATTTTGAGATGTACGTTTCAAATGGTTGATTAATGGTAAAAATGTTGCTTATATGTTTATTTTTACTTTTCAAAAGAAATTTCAATTTTAGCCCTTTTATGCGCTTATTCACAAAACTTGTCCTGATTGTACTACAAAACTGTTGTCTTTTTAAATTTATGTGTAAAAAACTTTTACACATAAATAGTCCTTATAATTCTCTATAAAAAATACGCTTATATGTGTGGGATATCTTTTTAAATTCTTGCCAACAGATTTTATTAATATTAACATATTAATGGTGAAAGTAATATCTAGGCGAAACCTTTGTTTTACTATTGTTTATAGCTGACGTATAAAAATGAAAAAATTTTGAAAATATATATTAGGGGGGAGTAGATTTAATTAGTAGCAATGTCATGAGATTTTTTAGGATGATTTTTTTTTTTTTTACAAAAATAAGTAAGGAAACATTTATATATCAATAATTTTACAAATAAAGCATCAGTCAAATCCGAAACGAATCACTAAGGAAAATGAAAACTTAAGAAATTGCCAGATATCATATTTTGCTTTTTTCCTGAAAAAGTGAAAATTCACAAATCAACTTTCTGTTATTTATCATTGATATTCCCCAAATTTTTTATTACTTTTAAATCACTTTTTGACACTTATTTAAATTAAAAAAGAAAAAAATTCAACTCTTTGAACTTGAAAAATAAAGTACTCAATCAGGTACGGTCACCTTCCGAAGTTCATATTGCATGCTATATTGAAGTTTGCTTTTTATTAAACTCATAACCAAAATTATGCATTCTACACATACATTGCTTGTGGGGAACGTTAGCATATTAAGGACTGCTTGTACAAGTTCTTTATAATGACATGTAAATGTAGTTTCTTTATAAGTATATACTCTTGTCCAAAATTCCAATTTTATTAACTAAACAAAAGCTACAATTATTACATAATTTCCAAGAAAAAATACCCAAAAATATTTTTGATATCCCCAACAAATTCCCCAAACCAAAATTTTCATACTTTTCTGCAACAAAAATTTCCCAAAATTGGGGTTAAAACCCTAAATATGACAGCCCTGCTCATAAAATATATATATATATATTTTTTTTTTTACAGATAAAAAGAATTTAGTATTCCTTATTTAAATAACAAAAACATATTCAATTATATGCCATATAACTTTTTTTTATTCTTTTTAAAACAAAATAAAAAAAATCCCACAGACAATTTTTTCTTAAATCAGTTGTCGGTTGTGATAAGTCTTTATAAATGCTAAACAAAATTAAAATTAAAGTCTGTACTTCTTCCTCCTTCTAGAGGAAAAATGTATTGAAAAATTGTATAAGTTCTTCAGAAATGACGAAAAATCTTCTTTACTATACTGAAAAATATTTTTTCCGCAAAATCGCTGCAATGATCATACGTTGCTATATTGTGGTAATGCAGTAAGTACATTAAATATGAAGAGAACTGCAATAAAATTTATAAAAAGGTTACAAAGTTTTAATACCTCAGAGCAGGCGAATAATTTAGAGTATTCTGTCACTAAAACTGAGCCCTTAGGAGGTGCAAATGGGAGTAAATTAATATATTGTTACGTTTTTGCCTTTCAAAAACGTTGGTTTGTTTCCTTTAAATAAATCTTTGTGGATTCTTTAATTACAATAATAAGAAGTTAGTTTAATTTGTTTTTTAAATTCAATACACTATATTTATTTACGCCTTAAAACACACTCGTTATATTACACACAATGGCAACTCAACGACTCGCTTGTATACTGTGTCTAGGCTAAAAAAATTATGTTCCACAATCTTCTAGTAACGTCATAAACCATCTAGTGCTTATTTATTATTATAGCTTACAATGTACAAACTATTTTTCTCACTAAATAATAAACAATCATTATAACAGCTTTTATACACAGAAAAAAAAAAAAAATCATATATTTGAAAATTTTTTCCATAAATATTATGAATCGAACATGACTTTTCTTTCGCAAACTTTTATCATAAAAAATAAAATTTTGTTCATAGATACTATTAAATTGTTCATAATGAAAATTTTAATAATTTTGCAAAAATTGTGTTAAATCTTTGGTTTAGTTTTATTAGATTTGCTTGCAAATAGTAAATAAAAATAGTTATACTTAAAAATAATAGCAACAAACGCCTTAAAATGGCAAAATTCCAAGAAAATTCGTTAAAAAATAAAGTTTAGAAATTTGCATAATTTTGCTCCCATTCTGCAGAAAATTAATTTGATCATTGAATCATTAAAAACCTAAAATTTTTCGAAGAAAATTTCAAAAATTTTTTTAGAAATTGAAATTATAAATGAAAATTTAAACAATTTATTTTAAGTCTTCTTGACTTTTGAGTCATTTCAAAAAATGTAAAAAAGTGTTAATATTTAAGACATTATTCTTAAATATTATGAACTAAAATCAATGGAAGTAAATTCTTATATTTATGCACAAACTTTTTTTTGTATAACACAAGTCACATAAATAATTATTTATAACAGCTTATAATGGAAGTTTCTAACTAACTCATAAACAAGTTAACTTAAAGCTTTTTTATCATTGTGGTAAGCAGAGCTTTCTTTGATGATTAAGATAAACTACAATAAAGCTCTTTCATTTAAATTCAAACAGATAGACTTTGAAAACTGAAAACATCTAATACGTTACAAACTAGAAATTTTGAATACATTATAAACTAGAAAGCTCCAAGATCGTTATTTTAAACTTATAAAGCTAATATTCGTAACAATATTTTGGGCAGTGTGCAAACACAGCACCAACAACTTAAGAAAAAAATCCCCACTTAGTACAATTCGCTAACAACAACTCTTTTAATTTGCTAATCAGCAGATGACTAGAATATGTTTATCTTAAGATCGAAGATATTATATATATATATATATATATATATATATATATATGTATTTATATATATCAGATATTTTCCAAAACTCATTTTTGAACGATATTCTACGTACTTGGTTCTTATATAGATCGATCACAATTACTTTTCTTCAATATGAACCAAATCGGTTCATAAACAGCCGTTATTGGCAAATCTGTTAATTTATTTAATATCTCCTTCCCTTATAGTTGTTGTTTTAATTGATACTGAAAAACAACAAAAACAATAATTTTTCAACTTTTTGAAGCACCTATGTAAGCAAGAGGCTTCGTTTTTTCACATCAAGTTTGGAAAATTTTACAAAACTTCGCATATCTTGCGAAGTTTCAAGATATTAAATTTATTATTTACTAGCTTTTATACATCCGCTTTCCTATGAGGATGGGAGCTACTACTACCTCTTGACCTATCCACTTTATTTGAAATTTGTACTACTCCCCCTGATATATGATATTTGAATTTAGGGATACATAGGATGATGCTGTGAAAAGTTTAAGCAAATCGGTTCATCCGTTTTGGATTTCTAAAAAAGTGGACGTGGCATCCCATGAAGTCATAACTTATAAGACTCTACTGTGCAAACAGTGGTATCAACTTAGCCCCATTCGAGCTAGATTTAGCCTGTTTTTCGTAGTCCAAAACGCGAAAAATATTGTTTAAGCCGAAATTAAAAAAAGCGCAAATTAACCACCTTTAGCAGTTTGCTTTTATCACTTTTTGCTCTTTGTTAACAATATTTTCTTAAAAATAAGAATTTATTTGACAATTTTTGTACTAAGTTCTCCCTAGATTTGTGAAAGGACTAGTACCCAAATTTATCCATAACAATTCGAAAAGAAACTTTATTTTTCAACAATTAAAATTGTTAAAGTGGAAAATTCTTGAAAAAACTGAACAATTTTAGATTGAGATTAATAATGCATTTTAATTTACCCAGTTTGCTATTAACATTTTGAGATGTACGTTCCAAATGGTTGATTAGTGGTAAAAATGTTGATATGTTGATTATATGTTTTACTCTTCAAAAAAAAATTTTAACTTTAGCCCATTTTTGCGCTTTTTCACAAAAATTGTCTTGCTTGTACCACAAAACTGTTGTCTTTTTAAATTTAGCCTTTTTTTCAAACATTTCTACCCGTTTATGTTGGAAATAGTTGGCATAACTGTGTGCAAACACTATCTGTGCATCAAATTTCATGTAAATAGCATCATTATAGATTTTTCGAAAGTGGCCGTAAATGTGGATGTGACGTCCAATCGAGATCTAATATAGCCTTCTTCGGCACTGATATTACTGTGTGTCGAATTTCATGAAAATCGGTTCAGTCGTTTAGACATGATTGATATACAAACAAACAAACTTAGCCTCATTTTTATAATATTGTTACATTTTAGCTTTTAAAAACTGTGGTTTATTTTTTTTTAAATAAACCGGATATTTTGATTGCAAATAAAAGCAGTTTAGTAGTTTAAAATTGAAACGACTCTTTATTTTATTTAAAAATGTACAACAATAACAGCTTAAATAGTTCTAATACACACACACACACACATAAATTACACACTTTATACAGCACACTTTAATAATGCGCAAGAATATACAGGCAAGGCAGTAAATTTGTCTTTACTTAACGATGCTGACTCAGTGGTGTTCTCACGGCCAATTTATATACACTGCATTACCTTCTAGAAGCTTCTCGAAAGCTCTATTTCTACAATGATCTTAACGAACAAACTAGAACATTCGAATTCTAGAGCTTTCGATGTTAATGTTAACAACTTCAACATTTAGTGTTGCCATACTTACAAACAATGGTGAAGGTTTTTCCTTCAATGTTGTATGTTAACATCTAATGTTAATAATTTCTACAGATATGTTACCTAGTGTCTACATTAGGCAAATTTATATCAAAACAAACGTCAAAATCAGTGCGAATATATACAAGGTAACCTTAGTTAAACAGTTGATTATTATTTTGGTTATTACAGTTGTCAAACTGCATATATAAAAAACAATAATGAATACGCCATATTGTTGTTTTTCTGCAACTGTTGCCACCTTCCACAAATTCGCGTTAAGTTTGACGTTTGTCTTGATAAAAAAATCTCTAATGTAGACACTATGTTAACTGCTGTTAACATAAGGACAAAGGTTGAGAAGCATTGAGAAAGATTGAGAAAACCGTTATATTTGAATTCAAGTACAATTTCGTAACAATATATATAAGGATTTAAAAAATCTTGATGCTACTTCAACTTTATATGAAAATGTAAATTATTTAAATTTATAAAAATTATATTATCCAATATAATGTATTTCATTTTAATATAACACATCTCAATGCTGGTGAAGGGTATATAAGATTCGGCACAGATGAATATAGCACTCTAACTTGTTGTGTGATTTAATATTCAAGTGCAGAATGTTTTATTTATTTGAAAAGTTAGAAAGTTCAATGTTTCTGCATTAAAAAATTATAGAGATTTTTATTTAAAACTATACTGTTTCTATCCTGGTTACAAGTAGTGTATCGCGGCAGCGATATAATACTGATAGTACTGAGATATAAAATTTAACTATTTTGAATATCATTTAATATTGCCTAATTTCTTTTTGTAAGAAAACTAAAACATTTATTAAAATTAATTTTTATTTTTGTAGTTTGTTATATAATATACATCAACATTCATGACTTAATATATAAAATAAATGTTTTGTAGCGTATTGTTTTTCGTATATATTTTTTAGTAACATAAAATATTTTCGTTAAAATAACAAGAGTTTTTGCTTTAAAAACTTTCAAGAATTTAGAAAAGATAATAATAAGAAAATATAAAGGAAAACAACCAAATAAGAAAGAAATTAAAAAATTAAGATATCAAATGTATAAAATAAAGTATAAAATAGATTAAATTAAATTAACTATACAATAAATTTTAGTGTGATAAAGGGAGCGATAAAACTATAATTCCATAAACTATAAATATATAAAGAATATAAAACCTATTTTAAGATTAATAAACAAGAAAAATATGCCTAAAAGTAGACAACATATATTATGTACCAGTATTAAAGTTTTTGGAAAATTCTTAATAAATGAAACTTAAACCGTTTTGTTGTTATTACAAAAATTTAAAACAAAAAAAAAAAAAAAAAAAAAAAAAAAAAAAAATCATAAAATAAAATAGAGGTAGTAGAAATGTAGTTATTACAAAAACAGAACTAAAAAATAATGTACAGCTCACACACACACATAGAGTTAATAATTTAAAATGAAGCATATTGCTGAAGTTCTTTTTAGGTTTACAACCAAACTAAGAAGCCCCATATGGATAAAGCCAAAGGAAAACCAATATTGAAACCAAACAGTAGTGTGAAAATGAAATAGATTATAACAAATAAGGCTCCAAAACCCAAATAGTATAGGACATTGAAACTGAAAAGAAAAATAATATGTAAAAAATTCATCAAATTATTTATTTCATATTTTAAATTTCTTAAAAAAAAAAAAAATACTTACGCTTTCCAGTAGTTACGATGCCATTGTGTCGTTATGGCTGATTCTTTGAAATAGAAACGTCTTATGCCTATTAACACACGATCTAAGAACTCATCCCAATCACATTGACTAGCATCGAAATTGTAACGTTTACGATCTGTATCATGCATTACATTCATAATGCGTAAAGCATTTTTCAAATCGTAACGAAAAGCTTTGTCCAAGAAATAGTCAAAAGCTTTGGTACCCTTGTGAAAAACACGCATATAGTCGTAGGCGCTGTAAGGAGATAAGAGGAAATAATTAATAAATATGATAAAATATTTAAAGCCAAATTATTAAAATAAAATATTAATAACATTTTTTTTCGAAGAATTTCAATTACAATGGTGATTAAAACATTTGGAACTAAAACCAAGTTTTAACAATTGAAAGCATTTTTAAGCTAATAACTATTAACTAAAAGATATTGATAACTGAATGTATATATAAGTTTATATTAAAAACAGGTAAAAATTCAAGTGTTCAAAACATTTGCAACTCTTAAAGCTTTAAGGGAAAATATAAAAAAATTAAAAAAATGTATTATGTAAATATTCAGTATTTTTATATTTTTACCACTTTTCTTAGTCATTGAAACTTTAAGCCATAGATTAATAAGTAGATATTTATGAGAGAGAAAAAAACTGATTCAATTGTCAAAAACCTAATTCATGCAACAACAAAAAACATGCAGTATTTTGTTTTTGTGTTTTGAAAAAAAAGAGTAATTTTTTTTTGAAAATTTAGTTCGAAGTGCCTCTCACATAAACTTCCCAGCTAAAAGTCAAAAAAATCGGGAAGTGAAAGATTGGAAGAGTTGGGCTAAAAATCCCTATATGCAATTTACAAACATGGAATTTTGCTCTTGAAGGAATTATTAATAAAACTTCAAGTGCATATATATATGTACTATTATATATATTTAAGGTCCCTGGTTTATATACAGTGAATAAAGTTTTGGTCTTAAGACTTTTTACAAAGTAAAAAAGTTTGTTCTTTAAGTTTTTTGTTCCAGAACAGTGTTGCCGTTTTGGTTATTTTTAACCAAAATTGGTTATATTATTTTCCAATGTGGAGGTGGTGACTATTTTCCATTTTGGTTAGTTCTGGGTTAAACCAAAATTTTATTATTATAAATTACTTTTAAAGTACTATTTTAATTAATTTGTCAATCTCCTATATATTTGCCAACAATAAATGATTTCGTGACTTAAAAAGTCATTATAAGTTTCATTACTTCTTGCTCCAAATTTATCTCATAACTATGAAGAAAACTGAATTATAAAGAAATCAAGAATGAACAGTGGCCCCACTGCAAAATAAATGGTAATAAGTCTGGATCTTTCAAACCGCTGAACCTATTTTGGTGAAGCTAAGAACATCGATAGAGCAGGAGTTATGGTTTCGAAATATTGTTAGCTAGAGTGTGTAGCTAAAGCACGGGCAGCGTTACAGTGGGTCAAAGTTGACTACCTTGAGAGTAGAAAGCATATCGGAGCTTCTAAATTTTGCAAATATGAACCGATTTTTAAATATTTTTAAATTTATGAATTGTCATTCTAAATGATCTAAATTATTTCTTATCATTTTAAGAATATTTGACTTCAAAAATTAAATTTTTCTTTTTACGGGATTGGGTTTTTTGTGTATTTGCCTCATAACTAAAAAAATTCTAAAATTTTTTCAAAAATACAATTAAATTCTTTATAATTTTCAAAATTATGCTAAAAAAAATTTGCAGTTATCTATATAGAAAAAAATTTTCAAGGTAAAACTTTCAAAACACGTCTAAAAAATTGCATTTTTTTTTTGGCAAAAAAAGTAACTTTTTATATTTAATATAATATTTTAATATTAAAAAAAAAAAAAAATGTTAAAAAAGTTCAATATTTTTTGGCATTTTTTGAAATACTGGACCGGACCTTAAAAAAACGTGCAAGTGTAATTTTTAAAAGTTTTGAACGTTTACCTTACATCCAGTAGGGGTCAAAAATTATCAATTTTGGCTTAAAAGTTAAACTTTTTGGATCTGTAAAAAATACATTGTTGATTTATGTACTTCTGCGAATTAAATTAGGTGGTTTAATATGTTTTTAAATCTTTTACGAAAAATGGTGATGAGGCAATTTTTGGAAAAAATATATATTTTCAGTAACAAAAATATATAGTAAAAATATATATATTTTTCTGATCTTTACATTTATCAATTCTTCATAGAGGAGTAGTTAAACTTTTGAAGATCCAGACTTATTATCATTTATTTTGCAATTGGTCCCACTGTGGAATGTTTATAAAGTATGTTGCGGCATAGAAAGTATATATTCCTTTGTCTAATTACACTTCACAAAATTTAGTTTTATTCCGCCAAACAGAGACAATTAGGTAAATGTCCAAACGCTCCAAACGCAACTTAACATGATAGTTGTCTGGTACATTGACGAATTGAAGATATCAAATTCCTAACGAAATGGTTTTAATTCCGTATCAATTTTGTTTTTGTTTCTTCAGATTCCTTTTAAATTTAAGAGAAAAGTTGAGAATATTTGTTCGTGGCAACACTGTCTCTGATTTCAAAAGCAGAGTATAATAACAAAGTTTGTGCCTTAAGTCTTTCATATAAAGAACACTACAAACTTCATAAAGTTTGTTTTCTAGGTCTTTTTCATTTGAATACACAAATTTGTTTGTTTCTTAAGTCTTTTAACTCAAATGTAATGTAGAAAATAAAAAAATAATGTAGAAAAATAAAGTTTTTATCTTAAGTCTATTGTTATTGAGAACTTGGGTTTGGGAGAAGGAAATTCCCGTCTGGGAATTACCGGAAAATTATCAGCTAGCGTTCCCGGGAAAACGCAAAATTAAAACTATACACTTTTAATTACATTTTAGTTTGAAACTTCATTTTGTTCTTATTAAAAAACTAGTTCATTGAAATTTTAATAAAGCTTAATTTTTATATTTTTGCTCAAAACAAGAATAGCATGAAAAATATTGAAATAAAACACACATAATTTTTCTTAATCTGATTATTATCTGAATTTTTGTAAAATTTAATAGCATTCGATGGAATGTCCATTCAAAGATTACATGTATATGTATTTCCAAAATGAAAATTTCTTAACAACCAAATAATAAATATAGACATCATAGTAAAAGTGTTTAACGTAGGGTCTACAGGAGAAATTTTTCTATCATAACAAGTAATAAAATGTTGGCAGAGCTACTGCAATTTTTTTTTTTTATTTATTTATAGCAGCATATATGAGAACAGGTAGATACAATTTTATTATAATAAATCGCTTTTTTCGTTTCTCTTCGAAGTATATATTTTGTATTATTTTTGCTCCAAATAATTAATTAACTGAATAAATAAATTAATCTTAAAGTAATAAACGTAAAAACAACAACAAAATGACGTTTGATAGCAAAATAAATTTATCTTTGCTTGAGCTCTAACAATTATATCATAACGCTGCAATAATATAAATAAATTTGGTCTACATGAGATAAATTCTTATCATGATAAGAATTTAATGTTTGTCGTGATAGAAAAAAATTCTCTTGTAGACCCTACGTAAGAAAAGTTCATGTTTATATTTTAAATCGTCTAGAATTCAACTTATTAGCAAATGCTACTTATTACCAAAACTAAATATAGTTTTGGAATATAAAGAAGATATTTTTTTAAAGTGATTGTTATATTCATAAAAAACAAATAAAATAAATAATAATTTTTTTGAAATCACAAGGTTTCAAATGTATAGAAAAAGCTTTAAAATATATTTCGAACAATTGTTCAATGAAAGAACAAAAGTAAACTTTTAAAGATAAAAATATATAAAGACTGAAGATTTATTAAAAAAAAAAAAATATTTTTATAGTATTCGCAGGAGTTTTTGAAAAAAATGGTTCTAAAAACTAATTTTCAAGAAAAAGTCTTATATGTAATTTTTCACTTTCTCTTAGATCCTCTGCTTTTAAATATCCATGTTAATCCTGAGTGTTATCAAAAGAATTAATATAAAATTGTATATAGTTTTCATCCAAAAAATAACTTGTTTTTACTCTCCTCGAAAGGTGTGAAGTTGATGCTAATGAACTCAATTACACTTTTACTTCCTTTCCTATGGCCACAACAGAAACTTCGATAGCGTTCACTGAGATTCTTGGAAATAGTTCCTTTGCCAAACAGACAGCGTTTCAGTTCTCATGTGTAACTCAACAAGATGTAGCTCATTTGTTTCACGTTGGCTAAATCAAATGCTGTTGGTTTTGATCCTAAATTCATAAGAATTATTTTGCCACGTCTTCTTCCATACATCACGTATTTATTTAACAAGATTATAACTACAAGCTTTTTCCCCACTAAATGGAAATATGCTAAGGTGATCCCTATTCCGAAATCTACCCCAGAGTTTCGACCTATAGTAATCTTAAACTTTTTTTCTAAAGTATTTGAGAAACTCTTACAATTGCAAATGAGCCAATACATAGAAGACAATAACTTATTGTTTGAAAAGCAGTCTGGCTTTCACTCTAATCATAGTTGCATCACTGCACTGCCTTAGCTGACATTACCGAGAACATAAGACGAGAACTTGATGATGAAAATATCTAATAGTTTATTATATTCTTCTTGACCACTCTAAAACATTTTATACAGTTAACCACCAAATATTATGTATGAAATTGAAACATCTTTTCAACTTCTCACGGCTCGAAGGTCGTAGTCAATCAGTTCACGTTAATAACATGACCTCAACAGCTATATCGCTGTCAAAAGGTGTACCACAGGATTCAATTGTGGGACCATTATTATTCTCAATATATGTGAACAACCTACCCAACGTTTCATCAAATTGCATGATTCATATGATACATCATCAGCGTTATGTTCAACTATTTTTCAGCAGCCTTACTGATGTTATAGATAAGAATATCGCTAAACTCAACCAAGATTTAAAGTTGACATTCCCAGCACACATGTTGTACAATGATGCGTCAAGGTGATATTCCAATAGAAGCAGTAACAACATTAAGAAAAGTGGATAAAGAAAAACAATAATCTTAAACAGAAATTAAAAATAAATCTGCCACAATAAAAATTAAAATCTAATTTAGAGATTTGAAAATTTGTTAAAAAAATATAAAAGACATATAAACATGGTTAATTAATTATTAATGTACATAATAAAAGGGATGTTATTATGCACATTTGGCTTCTTTAGCGAAATGTGTCCATCCGAACCATTCGTTGTCGAATATCTAACCGGAACGAATCGTAATATTACAAGTGAAGGATTAAATCGTGAAATATTCAGTGTTGGTTCAATTGATTTTAGTATTTTTGGTTACTGATATTCTTCCCTATAAGCCCATTGTATTTTCGGCTTGTGCTGGCATAGTACTTTTTGCAATTTTATTGTGGACTCATATGGTATGGGAACTAATTATTGGACAAATATTCTATGGTACTTTTATGGCTAGTGAGGTAGCCTACTATAGGTATATCTATGCCAAAGTGAATAAATCTCATTATCACATTGTTTCAGAACATACACGTTCGGCAATATTTTTGGGTGCTGTATACGATCAAGTCTTGGTGTCAACCGAGAGTTTAGGTTATCTTGGCTTACATTATATATTGTTTAGTTCACAAGATGTTTCTTTGATTATTGCACTTGAATTGCCGTCCGACCAACAGAGTATTTGCTTTTACAAAACTGGCGATAATGTGGCCAAAAGGAGTGTGGATAATATACCGCATACATTGGCTTTAAAAAATGGTAATCCTGGTGGAGTATTATAAAGAAATGCTGCCGAAGCAAAAAGTCCCAGCAAAAACTTTGCTTTCCTGGTAAGATAGCAGGTATAATTGGAAACAAAAATAAACTACTTATTTTTTGCTTGAATAACTAGTTATTTTTGTTCGAGTTGTCCACAAATTCATTTAGTTATTTTTTGACTCTAGGGGTACTCAAAAATATGTACCTAAACAAAAACAAATATAAAAAAAAAAACAAAAAATTTTGCCGTCAGTGAGACTTGAACTTGGACACACACTAACCATTCGCTTTTACTGACTAACGTCTTACTCAGTACACCATCTCGCACACAGCATCCTAAGCGACAAAAACTCTATTTAGTTTAAAATACCTTTTTAGACATTTTGTTATAAAAAACTAACAGCTTCAGAATGGGGTTGAACCAACAACCTTCCGGTTGTTAATCCGGCGCTGTAGCCAACTCATCCACGTGATTGCAGTATTACTGTGCTATTATACTATTGAGTACTTATTAATGTAATACAGAGTAGGTAAATAATAATGACGCCTCATTACCAAGAAACTACTTTAATAAATAGTTGTTATTACCGAAAACCAAAAAGTTTCTGCTGGGGTACTATACTTAAGCTTCAAATTTACTACTACAGCACACTGTAAGTGGGTATTCCAACTGCGCTGTACTAAAATGGAGTATTTGGTGGTCTCTAGCAACATGTTGTCAACTACAAGTTATTTCCTATGCTCAGATTGTATGGAAAGAGATTAATAAAAATATGCTTGAAAAATATATTTTATATATATATTTAAAAATAAAAAAACGTTTAAACCTATCACTGGGCCACTACAAACAACCATGCCTAAACCCTAAAAAATCCAAATGTTTAATCATTTATAAAATTAAAAAAAAAAAAACGCTGCCAACCATTTAACAAAATACAAATTAACAACCAAAAAAATTGAGGTCGTTCAAAGAGTAAAAAACCTTGGAATTATTTTTAACAACTTTGATAACTTGAACAAGTCACGTGGAAACAAATGCGTTTCTCAAACTTATTTAAAGCTACGTACTCTTTGGATAACTCAACACTACACACCAATCAGAATTCGACAATTACTTGCAAAAGTTTATCTCATACCAGATCTACTTAATGGCTGCGAACTGTTCTGTAATTGTGACTCAAACAGGAAAAGAAAACATTATAAGGTACATCTTTGGTTTGAAAAGGCATGAGAAAATATCATCGGTTGCAAAAAAACACTTTTGAAAATCTTCTCAATATAAGAGTCCTAATGTTCCTTCATAAAATCATGTACACCTCAGAACCAAATTATATGTTTAACATGTTGCAATTTGCCCGATCTGGAAGGGGTAAAAAACTCATCACACCTACGCGTCGATAACTCGTATAAGAATGGTAATTTCTAATAAACGCCACACGCATCTGGAATTATCTCCTACACGATAAACAAATCATAAGCAGTGCAAATAAGTTTAAAGCATCATTGTTCAATTTTTATTCTTAACGTTTTTTTGAAATACTAAAGTTTTGTTCACATTTGGCAAATATTTGATCAGAATTGTGTGACCACTAGTTGCACCGAATTTTTATTTTTAAGGCATTTTTCAGTGTTTAAACTCTATTCCGGGGGGACATTTGTATGGGGGCTAGGTGAAATAATGGACCGATCACAACCAATTTCAATAGGCTTCGTCCTTGTATCGTAAAAGTTCCAAGTGCTAAATTTCATTGAATTATCTTTAAAATTGCGATACGTACTTTGTGCACAAGGTTTACATGGACAGCCAGCCGCCCAGCGAGCCAGACGGACGGACGGAAAACGTGAGATCGATTTAAATAGTGATTCTGAGTCGAATGGTATACTTTTAGGCGGGTATTGGTTAACTTTGCTATGCGTTACAAACATCAGCACAAACGCATAATATATCAACCACCCATGGTGGTATAGGATATAATAACAAAAAAATGCAGTCAGTGAGATTTGAACTTGGGCACAAATTAACCATTCGTTTTTAATGATTAACGTCTTACTCAGTACACAATTTCGCACTTAATTTTCTAAGTAACTAAAACTTTTTTTTAGTATTAAACATCTTCTTAGACATTTTATTAAAAAAAAAACTAACAGCATCAGAATGGGCTTGAACCAACAACTTTCTGGCTGTTAATCCAGCACTCTAGTCAACTGATCAACGTGATTTCAATATTACTGTTCTATTATGCCATTGAGCAATATAGTAGTGACTCTTCGTTACCAAGAAACTACTTTAATAAGTAGTTGTCATTACCGAGAACCAAAAAGTTTTTGCTGGCGGCTTAGAATTCTCCTATTCCATCTTGGATACTTTATGCGTTGCTTTGTTCTCGATGATGTCGTAATGGCATGAATTTTATAATTGGAAACGAGTTTATTCCGTTCAATATTTTATGATATTACAAAGAAAAAATAACCCTCTAGTAAATTTTCGATAGAAAATCTATTAGAAGAGTAAAAGAAAAAAAGAAAAAGCACTTACGTATGCTGTGGCATTCCCAAACCAAATAATTTCTCTGGTATAATAAACACCAACGCTGGCAACATATGGAACAGATAAAAGAATAAATTATAACGCCAACCATTACGTAATATGGCCTTTGGTTTCCAAACAAAATTATTTGGCGGATGTCTCTCAACGCTGGCATTAACAATTTTACAAAACTCCGCCAAAGTCAAAGGATTCACCTCACCCGATGTACAATGTATAACTTCGGGTTTTTCAATATGACGTGTGCCCACATACCAGCCCATGGCCAAAGAGGAATTAATAACATAATCACAAGGTATGATATCGATGACAGCAGAATCCTTACCGCACATGGTACGGAAAATGCCCTTAATGAAACCGGCTAAGAAACCTAAATGTCCAGAATTGGCATTTCCTACCCAACCTGCGGTGGGTTTTTCCAATGTACCATAAACTAATAAAAAGAAAAACAAAAAAAAAAAAAAAAAAAAAAAAATTTTAATTAAATAAAATTTTATATTTAAATTATAAATTATTTTCCCTCACCTATTGATGGTCTTACTATGGCTGCCGGCATACCCTTCATCTCGGCTATAAGTAAATTTTCCGACAAGTTTTTCGTAAACGTATAAGTATTTGGATGATCACATATATATTCTTTGCACTTTTCCTCTGTAAAATTCTCCCATTTACTATCATCTTCGGCCATTTTCATCATGTCATAAGGATCGAATTTTGATTTATATACTTCTTCCACAATGAGACCACGATTGTTGCTATTACAAAAAGCTGTCGAACAATAAATGTAGGCTGATAAATTCTTTACTCTCTTAGCCAGTTCAATGGTACGCATGGTACCAGTTAGATTTGTTCTAATAGCGGTACGTAGTGGGGAACTAAATTTAATGGTGGCAGCACTGTGATAAATAATATTGACACGATCGATAAGTTCATTGAGTATTTCATCGCTAAAACTGAAATTGACATCGCTCAATTCACCAACAACCGGTTTAACTTTGGCTAAAGATTGTTCATCATATTTTTCGAAAATCTAAAATAAATAAATAAATGGGGAAATGTAAAGAAAATATATATTTATTTAGTTATTTATTTTATTTATTATTATTATTATTTTTTTTTTTGTTAATATTAGGGCGTTAAACGTTGGTATGCATTTAATTATTAAATAGTTATTCGTGTTAATTATTGAGTGTGTAAGAGTTTTTATTGGTTTTTCCAATTTGTATGTAGATGCCATCAAAATAATAAATGCAGACACATTCAATTTAAAGTTAAAACACAATTGAGTTGAAAAATGTAAATAGCTAGAGTTATGCCCATAATTTCAACAAATAGATAACTACGGATATAATAATCTATTAAATATCTTTAGCTATTTGGTATAATTGAATTGATGATTTCAAGGTTTTTTTTTACATACGTATTTCTAACGAACTTATTAAATAGAAAATATCTCACCATCCCAGCAAAAACTTTGCTTTCCTGGTAAGCTAGCAGGTATAATTGGAAACAAAAATAAATTACTTATTTTTTGCCTCAATAACTAGTTATTTTTGTTCGACTTGTCCACAAATTCATGTAGTTATTTTTTGACTCTAGGGGTACTCAAAAATAATGTACCTAAACGAAAACAAAAATAAAAAAAAATACAAAAAAATTTTGCCGCCAGTGAGACTCGAACTTGGACACACACTGAACATTCGTTTTTACTGACTAACGTCTTACTCAGTACACCATCTCGCACATAGCATCCTAAGCGACAAAAACTCTATTTAGTTTAAAATATCTTAACATTTTTATAACATTTTGTTATAAAAAACTAACAGCTTCAGAATGGGGTTGAACCAACAACCTTCTGGTTGTAGTAGGCAAATAATAATGACGCCTCATTACCAAGAAACTACTTTAATAAGTAGTTGTTATTAAGGAAAACCAAAAAGTTTTTGGTGGGGAAATGACATAAATTATTTCAGAAATTTTATTTATTAAAACAATTCCACAGAAGAAATCAGTTTTAAATCAGTTTTAATTTGTTAATGCAACTTTATTACACAGCAATAATAAAGTGCTTTCCTGATGCGACAAGTTAAATTTCAGGCTATCCCAAATATAATACTCGTCGAAGCAAAATATTGCAGCTGTTATTTAATGGGGTTTCAGGTGTTCCGCTCTGGTCATTTACAAGCATTCATTTTTGGGGCTTACTGAAAGTTTTTATACTCTACAGCATCATATGTGGATGCTTGTTGCATTCGGAATCACTTTATAAAGTTTTTAGTATTATCTACACGATATTAGATCTATTCCGAAAATAAAGGATATCTCTTAACATTATGGTGGATCTTTTAACGAACATATCTAGTTATTTCATGGAGGATATGACAACGATTCGTGGATCTCTTTTATTTAATAAAGATATCAATTTTAGAAGAAGTCTGCTCAGACTTGATGGTCTATCAAGGCTATTTGCTAAAGTACGATTCCAATGGCGCTTCTATGATAAACGCGGCTGGGTAGAGCAATCTAGTACTAGTTAGGATTGGCTACTGTGTCCTTGGAGGCCAAGTAAAAATAATAAATTTCTACTCTAATAATTTCTGAAGGACCTATTTGTATTACCTTGTCTATATCTATGGTGTTCTGAAATTAAGATAAGTTATCAGATGCACTAGACAGAGAGAATTAGGATTGACCAAAAAATTGACTAAAAAATCCTGACTACTTGAGAGACATTTTAACTTGGGGATGGCACCGTATATGTCAGCGAATATTAAGCTTTACCTCGATATCAATTGTGCCGGAACTACTTTTACTTTCCACAGCAGGATGCTGCTTTTTATGTAGTGTAATCTTATGAATCCTACACAATCCTCAGTATGCTTTATTCGCAAATACGGAGATTTTATCTGACAAGTCTCTTGGTAACCTTCTAATGTGTAGGATCAAATAAAATATAACACACAATTTTGAAATTACCTCCTGCTGCCGTTAATTTTAAATATCTTTGTTGATCACAATATCTTCAAAAGATACATCAGATTTAACAACAGATCGAATTTTTTTAAATCCGTTCGTTAAATTTTAGATTTTTGTTTTAAACTTATTATAAAATCTCAATTGAATATTTTTTGATCAAGTATTAAGATTTCAAGCAGGCAACCAGAAAGTTTAACAAATACTTCAGAAATGAGTATTAAGAAATGGTTAAAAAAAAAAAAACGAAAAGTCACAACAATGGATACTCAGCCCAAAAGTTGGAAAAGCCCCTAAGAGCCATGCCAAACATGTTCGGGCAGATAATGGCTCGTTAAGTACTTCTTTTATGGGCCAAGTTAAAGCTAAATTTAAACTCTAATCAATAAAAGCTAAGAAAGTATTAAATAATAATGCTAAGAAGAACTCTCAAGGCCCAAAATGATCAGAGCTACTCAATAATGGAAAAAATGATTTTTTTCTTCCAACAACCGAGAAAATGACCCTTTAAAGTATCGCACTAAATAACAGTACAAATTTACAAAATAATTTGTTGTATGGAAAGATTACTATTATTAGTGTGAATAAACTCGATCATCATTGAGTATCTCTGATCAAATCATATCAAGGAGTGCCATAAAAAGCATTGATGACACTACAACACTTTATGACATTTCTGATTTAGAATTTTGTCATTACCGTAAAAGTATCAAGAAATGTTATTTTAGTACCATAGGGTGTTAATTCTTTAAACTGCCCAGAATTATTAGAAAGGAATTGAATCTAAGTCAGAAGTGATTTTAATTACGGTTACGAATTTTGATTTCATATTCATAGATGAAGCCAAAAATTTTGGTGACACTATTTTAACTTTTTTTTCATAAGCCATACCAATAATTTAACGACGTCCATCTGGTCGGCTGGCTGTCTGCCCATGTAAACCTTGTGAACAAAGTACATGTCGCAATTTTAAAGATATGTTGATGAAATTGGACATTATTTCACCTAGCCCCCATACAAATGTCCTCCCGGAATAGTGGTTTAACGATCATAAATGTCTTAAATGTTTATGCCAAATTTCATGAAGATAGGTCCATAATTGACCATAGCTACCAAATTAACCCCTCTTCCAAAAATCTCTTTAACGTTCATACAAATGTTAGTATCAAAATCGGTCCATAATACCATAAGGCTCACTTTCAGGATTTACCCTAAAAAGTGCATAAACTCATATAAACATTAGTATCAACCTAATATTCTATTTTTGCACTTAATAGAAAGAAGTATTGGTTCGCAATTGGCCACAGGTTTAATATAAGACTTTTTTCCGAATTTTGTCGCTTATACACAATGGTGTAGGGTATCATATGGTCGAGTTTGATCGATTATCTATTTTTTACTTGTTTGTAAATAAAATGATACATCGGAAATGTTTGCAGAAAAAATGCTACAATTAATTGATTTACTTTAAATCCTAACTTATTCCGTTCATTTTCTATTATTGTGATATTAAAGTTTAAAATATCCAAGAAGAAACTGCTATTCTACATCATGTAATATCGGGTAATATGTAGGCGATGACGGTTTAAAGTAATCCACAATGGATAAATTTAGTTGACCGCTTTCTAATAGTTTGATATGTTGGTAACAAGTATCCGTAGTCCATAGCCCAAGTACAGTGTAATGCAGTATTCGTTTCCGACCAGTTTCTCTAAAGGTCTGCTTCCTTTGACTGTTACCACAGAACTACCTTGCTCCCTCGTGTCACGAAGGAGCAACGAAAAGATATATAACTACGATCGACAATAACAGAGCTTTTTAAAAGTTAAATCTTAGTTAAAATGTGTTAGCTACTTAACCAAAATCCGACGAAACAAATTCTTCGACCGGGTATCTACGATTATATAACTAACTGGGTTATCAAATAAACTAACTATTGGGATGCAATCCGCTGAGATAAATTCTTCGGCCTCCAGTCGACTAACAAGAATTTACTGGGAAATACTATGTGCAATCCGGCGAGATGAATGTTTCGGCTTTCGTAGAGCTAACTATAGGTTTCTGACAACAAAATACAATTCGTTAAAATAAATGTTTCAGCTCTCTATCGGCTAACTAGGATCGTATGTACTACGCTAATAATAAATACAATTCGGCAAAATAAATGCTACGGCTCTTGTTCGGCTGATCCGAACGAAGTTAGTCGATCTCAATTTGTTAACTAGGATTATGGGCTACGCTATTACTAAATACAATTCAGGAGATAAATGCTTCCGCTTCCATTTGGCTAACTACAGGTTTTGGCCATAAAATACAGTCCGATGATCCTAAGCGACAAAAACTCTATTTAGTTTAAAATATCTTTTTAAACATTTTGTTATAAAAAACTACACGCTTCAGAATGGGGTTGAACCAACAACCTTCTGGTTGTTAATCCAAGACTCTAGCCAACTCATCCACGTGATTGCAGTATTACTGCGCTATTATCCTATTGAGTACTTATTAATGTAATACAGAGTAGACAAATAATAATGACGCCTCATTACCAAGAAACTACTTTAATAAGTAGTTGTTACCGAAAACCAAAAAGTTTCTGCTGGGACGTTACAACAGCCATTTTGTACTTTTAAGGATTAGATTAAAAAAAATCTTCCAGTGCTTTACAGTTAGTTGTTTACTAATTTTATCTAATCAAAGCTTATTTTTGATAATAAGTAAAACTGTTTAGTGTTCTGTGGAACTATGTTAACTTGTTAACGATATACAGCTTCAATACTACTAAAGCAGTCAAAAATTGGAAAAAGTCGACTTTAATTGCCGTACAAGCTAGATTTTGTGGACGTGGAAAATCTTCTATTTACATAGATTCAGCTGTTTTACACATTTGGGATATTCTGCATGCCACGTTTCTACCAGCAAAAGTTTCAAAATAAATCTGATCTATAATAAATTCGTCATTTTATATATTTAACTAAAAAAAAAAAAAAAAAAAAAAGAACTGAAAAAAATCTGAAAAAGTCATGATTATAACATTGTGTTGTCATTGGAAGGAAGTACTTAGTTCTGAAAAAGATCAGCAGAAGTTATTTTTTTATCCCTTGGTTGTCATTGGTAGAATGTACTTATTTTATGCTTCTTGTTCATTGCTTTTGAAGCACTTTTCATAAAACTATGTTTATACAAAATTTGTATAAAAGTTTTTTTTTTTCTTTAATAAAAGATAATACAAATATTTTAAAATTAATGAAATTTTAATTTTATTAGAAATTATTAACCTTTTTTCCTGCTAAAAATACATTTATTTTCACTTTTTTTATTATTAATAACTGCTAAAAAAGCATAAAATATGCTCTTAGTTCTGGTTTTGAAGTGATGAAAAAGTTCTTTTTTTGGAAGCACTTTTTTTTTTTGCTGAGTCTTTAAACATTTATTTTCATCGATTAGCAACAATTAAATCTAATTTTATTTATATTGTTACGTTGCCAATTTATAGCCTATAAAAGTTTCATTTAATTATATTTTAAGTGGTGCAATATTTGTATTTATTTTTTATTTTATATTCCATGAGAATTTATTTTAGCTTTAATAATTTTAATGTGCCTACAACAAAATCATTTATAAATTTTAGGCCTATATTTATTACCACACAATCATCTTGTACATCCACCTAAATTTATTTGTATTATTGTATTTAATTCGTTTTTGTATGACAGCTTTCAGACATAATGGTCCATCTACACATAAGCACACAAATTACATTAATGTCATCACTTTACTTTTGTCAAGAGTAAAGTTTTTAGGTTAGATAACTTAAAGAAAAAAAAAAAAAAAAAAAAAAAAAAAAACTTTTGCTTTTGTCCGTTTTTTATGTATTTTTAATTTTCATAATAAATTGCGTGAGTAATTATAGTTATACACAAAAATAGTCTTTAATTGTAGTTAAAAAAAGATTTCACTTTTACCATTATTTTTTTTTTTTGTTTGTTTTTAGTGTTTAGTTATCAAACTTACCGGTTTTTGTAATAATTTTTTAATACGTTCATTTGGATCCATATTCTTTTTGCCTCGTACCAATACATAAATTGTACCAATATCAGGTGTAACATCTAATAAAGCTTCTATTAAGACAGTACCCAAGAAACCGGTACCACCAGTAACGAAAATATTTTTATGGGCAAAAAAATCCGCAATAGTCATCATATTAGAAGAAGTTTTGTCATTGGCTGGTAAAGGTTTTAGATTAAGATCAGGACTCCTGTCATGATCATTCATGACCGTCATATTTGTATAATTAATATTTGTTGGAGGAGCCAATTTGTAGAAGTATTAATAGCAATTTCAATATATAATATTGATAACAAAGACACGTTAAAACTACAAGAAATAAATAAAGAAAATAAGGAAATAAATAATAAAATAAATAAATAAATAAAATAATTAATTATTATAATTTATATTTAAACTTCCGTTAAGAAAAAAAAAAAAATTTATTCTCATTATGTTTTGTTGATTTTTTTTTTTTTTTATTAAATAACATTGACAACCTCATATGCATGATGCATGACACAGAATTGAATTGTTTGCTGTTTGGTTTTGTTATTTTGTTCCACAAGTAGAAATGAATATTTTTCTTTATTATGAATTGACCTTCTTGTCATCATAATAATAAATTTATATTTGTTGTTGTTTATTAATAAACCCTTAACCAGTGTTTTGTAAAATTTTTAATTATATATATGTACAAACGTGCTTAACAAAGCGTCTTTATCATCTATATATTTAGACACGCAACTTAATTTAATACAAATTTAAATTAATTTAAGTTTTTGTAGATAATTTAAAAGTAAAAAAAAAATATTAAAATTAAAATTTAAAGAAGTGTAAAAAATTAAATAAATTTTTAAAAGAACTGCAACCTCTTGCCTGAGCTACAAAAAGGTAATTAAAATTTATAACAATTGAATTGACTAATTTTCGATATAAACCGTTACACTGTGTGCGATTCAAAAAATGAATTAGAAATAATTATGAAATTTCGGAAAGTCTGTTTTGATTTCAATGTTATTTCACATAGCGATAGTAGAGGTTTAGACGAGTTTAATTTTTGACCTTGCACCATATAGACCTACAGGGGGTGGTTTCACAGTGTCCCAAAGTTGGACACATCGGGTATAAAATTTTTTTAAAAACGATCCTGATTCCTTATATCTAAACAATGATATATGATTTGTAAAGGGTGATTCAAATAGAGATACTTTTTTCAATAACCTTTTTTTTTTGACGGATCACCTGTGAGTCGTGTCATGCTGTTATGTTATTTTTGTTTAGTATTGTTTGGCATTTCATTATGTAACGACTTACGCCTGAACAACGTTTACAAATCGTTCAACTTAATTACGAAAATTCACGTTCTGTGAGGATGTGTTCCGTGCAATTCGCTCAACTTATGGTCAACATAATCGGCCTACTGAGCGTACTATTCGCAACACCATCACCCATTTTGAGACCCAGCATTCATTATTGGATAATATTCGACCGAATAGACCACGTCCAACACGCTGTGAAGAAAATATAGCGGCCAGAGGTGAAAGTGTACCCGAAGACCGTGGAGAGTCGATTCGGCGCCGTTCGCAGCATCTCGGACTGACGTATGGAACGACTTGGCGCATTTTACGTCGAGATCTTAATTGAAAGCTTGTGCAACAACTGAAGCCGCTCGACCTTCCCAAGCGACATCGCTTCACTCTATGGGCTCTTGAAAATTTCCAAGAAGATCCGACGTTTTCGAGACAAATTTTGTTCAGCGATGAGGCCCATTTCTGGCTCAAAGGATATGTAAACAAACGAAATTGCCGCATTTGGGACGATGAGCAACCTGAAGAGATTCAAGAACTGCCACTTCATCCAGAAAAAACAACGGTTTGGTGTGGTTTGTGGGCCGGTGGAATCATCGGTCCATATTTCTTTAAAAATGATGCCGGTGCGAACGTAACCGTCAATAGCGACCGTTATCGTGCCATGATAACCGACTATTTGATGCCTGAAATTGAAGCTCGTGATCTCGGCGACATTTGGTTTCAGTAAGACGACGCCACTTCCCACACATCGCATCAATGAAAGGATTTATTGAGGGAACACGACGGTGAGCACATAATTTCACGTTTTGTTCCGGTCGATTGGCCACCAAGATCGTGTGATATCACACCGTTAGAATTTTTCCTGTGAGGATATATAAAGTCTAAAGTTTATGCGGACAAACCCGCTTCGATTCAGGCCTTGGAGGAAAACATCACGCGTGTCATTCGTCAGTTACCAGTCGAAGATAGACATAATTTTCAAAAAATAAATGCCAAAGAATGTTCTTTCAAATGATAATAAACATTCCCATTAAATTTGAATTATCTGTGTTTTTTTTTTTCTTTAAAAAAGTAGGGAACCTCGAAATGGATCACGCTTTATTGCTTATCTCTTTGACGGATCTAACTAAAGGATTTAGTAATATACTGAAAATATATAAATAAATTAAAAACAAAAAGTTGGCTCAACTGAGATTTTAACCTAGACAAAAAAAGCTTTCCTTCATATCTTACTCACTACGCCATGTGTGCATTGTTAATAGTTTTGACATGCCAATAGAAATTCAAATATTTTCAAAAAAAAAAAAAAAAAAAAAAAAAAAAAATGCGGGTTTAGTTTGGGGTTGAACTGACAATCTACTGAGTGCTACGCAGCCGCTCTAGCGAACTGAGCCCTCGCAGAACTAAATGAACTTGTTATTTACTGGTAACTAGTTATTCCACTACTCAAAGAAATGAAAAAAAAATTATAATGACGATGCATTACCAGGTAATGAGTCTAGTAAGCAGTAGTTATTACCAAAAGTCAACAAAATTTTGGCATAAATTTTCACATATTTTTGATTTAAATAAAATTTTTCCACACAAACACTTTTTAATTCAAAAAATACAAATTTTAAACATATAAAATTTATGAACAAACATAAATTTCAGTAGCAGTGCATTGAAACTCCTGAAGGTATTCAATGCAACAGTTATGACTTAAGAACCGAACCGAAATGGTCGAAGTAGAACCAGATGTTTCAAATGTAAATCTCATTTGTATCTTTCAAAAGAAAAAAAAAAAAAAAAATTAAAATTCAATTAAATTTCACATTAATAAAATATAATAGTCATTAACATATTGTTGTAAATAACACAATATTTTTTAAAAAAATGCATTTAAAATTTAAAATCATTCTTCATCAGTGAAATAAAATGTTGCACAAAGATGAGAATAGAAGTGTGACAGTTTTATTTTTTTTATAAAAATTTTGTTCTCATAAAATATTAAAAATTCTGTTTAAACTTAATAAAATAGCTTTATTTCAAGTTAAATACGAGTAGTTTTATTAAAGGATTAAAATACCAAAAATTGTAATTCAAATTACTTATAACAATGTTTTATAATCTCCCTAATAGTTTCGGAGATATTAAAAAAATTGTTTCAAAAAATAATAATAGTAGTTCTAACAAAATTCAAAAATCTTTGTTTTCTAAAAAATCATAAAAAATCGAAAAAAAACCAAAAAATATTTTTTTATCATTTTTATCATAAAGCTGGATATGTTACAAATAAATCCAACTATACTTGATTAAAATTTATATACGAATACCGACTTTATGCACAATTAAATAAAATTTCTAATAGTCCCATGTATAATAAATGAGAATTATACATGGGACTATTAGAAATTTTGAGAGAAAAAATACAAAAAATAACATAAAAAATAAAATATTTGAAAATTATTTTAACATTTCCAACACATTGAAATCTTTAAAATTCTTCGTATTCAATATTTACACATTTGTTTTTAATTTTTAAATAATAAAATTTAAATTTATCAATAATTTACATAAAATTAATTTCACACAACAGAAATGAAAATTTTTCTCAACATAGGAAAAATATTTTTTACGTTAGAACTTTTTTACACACGCTTATACTTAAAAAAGTTTTGCTTAAAAAATTGTAAATTTAGTTTTTATAAATTTTAAGAAAAATTAGTTTAGATTTGAAAATATATATAAAAAAAAAAATTGCTAACCAAAAATTTAAAACAATAAATTTTAATATGTTTTTTTGTGCACTTAATAAACGTGATTCTAAAAATTTGACTACTTTCTTAAAAAAAATCTCTCTTGCCTACATTTTTGAGCGGCCGGGAACTACTTTAGTCAAAATATATATGTATGTAATTATTAAAAATATTTTTTAGATTTGAAAAATCTCGGGTGATTTTTTCTTCTAGCCCGATGAACTTGAAATTTCTTTAAAAATTTCCTGAATGTAGCACAGTGGGGCCAGTCGCAAAATTTTTGGTAATAAGTCTGTATAAGCTAATGCTAATAAGATGGTCAAAGTTGACCACCTCGTGCATGTAAAAGTTTAAAAAAATCGTAACTTCTACAAATCAAGTCTGATTTTTATTTTTGAAAAATTGTCAAAAATTGGTTGTTGAAGCTATATAAATGATTTTTCGAGAAATTAAAAACCGATATTTATTTTATACATTATATAAGAAATAATAGTGAAAATATAATGCTAATATGGCCGGGCGGGAAGCAATTTAGTGTCAAATCGATTTAAATATATTTTGTAATTAAACATCAATGAATTTGTAAAAAAAAAAACTCGCAAGACATTTTTTTTTTTTTTTTTTTTTTTTTTTTGATAAAAGTGAATTTTTTTTCAAAAATTCTCCATTTTCAACCAATGCTGGATATAGAGTGCAAATCTAAATAAATTTAAAATTTCTTTATTAACCATTAGAAGCCTTGCCTTTTGAAATATGTAAAGAAAAAAAAAATTATTTTTTGTTAACAAAACTTTGAGAAAAAAGTGAAAAAATTGTACCATATTTTTTAACGGCTAGACGAATTGAGATAATCCCAGCAAAAACTTTTTGGTTTTCGGTAATAACAACTACTTATTAAAGTAGTTTTTTGGTAATGAGGCGTCATTATTATTTGCCTTACATTAATAAGTACTACTTTGTATTGCATTAATAAGTACTACTCAATAGTATAATAGTGTAGTAATACTGCAATCACGTGGATGAGTTGGCTAGAGCGCCGGATTAACAACCAGAAGGTTGTTGGTTCAACCCCATTCTGAAACTGTTCGTTTTTTTTTTATAACAAAATGTCTAAAAAGATATTTTAAACTAAACAGAGTTTTTGTCGCTTGGGATGCTATGTGCGAGATGGTGTGCTGAGTAAGACGTTATTTAGTAAAAACGAATGGTTAGTGTGTGTCCAAGTTCGAGTCTCACTGGCGGCAAAATTTTTTTGTTTTTTTTTTATATTTGTTTTCGTTTAGGTACATATTTTTGATTACCCCTAGAGTCAAAAAATAATTACATGAATTTGTGGACAACTCGAAAATATAACTAGTTATTCAGGCAAAAAATAAGTAGTTTATTTTTGTTTCCAATTATACCTGCTAGCTTACCAGGAAAGTAAAGTTTTTGCTGGGATCCAAAAATTTGTTCAGTATATTATATCGGAATATATTAGAAATTACAGAAAATTAAAAAAAAAAAAATCCCCCTTATACCTTAGGACAAAATCAAAAATTCTTTTTAACTGTAAGGGATAACTTAGATGAGTAATAGGGTTTGGGGTTTCCCGCAATATTTCTTTGTAGCCTTTCTTCCACCATCTCTTCTTAAAGGACCTAAATCTTAAGATTAAACCATGATAATTCGCTTTGTGCACTTTTATTTGATTAGATGTATTTTCCCTTAAAAAATATTACAAAACTTTGATAACTTTAAATAATAAAAGTTAAAGCTAATTTTAATTGTCTCTAAAGAATTAACTAATAAAAACATGTTAAACTTATTAATAAATAGCAATGAAGAAAGAAAGGGACTTAATTTATAAAAATTAAATTAAATTAAATGTCCCAAGTTACGTTCAGACTTGTCAAATATTTGACCAAAATGAAGTAAACACTATATAAAATATTTCCTAATTTTTCCTCATTAATGGGAAACGATTTTTTACTTATCATTAATTACAGCTGACATTTTATTGAATTTTGTTTGACCCTGTTTTCTCTTACAAAAAATTTGCAAGATCAAACAATGGCAAACAATATTTTTACAAAACTAGTGATCATGCAATTTTGATCAAATATTTGACAAATGTGAGCATAGCTTTGGATTTATATAAAACATCTATTAAATTATAATAAATTTTATTAGTATGACTTTTTAAGATTTCACAAGTATTACAATCATATTTTTTGTCTTCTCTAAAAGTGTGAGCATTAAGATTTAACTGTTTGGCAAATAAACCATGATTCACATGATATTGCAAATTTAATGGAATTTATTTGAAATTTAATGAATTGGCTTTTTTACGTGGAATTTCAATTAACAAAAATTTATGATTTTTTACATCTTGGTCCTCTTCGATTTTAAGATCAAACAAACACATAATTTGTATTATTGATGATGTAGAAAAAAAAAGAAAAAAAAAAATGAAGGAAAAATATTTGTGTCAAGGTCATTATTATAATTTAGATAAAAGAAAGAGAAAATCACCGCTAATGCAAACAAAGTTATGCAAATTTTTTAAAAGAAACGATTTTAAAATTTTAAAAAGCAATTTTAATTACATAAAAACTTATTTTTAAGTATGAAGTAATAAAAATTGTTGGTTTAAAAAAAAGTAACCAACCAAAAGGTTGAATAATATTATTTCAACAAGCAGAGAAAAAACATGATTACAGCATCATCACTATAACAATATTATGTTCTCATTGTTAAATTTCCTGAATTTGAATAACTCTGTGTTCATGATAACAACGTTTTTGTTTAAAATTTGTCATTTAATGTTTACATTTAATAAAATTTTGTAATATGGTTGATTGCAAAAATTATATGTTTCTGAATATCTTTACCAGAAACAAACTTTTATTAATATGAATAATATCATTACATCTACGACCATTAAATATTTGCTGTCTTTTTCCTTGTTCTTGAACCATATTCTGTTTTTAAACCATTTCAGTATTATAATTATTATTATTCCCATGATAATAAAACGTTTCAAATAAATATAATACTTATCCTTTTCACAAACTTAGTAAAAAAATTCAATACTTGTTTGCTTTTAAATATATTTTGTTTTTAATGTTTGTTTGTTCATTGTAATTCTCATTTAGTTTATATAAGAATAAATATAAATAGATGAGGTATGGTTTGGTACTTTAAGAAATAAATATAAGATATTGATTAAGTACCATTGAAGAGTTAAGTTAGGAAACATATCTTACATTTGAGTATAGTTAATGAGTATAATTTATGAACAATTTTTCTCTATTATTTTTAATAAAAAAATGTATAAAAACAATTTTTTATTAATACCTTTTATTTTAATATATGATAAGATGGAATAATATGACAAAATAAAATAATAATATGATAAGATTGGATAACTATATGATAACATGAAATCAGTGTGACCAGATGTGAAAAAATAATTCAGCTAAATTACGTTTTAAACTGAGCTAAAAATGCTACAAATTATTAAAAAATATTAAAAAAATAATGCTAAATTAATAAAGTCCTTTTTCAGTGGAATATTTTTATATCGAGTTGATCTTTCATAATGATGTTGCAAGTAAAAAAATAGATGACCTCCAATTTATATATCAAAGCCTGGTAATATTCTTCAGTTTGTACCTACCCAGCAAAAACTTTTTGGTTTTCGGTAATAACAACTACTTATTAAAGTAGTTTCTTGGTAATGAGGCGTCATTATTATTTGCCTACTCTGTATTACATTAATAAGTACTCAATAGTATAATAGCAAAGTGATACTGCAATCACGTGAATGAGTTGGCTAGAGCGCCGGATTAACAACCATAAGGTTGTTGGTTCAACCCCATTCTGAAGCTGTTAGTTTTTTATAACAAAATGTCTAAAATGATATTTTAAACTAAATAGGGTTTTTGTCGCTTAGGCTGCTATGTGCGATATGGTGTACTGAGTAAGACATTAGTCAGTAAAAACGTATGGTATGTCCAAGTTCGAGTCTCACTGACGGCAAAATTTTTTTGTTTTTTTTTTCTGCTTTTGTTTAGGTACTTATTTTTGAGTACCCCTAGAGTAAAAAAATAACTACATGAATTTGTGGACAAGTCGAACAAAAATAACTAGTTATTCAGGCAAAAAATAAGTAGTTTATTTTTGTTTCCAATTATACCTGCTAGCTTACCAGGAAAGCAATGTTTTGACTGGGTTGTGGAAGGATTATACGAAAAATATGCTGCAGATATTTTCTATTCTCAAACTTTAATTTTAATTATAATTTTTAAATTCTACAAATTTATATTTAACTAGCGGACCCGGCGAACTTCGCCTCGACTCAATTTTAAGCCTTCAGACAAACTTTAGAGTAATAATACAATACAAATATTTAAATTTTCAATGAAATGGAATCAGTAGAGATAGATTAATCCCACAGACTTCTAGTTTACTGTAGAAAATTACAATGCCAAAATGACACCTGTCAGATTGCGCAAAGTCTAAGTCAATGTATAACGCCATCTATCGGATTTTGGTTGAGAACTTTCTATTTTTTTCATTTGGAAAGACATTAAGGAATAATTGCACACAAAATTTCATACAAAAAATCAATTTTCGATTTTTCCGACTTTTCCGGAGGGATTTTCCAAAATTTTCTTGCGTAAAAACCCGACAAAAACTAACAAAAAATTTTACAGAAATCGGCCCAGTCGTTCTCATTTTATGAATTACTATACATTTTTTACACCATTTTTATATATATAGATCTAATGAGAAACTGGATAAGATTTCACAAAAAAAAAAAAAAAAAATATTAAAAAACATAATAAACTTTTTTAATTAAAAACTAATAATTTTTAAATTTTGCTCACACTTTGCTATAAAAAATCCCAAAGAGAGTAACTTTTGTGGGTTATATATAATATATTTATATTTAATCTGCCATATTTATTAACAGAATTAAAAAAAAAAAAAAAAAAAAAAAACAATAAAATAATTTTTATTTATTTACTAAAACATTATTAATGCTAAAAACGTATTAAAATTTTGTTAAAAACTTCTAAACTATAAAAGAATTTAAAATAGATTTTTGGCAATAACAAGGAGAGGAGATGAAATGTCAAAAAAAAAAAAAAAAAATGAGAGAACAAATTTTTTTAAATCATGTAAATAAGAGAATTTTAATAGTCTGTGTTTTTTTTTTTATTTGTGAAACCCCTTTTTTTTACTTATAAAGAATACTTTGATCTTTTTTTTTCAACCGAAATATTTCAGCTTTTTTTAAGAAATAATAGTTAATAAAAAAAATCTGAATCATTATATTCAATGCACGTTTTGATTTAATTTTTTTTTTTTTTTCAGAAGTTATTGTATAGCTATTAAAAAAAAAAGCCCCCTAATTTGCTTATAACAAAAAGCAATGAACTCATTATTATTTTATTATTATCATTATTTAGAAAAAATAAATAAAATGTCGTAAATAATAAAAATAAAAATTGTAAACCAAAAATAATTATTTGAGGGTAATGATAACATATTTAGAATTATATCAATGTCAATTATTAACAAGTTTAAAATAGATTTATTATAATTAATTATAAATAGTAAGTTTAAAAGTGAATAAAGAAAATTGAAAATAGTTTAATATTAATAGAGAAATAATAGAGAAAATTTAAGAGTAACATATTATGATTGGAACATTTGATCACAGTGAAAAATAGAAATGATCATAAGTCATAATTATTATGATTCTATTTTATCATATTGTGTCACATTTTATGGTTTATTTTTTCATGTTATGATTCTAGTTTTACATATAATTGAACAATCTTACTACATCGTTATCATATTCTATCAGATTATGATTTGATGTTATTATATTATTATTTTATCTTATTATGTTATTATAACTCATTGTCATATTATGATTAAATTTCATCGCATGCAGTGTGACCATTTTAGCATTTTTACTGCTAAATTTAACATTTTTTACTCCGATTTAGCCGCAAATTGTTTATTTAGCATTTGACATATTATTTAATAATATATTTAGCATTTTCTAGCATTTTTTTTTTTTTTTAATAAGGAAAAAATTCAAATAATGAAATTAAATGTTCATACTATTGTGTATTCATACTATTGTCTGCAAAATATTTAAAAAAAAAATCTCTTCCTTGATGTATAGCTCATACGGACTAAAAGATCATATCAGTTTGACGGGTACAAATAGGTTTACCATTACCTGGATTTGTTTTAGATCTCTACTGGTAAAAAAGGACAGAGACCTGTCACAATCTGGTACCACGAGATCAAATACCCCTGATACATCAGCACCGGCTTGTCGGTGCTGTTGTACTGGACTGACTGTTGGAGAAGCCCTTCAGGGAGTTTACGTGGTTTAAACCCAAATCTCGGAAAGGACATTATTCTCCCAATGTGGTGGTGCATGGCAACACAAGCCGCCAATAGTGCGGCAGGAGATTAGATAGCTTCAACTCCCAAGCAAGGGGGAGTAACTTATCCAGACAATGAGTCATTCTAATTGCTACCTGTGTGCCCCTAAAAGACACATGGGGGCGTTGGTAGGCGCATTGTACTCACCCGATGCTAAGACTACCATGGAGTTAGGCCGTCAAGCCAGGTTCCCACATAAATCTTGAGCACATCTGTCTGCAAAATACAGACATTTACGAAAGTAGCAGTAACAGCACCAAAACAAAGTCATTAAATTAAAAAAAGGTACAAGTATAAACTACTTCGTACAAAATATTAGTTAGTCCGTTTCGTGAAATTAATAAAAACGAAAATTAGAAACCGTATTAAATACAATTAATGTAATCCTTAAAATTAGATGCAGTTTGTTAAAATTAAATACATTTTTCCAAAGTTTTGAAATATAGTTATATTTTTACTTGATAAAGTATTTAGTTTTTAAGCAAATATCTTTATTTGCAAACAAATTTTATTTAAACATGAGCTTGAAGGTATTAAAGTAGTGGATCTTGAACAGAATTGATCATATATAGAAAGTAGAACAGTTTGTAAAATGTCTCAAGGGCTTTCTGGAACGGTCTATACACAGTAATCTCAAGCATGAACAGAAAAAAGTATACGTATTACAATGGATATTATCACTGGACACGGTCCAATCATATCGAGGGTAACTAGATGATTTTTTAGGTTATGAGAGGATATTAAGGAACTGTAAGTGTAAGAACACACGACAAACTGGGTGATATAATTACCCAGCAAAAACTTTGCTTTCCTGGTAAGCTAGCAGGTATAATTGGAAACAAAAATAAACTACTTATTTTTTGCCTGAATAACTAGTTATTTTTGTTCGACTTGTCCACAAATTCATGTAGTTATTTTTTGTCTCTAGGGGTACTCAAAAATATGTACCTAAACGAAAAAAAAAAAACAAAAAACAAAAAAATTTTGCCGTCAGTGAGACTCGAACTTGGACACACACTAATCATTCGTTTTAACTGACTAATGTCTTACTCAGTACACCATCTCGCACATAACATCCTAAGCGACAAAAACTCTATTTAGTTTAAAATACTTTTTAAACATTTTGTTATAAAAAACTAACAGCTTCAGAATGGGGTTGAACCAACAACCTTATGGTTGTTAATCCAACGCTCTATCCAACTCATTCACGTGATTGCAGTATTAATGTGCTATTATACTATTGAGTACTTATTAATGTAATACAGAGTAGACAAATAATAATGACGCCTCATTTCCAAGAAACTACTTTAATAAGTAGTTGTTATTACCGAAAACTAAAAGGTTTTTGCTGGGATAATTCAGTTAAAGAAAGGGGGAAAAACAAATTAAAATAAACTAATTTATCATCAAACATTAAACTAATTCAGTTCTTTTTGAAATATTGATATTTTGAAAATTAAATGAACACGTTTTATTATGCAACAACTCAATCGAAAATCGAATCATTACTTGGTTTTCTCTCGATAATTTCAGGAAAATAATCTTGTTGTTAAGAGAGCCCCAAAGTATTTTATAGATTTTTGTAGCCCCATTATTTCCAGGCTCATAACTCATTTCTACGAATAATGGTTTTTCTCATGCAAAAATATAATTCAGGTCCTTCCATTTTTATGCTACACTATTAATCTATAGCTGAGGAAAACCTAAGGTCAAAAATTAATTTACATCGTGTTCAGTTCTTCACAATTTTATGGTTTTATAAGTGAACTTTTTGAAATTTATCCATATATAGTAATGGTTCGCGCTTTCACTGGTGTTTTAAAAATGTATATTGTTGTTTGAGGATCCTAGACATTTTAAAAAGATTTTTCTTACAATTTTCACATGCGTCTAAATTACATCTTAAAATCGTTAAAAAAAAAAACACATTCTTTTAAAATGTCGAATTTTATTTCCCTCTAGTCCTTTTGCACCATATTATTTTTAATCACAATGTAGAATCAAATTTTTTTATTTTTAAAATATTCCCATAATAGAATTATTTTATTTTCCATATTTTTATAGAAAAATACATGAAGGACTCGAAAATTAGCAAATATATATATATTCCCTTAAAGATATTTAAACTCGAAACAAAATCAAATGAAATAAATAAAAACAAAAAATTATTTCAAAAGTATCCTTTTTAAAAACCGGTTTCCAATACGGTTTTATGTAAAGAAGCCCGGTTAACCGGTTTTTTTAAAAATACAAATATTTTAAAATTTATTATTTTTACTAAAAAAGTCAAGTAATAGAAAAAATAATAATAACAATAATAATAAGTCATATCGCTTTTCTGCAGCTAAAGGATAATGCTCAAAATTTGTATTTTTGTGAATTGAATACTGATAATGCTTCTTCTGATCAAGATCTACCTACGTACCTACTTATTCAAATTCACCTTATTGTTATGACAAACGATAAAACTAAAATTTGCTTCTTACCTAGATTCTGTTAGTAAAAATTACTTTAGATCTCAAATTGGGAATTAAAAAAAAACTTGTCTTAAAGCTTTATTAGTTCATAACGAAAGTAAATAAATATTTTAAAATAATAAATTTAAAATTTTTATACAAATTTTATTTTTAAACAATTTGATACTTTTAATACATAAGGCCATAAATAAGGTTCAGTTAGAAAATATAAAAAATGGAAAGTATACACTGGTGCATATTCCTATAAACGCATTTAAAGTTTTTGTTTTTCTTTGAGGTATATTCGTTTCACTTAACCAAAAACAATGTTGTGTTGTTACAATATGTTGTGTTGTTACAATAACTCGAGATATAACGATACTTTTTTATGTAAGAAATATTTGTTTTTTGATTTTTTTAATCAGAACATATTAATGATCACTACAGTGGAGTATTCCTATAAACGCAGTCGAGAAAAATTTTTCTAGAAAGTTATTGTAAACAAAAAATAACATTTTTAATTGTTTGTTTCACTTAAAGAAAGTTTCTGAGGACAACGTCTCTGTTTTCTGGAAATATTGTTTTTTTAATTGTGAAATTTCATCAGCTGGAAGGATGGCCAAAGGAACTTTTCTTGCAGGCCAGGAAAAAATTCAAATTAAATTTTTTCGCGATCATGTATGTTCTAACAGAGAAATTGGAGAAATTAACCATTCGGAAGGAGTTATACGAGGCTTTCTTAAGAAAGGGTAGAAATATGGAGTGCGGAAACTAACAAAAGGTAAGCAGAAATTAACAAAACGAAAAATTAATAAAATAAAAGAAGAAGAAAAAGTCAATCGCTACACAAATAAAAAATAAACTTGACCTTCCTGTCACTTCCAAACATGTTGCACACATTTTGCGAACAGAATGTAACATAAAATAGTAGAAACCAAAATGTAAGCTAATATTAAAACAGCATCATAAGGAAAATCATTTAAAATTTGCGTGCGCAAGTACATAAAATGGACAGATGAGTGGAATAATGTAATCTTTTCTGATTAAAAGAAATTCAATTTGGCATGAATATATACATTCATGCTATTGGAATGATTTGAGGTCGAACGAAATTCGTATGTCGAAATGCAATTTGGTGTTGTGGTTTGGAAAATCTAAATTCTGTTTTGTTCCAACTAAAATTAACAGTACAATTTATAATGAACTATTGGAAGATGCTACTCTCTCATTTATGGATGAAAAAATGAATGAAGATGGCATATTCCAACAGGATAACGCTGCAATCCATGTCTCGAACCAATCTAAATAGTGGTTTAATGAACATATTATTTCACTACTGGACTAAACGGTTTGCATTCCGGGTTTAAAACCAATAGAGAAGATATTTAGCCTTTTTTGACCTTTTTTTAAAGTTCAATTTAGCCTCTTTTTTTCTCGGCTCCTGGCAACACTGATGCTTATACAAAAAACAACAACACTGAGTCATTGTAATGCTTCTATTTCAATCTTAAAAACGTACAAACAAACATAAAAAATGATTGTGTGTTTATACCAAGGCAGATTTAACAGGGTAACAGCAGTTCGGAGAGGATTTTTTTCACAATTTTTTTTATACATGGGGTCATAGTGTAATAAGAAAGTGACCTCGTAAGCCCAATTGATTTACAATTTTTTCATGTACATACCGCGCGAAACTTTGCAATGGTTTTGGTATTTGTATGTAATATTTTTTGCCGCGTTTATTTACTCTTCTTCATTTTCTCATTTTTGGTTCATAGCATTTTGACATTATGTGTAGTGGTTTTATACTGACAAAATACAAACAATTGTTGCTTTTGTAGATGTGCTTAATAATTAATTACATTATCATATGGAGTTTTGACGTTCCAACAATTTACTGAGAGCGTAAAATTTATTATTTTATATTTAGTTTGACAGTTTAATAAATCAAAACAATGATGTTACCTTGTTAAATCTGCCTTGGTGTATAAAATCAACAATAACTGATGCTTTTACAAAAAACAACAACAACACTGAGTCATTTCAATGCTTTTTATATGTGTTTACGTGTGTGCATATTTTTAATAACTTTTTCAGATTTTTGCCTATAACTCGGTTGTCTATGGTCGACTATGGTTAATTCAAAAAACCAATATTTTAGGAAAATATTTACAATAAATTTGCATAAAAACAAATTCTGAAGCTTGTATAGAAGCTCCAAAAAGTCCAAAAATGCGTTATGATCGATATCTCAGTTACTAATGAACCGATTTTTTTCATTTCTTTCGCAAAAACATTCAAAAAAAGATTACGAATTTTCTGTGCAAAAGCGAAGTCGCTATATTACATAGGGCCTTTTCGGTTTTTTAGCGTTATCTCTGTCACTAATGAACCGATTTTGTTGACCTTTACTGGTATCATTCTAAGGAATATTCCCTCCTATAATTTGATGTATAAAACATACATAGCCGATAACTGGGGCTTTATAAAAACTGATTTCAACAGACAGACGGACATCGTTATATCGTCTTCCCTATCAATAAGGATCCAGAAAATATATAGTTTTTGGGGCCTTAGATGAATATTGTATAAATTACAAATGGAATGACAAACTTATATATACCCTTACACCTGTGATGAAGGGTATAATAAAACATTATAAACAAATTAAAATTTGATGCCACTTTATATTTAATAACACTTTATAGGGAGTACGAATTTTATATGTACAAAATGTAAATTTAGGTTGAAAGTTTAAAAATAATTAAACAATTTTTAATTGACTTTAAAGACAGCAAATTATCTTTCAAATAAGTGATCAATTGTTAAAATCGGATATTGTTTGCAAGAAATACAGATTTTTAAATTTCAAATATGAATATTTTGTATGGGTTTTAATGTTTAGGGTAATAATGACGACAAAATAAATATTTTTATTATGTAAAGATTATGTATGAAGCTGGTACCAAAATTTGAATAAGAAAAAAATATTTTAATAATAAATCATTTCTTATATATGTATGTATGTTTATATATATATATATGTATGTATGGATGTACGTGTGTGTGTGTGTGTATGTAGTTTTCTTAAAAAATAAAATTTATTCCGGCTCTTATTTAATATTGAAGAACTATTAATTGTTTTTTGAAGGTTTAAAATCTAGTCTTTTTATTACTAAATTGTTTTTAACATAATTAAAATTTCTCTTTTTTGAATGTTTAGAAAAAAAAGCGCAATGTTTGCTCCACCGTAATAAATGACTGATGAATATCTATTAATAATAAATTGTTTATAAATCGTATTAATTATTAACATAATAATAAAGGTACAAATGCTTCCGGATTTACTAACTATAATAAATAGTAGTTTCTTTTTGTTTAATTCAAGATTTAAATTTTCCTTTCTACGAATGCAAGTTCTTAAAGTTGTATAGACCTCAGCGACATTGTCAGAAACCTTGGTTAAAATATCAATATTTGAGCAATGAAAAAATCTTAATATTTCAATAAAAATTATCAAAATTATAATTTTAATGATACGTGTTTTAACTTCCCTCTATTAGAAAACAAATTTTTTTCACGTCTATATGATATTCTGTATATCCCTTCAATGTATAAATTATAGAAGTTCGAGATATTCTTTATGAATTCAAATTACAAAAGAAAATATTTTCTCTACTAAGGAGTCTTTCAACACTCAACATTGAGTGAGCAATAATCTTTTGGGAAGTCTACATTAAAGGCGTACAAGAGTAGAAAGTACTGAAAGTATACGCAAAATAAATATAACAAATAAATACTTGTGAGTATTGTTATAAATGAGAAAATGAGTATAACTGATGTGGTATGATTTTGTTTTTAAACACTCACTATACTTATAAAAACAGTTACAGTTATTTCTGGTTTTGCATTGAGTGGGAAATTTATTTGATTTTCTATTTCAAGTAACTGTTGTACTACAAGTATTTTAGAGTACCTGTTGTTAAAACAAGTAAATATATTAGTTTTTATTGTGCAGTGTATAAGTGACATTTTTGATAAAATTTGTATTTAATTTGTCTGTAAAATTTGTTTGTAAAAATTTAAGAAATGTGTACAAAATTAATGAAAAAAGGGGACAAAGCAAAATATGGCACTGTTTTTGTCTTATAAAAGATGAAAATGATAGTGAATTAACGAATTTTGTTCCTTGCAAAATTTATAAAAATATATGTAAATATAATCAAAATTCGCTATCAAATTGAAATAAACGTAAGTGTTGTGAATTGTTAAAAAATGAAAAAGAAAATTAACTTATTAAACCGAATCAGATGTCCAAAAAGGCATGTGTGAATGTTTTAACAAAATATTTAATTAAGATTGCTTCCAACTCATATTATTTTTTAATACGCGCAACAGTTATGAAAGGAAATATTGAGCCCATTTTGTGGGAAAATCCTAAATTTTTATGATCTTTTTTTAAATAATCTTGGGATATTTTTTATGAAATAGGCTTAATGTCTTTGAGGGTATTAAAAAAAATATTGTGTATAACTAGTAATTTTAACTAATTGATATTTTTCTGAACCAAATCCGACAAGTCATTGCTTTAATATAGGATGCCTTCAAATAACGATTTAAAACGAGAAATCGAGACAATTTAAGAAAATTATTTGTAAACTTTGTACATCATAATGACATGAATCCGAATAGAACAATTTTTCCGAATCCGAAAAGAAATTTTTCTCAATCTGTGTTAATCGAATTGGAGCATACTTTTTCCACCATTTCAAAACATTAATAATAAAAGTAAAATAGTTCCAAAAAGTTTTATAGTTTTTGCCCTTGAGTTAAAATGCTCAAATTTAAGAAAATATATTTTGTCGAAATCCTTTATAGAATGAATAATATATTTATGAATTCATATTTTGAATTCATTTTTCTATATACTAAGAATTAAATCCCTATTTTGTTTTTCTTTTTTTTAACTGAAAAGACTGAATTGCTTTGTTACCAAAAATAAAAATGGTTTTAAAGTATTTTTAATATTTTTTAATGATTAAATTCCTATTTTTTAAGCATAAAAGACTGAATTATTTTGTTAACTAAAAGCTTTAAGTTTATTTAAATCAATAAATAAATGTTTAATATTGTTTAAATTTTAATCATTTGAACGTCTGCATTTTCATAATTCATACATTTTTATCAACATACAATAAGTACTTATAGTACAAGTTTCTGTATTTACTTTAATTGTTTCAGCGAATAATAGTAAAACAAATATGTTACTCTTATTCGCTCTTTATTTAATCGTACATAATCTACTAAAGAGAATAACAATACTAACTAATAACAAAAACACAAAAATACTCATCAATACGCACTCAAACTGGCAGACAAAGAAATTGGTGTGGTTTGAGTGTAACTGTGCAAGTGTTTAGTCTACATTTCATTGTTTTCAAAGAACCACAAAATTAGCAATGTTTGATCATAATTCGATCAATTCAACTTGTCTACTGTTACCCCTAAAACAACGGTGCCGAAATAATTAGAAATACTGTTACCGCCAAAATACTGATACCGAAATAACACAAAATATTAAAAAAGCTAAAATGCCGTTACCGAAATAAAGTATATCGTTACCGCTAAAATACCATTACCGTTATAACAAAGTTTGAGAAAAAGTATTATTTTGAGTAAAAACTTGTAAAAATTCTTACCGAAATAATACAAAATACCATTACCGTTACTTTTTTACCATTTTGAATCGGTTGTCAACCTTGGCCAGAACTTACGAAAGTATTATTGCTACTATGGCGTTATCGTTATTGGATAAATACATAAATATTTTACCTATTGGAATACCAGAGGAAAGTTTAAGGAAACAAACCGTAGACAAATATATACTTTTACAGGTTTCCTAAATGAATATGGAGGTATATGTCATATAAATTTAAATCTTTTTTTATTAAACTTTATATAAGATCAGTATAGTGCATATTTTGAAATTAGTTGTATGGATTTTTAGAAACATAATCTAACAAATCATGGTGAGTCTTTAAAAAATGATAACATTATTAAAATAAAAATTATTAAATCATATTTAGGTTAAATCATCAAAAATATGATAAAAACATCATTCTGGCAACGCTAGACCACAGAGTCGGACAATAAAAATTAAAAACAAATCTAACCAAACGACTAAACTCTAAAGAGATTCTCTTTGTATCGATCGCTGCCCAAAATACATTAACGAGTAGTCAGCAACAGTATTAATTAAAAATTATCAGCTGTTCACTGTCAGAATAACATGTTGCTGCCGCTATAATTACATTTAAAAGTAGGCAGCGACAATTTACAAGCAACATCTTGCTTTATTTTACTTATGCATTTGATTCTCCCATTTCTTTACTCACTCTTTATGTCCCGCTCTCAATCTGAAAGCAGCGCAGTAAATTTAGAAACAGAGACCAGACCAGAGACCTGTGCCGAACGACTGAAATTCGGCTAAGCCGAGCCGCCGAGAAAAATTTGGAAGCCGCCGCCGCCGTAAAATTTTCGGCTTTACTCGGCTTAAAAGCAGCCGCCGTTTTTAAATTCTTTTTGAAAAAATGTGTTAAAAACTAAACTTTTTTATTATTTTAATGCAGTATTTGCCATTTATGTTGTATTTAAATTTGAAAGAAAAATATTTGCATCACTTTGAACTTCAAATAATTATAAATCAATCAAGTATTTTTGGTTACTTATAATTGATTATTTTTTATTCTAATACTGTAATAAAAATAATATTAACAGTTGCTAATAAATTTTAATCAGCCTTAATCGACATCCTGCGAGATATCTAAGAAAACTCGTACACAAGATTTTGTCAGCTAATAAATTACTTCTATTCACTAACGATATGTGGTTGGGAATTATCAAAATAATTTATATAAATTCCATTATTTATTGTACTTTTTTATTTCTTTAACATATCTTAAGAATTGATATTTTTTCATACCGGAGCAAACCATTTCTTATTCTAATATGCAAACAATTACTCTAATATTTTATGTAAAAATCCAAAAATATCCTTAGATCACTCGCATATTTTTTTTTTTTTTTATATATTTTTTCAATAAATTAATAATTCTTTTTATACTTTCGCTGGAAAAAACCTCGTCCTAATTTTATGAACAATGTTAATCAATGGGGCATGAAAATATAAAATTTTTAATTCGAAAAATATGTGTGTAATATCAGCCGGCTGACAGCCGATTTTAAGCCGCCGCCGAAGCTTTTTAACACAAGCCGCCGCCGCCGATAAAATTCCTCGGCGCAGGTCTCTGCTGCTGACCTAATGTAACCAACTCCATAACAAACAGAGCATTCTAAATTATCAGCTGATTGTGGCAGCACACACTTGGTCTTAAATCAGCGATCGCCACACTCATACATTCACAATTATGTTTACATATGTTTTGTTTAACTCCCATACTCTGAAATTTACACCAAAAAAATAACTTTATTGTTATAGTAATTTTATTTTGTAAGTTTCTTCATGAATTCAAGACATGTGTATTGGATATACACATAATTATTGTAGAATTTAAATAGTAATAAACAGGGATCGTAACGCTTATAACAGATATTATAAAAATTACGATTTAATTATTATTTTTCTATTTTTTGATTCAAAAATAGGCATAATTATTATTTTAGAAATTTATTTATTTTTTTTTTTTATAAAAAAATAACGAGTAATTATAATTTTAACTCAAAACAAAATGATTATTAAAAATTTATATTTTTGGTTTATAGTAAAAATATGAACAAAAATTTATTTTAGTAAATAAAATAAATTATAATCATTATTTCTAAGTAAAAAAATAATAGTTTTATATGAATTAAAAAATCATATTTTGAGCAAAAAAAAAAAAAAAATAAAACTCCCACTTTACATGAAACATTTTTCATGAGAGTATTTCATGCAAAATGTTGCCATTTTAGCAATTTTTTCTGCTAGATTTAGCAGAATAGTTTGGCAAATTGCATATTTATTTTAAAAAATTCTGCTAAATGCTTCTTTTTTATTTTTTAATTTTATTATTTGGTTTCGAAATCTCAAAAGAGTTTATATATGTATAAACATATTTACATATTGATGTCCATAAAGACCACAATAAAAATAATATGTGAGTAATGGTTAGAACTTAAGACGCATTTCGGTATTGTATATACATACATACACATGAAAAATGTTACACAGCAAACATTATTTTTGTTATCATATTTTCTAAGAAATACTTTAGAAGTTCAAACTAAATTTTCAAAAAAAATTACTAATTTTTTTCAAAACACAAAAACAAAAGACATGTGACTACCATGCATTAGGTTTCTGACAACTAAATTAGGTTTTTGTCTCTCACATAAACTTCTAGTTGTATTCTATGGACCGAAAGTTCAGACAAATGTATATTTTTTGGAACAGAGTAAACTAAATATCTTTGCGAATTAGAAAATTCGCTTTAAAATGGCTTCAATTTGTTGAAAATGCATATTTTTGTAATATATTTAATGCAATATTCCAATTTGAAATTATTTTTTTTTTAGAAAATATAATTTTGTGGACTTTTAATAAAACGATTTAAGTCTACATTTCAAAATTTTCAGAAGAGCTAAAAAATGTTTTAAACTATTAAAAATACCATGGAAAAATTATTATATGGTAAGCTATTTCTCCAAAACTAACAACAATCACATAAGAACGTTGATTATTTGTAAAAGGTGCATCATCAGAAGGTTCCTTACTTATCTCTTATTAAGAAGCGAAATTACACAGAATAAATAATTTCGTTTCGGAGAAGTATTGTCTTAAAATATTCAACAAAACAATATCACTGAAAAAAAAACGTTTTTGGTATTTCATCCCTTGGATAGCCTAAAACAAAGAGATAAGTACAGACTTCCAGGGTCAAATTTCCAGTTATTTATCTGAAGGCAGAACAACATTTGTGTTGGTTGAATTGATTAATTCTTTTTAAAAAAGCCACCAATGAGACTATTCTGAGCTACTCTTAATATTATTTCAGAAAAATTTATCTCTTATTAAATAGTGTGTATATTAGACAATTTTTTATCAAGACAAGCGTCAAAATTAAACCGAATTTACGTAAGGTGGTAACAGTTGCACAAAAACAACAATAAGACGAATACATTAATATTTATTATATATACAGTTTGACAGTTGTAACAACCAAAAATAGTAATCAGCTGTTTAACTGAGGTTACCTTGTATAGATTCGCAATGATTTTGACATTTGTCTTGATAAAAATTTGTCTAGTATAGACACTATGTTAAAATCACAACCATCGAAAGAAGTGTTGCGCCAGTACAGTTGTTACAATTTTAGATTCAAATGAAGAAATAATACAATCCTTTCACATCATTTAAAAAGGCATCCATTACATCTGTTGATGACGAACGGTAATTTTCTATGTACAAAAGCTGTCTAAGGTCTTTATTGTATACAAGTGAATATACATTTTTTAAGTTTTAAAATTTATAGAATAATTTCAATTAATATTAATATTTCAAACACATAACGTTCTTTAAGATTCTTCATATTCAATATTATTTTTTTTTTTTGATTTTTTAATAATAAAGTTTAAATTTGTCAATATTTTTCAGTTTTCATTTCACACAGCAGAAATGAAAATTATTCTCATTATAGAAAAAAATATTTTTTATCATAGAACTTTTCTACCTTAATATGATACTGAATTAAAATATTATGTTTTTTTTATATTTTGTATATTTCGTTTGTTCATATTTTAACAATTTGAATGCATTTTTAAGCGCCTAAAACACACTTTTTAAATGCATGAACTTCCTGTCCCTGGTAATAATAGTATGATTCCACTTCAGACTTTTATAAATGAATTTTGAAATTCTTAAGTGGAATTTAAAAAAAAAATCAAACTTAATACAGTACAAGCTCGGTATTCGCGACGGCTTAATTTTTAAAATTACAGGTTCTATAATTGCTACAGTTTACGAAAATGGGTTCTATTTTCGCGACTTTTATCTGTTTTTTTTTTTTCATAGCCAAAAAAGAAAAATCCCCGTCTTTGGGTATATTAATCTTTTTGGATGATTTTGATTTTCAATTTTGTCAGTTTATTCGTGTTATTTCGTTTATTCGTATATACATCTCTTAATATGGGAGAAGTTCAATATATTTTAAAGCCAACGATTTCGCTAAAATTAGAGATTTTAAAAAAATTTAAAAATGGTGATTTCATAAATCCAATTTGCGTGAATTATGAGCTCAAATTGGTACAGAACATCTTTTCATGAATGCTGACTTAAACATCTCGATTCAAGAAGAATTTCATGTTGAAAGTAATGAGGAGCAAAACGGAATTAACAGAAACGAAATCGACGGATTTATCCCAGCAAAAAACTTTGCTTTCTTGGTAAGCCAGCAGGAATAATTGGAAACAAAAATAAACTACTTATTTTTTGCCTGAATAACTAGTTATTTTTGTTCGAGTTGTCCACAAATTCATGTAGTTATTTTTTGACTCTAGGGGTATTCAAAAATATGTACCTAAACGAAAACAAAAACAAAAAAATTTTGCCGTCACTGAGACTCGAACTTGGACACACACTAACGATTCGTTTTTACTGACTAACGTCTTACTCAGTACACCATCTCGCACATAGCATCCTAAGCGACAAAAACTCTATTTAGTTTAAAATATCTTTTTAGACATTTAGTTATAAAAAACTAAAAGCTTCAGAATGGTGTTGAACCAACAACCTTCTGGTTGTTAATCCGGCGCTCTAGCCAACTCATCCACGTGATTGCAGCGTTACTGTGCTATTATACTATTGAGTACTTATTAATGTAATACAGAGTAGGCAAATAATAATGACGCCTCATTACCAAGAAACTACTTTAATAAGTAGTTATTACCGAAAACTAAAAAGTTTTTGCTGGGATACGATAGTGGTCGTGAAGAAAACAAAATTAAAGTGGAAGATTGTATAACATCAATAAACATATGCATACAGCACTAGATGAACTATGTGATTCCGCTGTTATTCTAAAAAAAAAAAATAATAATTTGTCAAAACAGCAACTTAAAATCTCCTATTTCTTTAAAAACTTTTCCTTAAAATGTAAATATATCAATAAAAACAATTCTAATTTTAAAAATGACATAAAATTTTTCCATAAAATTTTGGTTTCTAATAGGTCTGGTTTTTAATAAATACAATAAAAATTGCTTCAACATTTTTAACTTTAACTTGTTTACTTTAACTTTTATTTGCATTTAACTTTTTTTAAAATCCAACTATTAATTATATTTAAAGTATTTTTAATTAAGCTAAAATTATTGAACTATTGTTGATAAGTTTTTATAAAAACGCATTTTAATTTTTATTTTTAAATATTCCAAAAAAGACAAAGAAAATGTTTCTTTACCTGTTTGTTGCTTCCGTATTTATTTGTTTTTTAATTTATAATTCTTTTAAAATATTAATGTTTCTTTTTAACAAATAACCGCGTCTGTTTCTAATTTATTTATAATCATTTGTATATGAACGATAATAAATTAAAATAAAATTTTAATTAATATATACATAATCAAATCACGTTGTTACACCCCAAAACTTTAAGAAAAAATTTATATATTTTTGTTTGCTAAAAATTAATAATAAAAACCTTGATAGTACATAATTTGCCATCAGCATATCGGCTTTTCTCTAGTGAATAATTGTTTATACACTCCGTTGCAGAATTATAAATACACCATACTTTTGTGGAATGCTGGAGATATAAAAGTCCTAGATTAATAAAAATTACCACAAAAAAGGTAATTAAAATAAAAAATACTTCTATGAAAATTTTTTTTTCTACTTTGAATTTTACTATATATTTCAAGCTAAAAGGTACTATTCAGGTAGCGTTTCATAGCTATAAAGACACTGAACTAAAAATTTAAATATTTTTAAAACGGAAAGCACAAAATATAAATAGAATATAAATTAATAATGAGTATGTACAGTTACATTTTTAAGTGTTGATAAAATTCTTAACGACCTTCACTTTACCAGTGTTGCCATAATTTTTTCGCTTAAAGGCCTCCGTGCATCAATTATTAGTTATTTTGGATGAAAAGCACTCTTACATTTCTGGTTTTCGGAGTAAATTCAACGGAATAAAATTCTTCAAATATTTTCAATTGGATTTTAATCCAGAAACCATCAAGACAATTAAAAAAATATATATTTTTATAATGTAACCACATTTTTGTCAAGCGATTCATGTGAATGGAATCGTTTGTCTTCATGATTTCTGGATCAAAACCCATTTAACAAATATTTGATTTGTTTTGAAAATCAGAAATAAGAAAGTGCTTTCCCTACAAAATAAAGGTCCTTAAGCGGAAAAAATTATGGCCACACTGGTGAAGAGAACGCCGGTGAGAATTTTTTTGAATATTAAAAAATCATCGTCAACTAATAGTAATCAAAACTCGCAGGAAAAAGTCTAAATGCGCTAAACTGAATAAAAATGAAAGAAATTGGTTCAATTTAGCAGCGCTCTTTTTATTAAGGATAACAACTTATATATATATAGATCCATATTTGTTGTTGTTTTTATATTTTAACTGCAGAAAAAATACTGAATTATATATCGAATCAAATTTAAAATTGGTGTCTTTATTACATTTAAAATTCCAGATTTTTTTCAAGAATTTAAATTTATGAAACTGTTAACTTCGGTTAGATTTTTAAAATTTTTGTTCAAAATCTTTGATTTAATCAATCCGTTTTTTTTCCAAAGAAGGTAATTTCTTAAATAAATAAGAACATGTTTGGAAGTATATGGAAAATGGCTAATAAATCCTTTATTAGATAGGATTGGGAAAACAAAAAAATTTTGCCGTCAGTGAGACTCGAACTTGGACACACACTAACCATTCGTTACTGACTAACGTCATACTCAGTACACCATCTCGCACATAGCAGCCTAAGCGACAAAAACTCTATTTAGTTTAAAATATCTTTTTAGACATTTTGTTATAAAAACTAATAGCTTCAGAATGGGGTTGAACCAACTACCTTCTGGTTGTTAATCCGGCGCTCTAGCCAACTCATCCACGTGATTGCAGTATTACTGTGCTATTATACTACTGAGTACTTATTAATGTAATACAGAGTATGCAAATAATAATGACGACTCATTACCAAGAAACTACTGTAATAAGTAGTTGTTATTACCGAAAACCAAAAAGTTTTTGCTGGGTACCTAAACAGAACCTTTCACTTTGAAATCTATATATATAAAACAGGATGTGTGTATGCATGTAACGTATGAATGATGAAATTTTCAGGGAATCTCATAATATTCACGCGGATGACATTGTGAAGTAGGATTTTTGATTTTCGGTCTGCGGGCGGAGGGGCGTGGCAAAATCTAATTTTCATATTGCACCACCAATGACATATACATATATTTAGTTTTTTTGCTTTTTTTATTTTATTTTATTTTATTATTATTTTTTTTTAAAGCCGTTGTCATGTTTTTCAAAACGAGATATCAAACTCTTAAATCGGTTATGTAGTTCCGAAGTTCCTATGTTAATAATGATCCAATGTCAAAATTTTAAAACTTTCGAAATGTTGCATTCAAAAACCCGAGTTTTCGATTTATTTAAAAAATATTTACATCATTTAAATCATGTGGTAATACAACACTAATGTTTGCTTAGGGCCAGCAACGCGGACCGGGTCAGCTAGTACATAATAAAATTCAAAGTAGAAAAAAAATTATCATAGAAATATTTTCCATTTCAATTGCTTTTAAATATTGATAATTTTCATTATTCTACGACTTTTATATCTACAGAAATCCGCAAAAGTATGGTGTATTTATAATTCTGCAACGAAGTGTAGTACAAAAACAAAACAGTAAATTTTACACGAGTGTAACTAATTTGATACTATTACTTAAAATAGTATCAAATTAGTTACACTTTTAATTAGTAATTTTAAATATTATTGCATTTAAAAGTAAAGATTAGTAAATTATAATATTTAGATATTAAACAAATTATAATTATACCCTTATTAATAATATAATAAGTTAAAACAACAACTTTTTTTATTTTATAAAGCAAATTTCAATAGAAAAATTTTGATGAAAATATATTTTAAATTCTAAAACGTTTTAAGTATATTATAATATTTTTAACAGGGCAAACAAAAACATGCAAAATTATATTTCAATAAAACAAACTGTTACGTTATTTATCTTGGCATCAATTTGTTACAGCATATTTTTGCATATTTTGGTCTTAACAATATATTTTTGCTTATTTAGAGCTTAAGAGAAAAATTTTATACCCAATCCAATTTTTATATAATTTGGCATTAGTGAAATTTTTGTTTTATTCACCCTTATCGTGAATAACAAGTGGAATTTTTGTTCCCATAAAATTTTTATTCCCCTCCAAAGGAAAAATGATATCGTGACTCTCGGAGTTACCCGATACCTAATTCAATAAAACAAAAAAAAAAAAAAAACTTTTAAATTAATTCTCTATATTTATCCACGTCTTTCGTAAGCTTCACAAATCCGCAGGCAATCGACCTGCTGTTTTGCATTTTGTTGAGCAATATATCAGTTTGTGCCTTATTAAAGGATCGTTCCCTTAAAATAAATTTTTTTAAACTTTAATATTCGAATTATAAAAAGTGAACTGATTATGTTCATTTCTTCCGCAAGAACATTCCAAAAAAAGGGTTCCGAATTTTCTGTGCAAAAACTAAGTCGCTAGCTTATATAGGGTCTTAGAAAACAAATACGCCTTTTCGGTCTTTTGGCGATATCTCGGCCATTAATAGACCAATTTTATTTATTTTTACAAGGAATTTTCCCTATAATTTTATGTATAAAACATATATATCCGATAACTGGGGCTTTCTAAAAAGTGAATTCAGCAGACAGATGGACAGACAGACATCGTTATATCGACTTCCCTATCAATAAGGATCGAAAAAATATCTTTTTAGGGACTTAGATGAATATTGTAGAAACTGCAAACGGAATGATAAACTTATATATATATATCGTTTATACCTGTGGTGAAGGTCATAATAAGAATGAGTATTACTTTTATATGAAAAATTTGAAACATATGTTTTTAAAAATTGTATTATGCGTAGTGGAAGGAGGAGTCCAAAAAATTTATTTTTTTTATTTAATAAAAATCAAAAAAATTAAACAGCATATTTAACCAAAAATTAATAATAAAATATGCAATTACATTAAAAATCTTTCTTATCAAAGCCGACATAAGTAAAATTCAAACGCCGTTTAAAGAATTAAAATTCACAAAAGCCTTCCCAGAGATATTGATATTGAATTGGATATTGGATTTTAAGAAAGCGAAAAGTGAAATAAAATTGCGAGTTTTCACAATTACGCGAATTCGTGTATAAAAATTTTTATAGAAATTTAAAGACGTCAGGTAAAAAATATTCTTTTTTCGGGCATTATTTCATGGAATGGTCGATATATAAATTATAATATATATTAAGACAATTTTTTTGTAACAAACCTTTTTAAGTTTCATTATACTTTTAGTTGTTGCTTTTTTCCAATTAAATCAATATTGAGTGTTTCTATAACACAGAATGTAATTGTATTTCTATCTTAAAATATATTTAAAAATTAATTTCCTCATCTCGTGTCAGAACAAGTTTTTATTTTAAAATTATTATGTTACTCGCGTCTTTAGCTAAATAAAAATTTTGATAAAATTCTTATAACAGAAAAAAAAAACAAAAAAAAAAAAAAACTAAATGTTATACGTATATATTTGCATAAGTATGTTTTAATGTGTAAATTTATACAGTAAGTGACATAAAAATACCTCTAAAGTAACAGTGAAAAATAACTCATACATAAAGTAAAAACTACTTATAAGAATAATTTATTTTTAAAATAGCATATTCTGATTATGTACGAAAAAGCACTCCCAGATTTTTTAAATAGGAAATTCAATAAAAAAAAAAGATCTGCGCAATTTTGTGTTTTTTTTTTTTTTTTATAAGATATAATTTTTAAAAATAAATCTTATTTAAAAATTTGTTCACATAATCAACACACCTTAATAAATTTCTTACATACGAGGGAGGATCAATGAGTCCGTGACTTTTCAGAGTTCCCTCGTAGTTATATGAAATGCAACACAATTCCCATCAAGTACCACCTGTTAATAGACTACTGTCAAATTTTGAATTAGTGTCGTCATTTACTTTGCGTAAACAAATAGGATTTTTCGAGGTCCTTAGAACAGGCATTTGTTTCGTCAATAATTTCATCGTTGGAGCTGAATCTCTTTCCACCGAATCATTTCTTTAGGTTTGGAAATAGGAAGTAGTCACTAGGAGCTAAATCCGGAGAATATATAATAATGATGTGTCACTGTACCATTTATATCTGTAGTGTTATTAAATGTTTTCTCAGGTATTATATTTCAGTCAAATTTGAATTTTAATGGAATTGAGCTTTTGAGAGTCAAAAGGGGTTAAACAAATTTTACTACCAGAAGAAAGGGAAAAGTGTCCTCTTTAACCCCATATATACTTTAGTGCCTGTCTGGACCCGTCTGTAGAACACTTTTTCCATTTAAATGAAAATACTCCCAAAAATTTTTTTTTTTTTGCCGTTGAGATCTTCAGCTATAAAGAATTATCAGAAGAGTATTTCATAAACAAAAATATGTTCTGAGTTACGTTCAAAAAAAGTAAACAATTGGACTTGGAAAATAATATAACTGAGTAGTTATTTATGTAATATAGAGTAGCCAAATAATAATGATGCCTCATTACCAAAAAACTACTTTAGTAAATACTTGTCATTACCAAAAACTAAAAAAAATTTTCCAGGGTAGTTCAAAAAATACAAATTTTGAGCATAATCTTTTAGCTACAGAAGAGCTATATGACTTTTTATTTTTATATTATTTGTCATTACAAATGACATGTGCTACAAGTGTACTTTCTTTAGTAAAAATAATAAACATTTTAAAAATATTTCTATTTTTACTAAAAACCTCTTAACCGGTTTTTTTAATTAAAACCGTAATCGAAACCCTATACTAAATTCGAAACATTACGCGAAACGCTATAAAAAATTAAAAGTTCAACTTTAGCCTTAAATTTCTCAACAACTGTTGAATGGATTTTAATGAAATTAAAACTGGAGAAAAATTCAAGAAAACATCTCTTCATAAAAAAAAGAAAAATCTAAAATATCTTCATCCATTCAAAAGTTACAGAGTTTTGGCCGATAAAAAACGATTCTGAACCACTGTAAGCCGTTCGCGAATAGATTTGTGTTTTGTTAAAGCCAGCTAATATTGGTACTAAATAGCATTGATGTGACATTAAAAATATGTTCAAATTTTTTTCCAACCCCAAAAGTAAATGAGTTTGAAAAAATGCCCATATATGGATATTCTAGTAGATAATGTGTTTTTACATTTTACATTAATTTATTTAATTTCCAGTTTAAATATTTTAAGGAAATATCTAAATATATTTAATAATTTCTGAGATCCCATCCCATATAAGCTGCCGTAACTGCCATATAAGGTGAAATTTTAAAAAGATGGTGAGTATATAGATTCGGCCAAGCTGAATATAATATTCTCAACTAGTTTTTCATTATACATTTTACAGAAATTAAATTAAAAAAAAAGTTCTTAAAAAAAAAGAAGGAAGCAGTTACATTTTGCTTTATTTGGCTTTAAACATTTATGGTTAATGTAAATCTTAATATCTTAATTTTTATTACAGTTAATTTTCTATTGGCCCTTAGTTTGTTGCCATTTATTAACAAATTTACAATAAATTTGCATAAAGATTAATGATTTCGAGTGATTTCGCTTTTAAACATGTTTCATTTAAAATTTATTAAACACAACAAAAAAAAAAAAAAAAGCAAACTTCAGCGATTGAAATCTTTTGTATTACGTTTTTTTATGCCTAAGGCCATTATGTAAAGTGATTATGTCAGCGAAAAAAAAAAAAAAATTAAAATAATAAGAAAAAATAAGAAAAAACTTTAAAACTTATTTACGGATTTAAATATTTTTAAAATATTTGAGTGACAATTTTACGGTTAAAATATTGAAAATAATATTAAAAGTATTTTAAAAAATAATGCGAAATTAGCTATTAATTACAAAATCATTTAAATGTCCCTAAATTCCACTAAAAATAAGGAAACACAATTTATTTAAACAAAAGTAGTTGCCAGATGTTCATAACGAACCATAAATTATTTAAGCAAAAGTAGTTGCCAGATGTTCATAAGGAACCATAAATTATTTAAAGAAAAGTAGTTAACAGATGTTCATAACTGTTGCTGTTTAATTTTAAAACGAGTTTTGTTAAATAAAAAGATTTTGTTTGACTTTAATGATGATGATCCCCCTTTTCAGTCGAATTTTTATCTATTAAAATTGACAATTAGTTAGTTAGTCTGGGTGTTGCAGGTTCGATTCCCGCTAGAAATAAAAATTGTCAATAATTTCTTAGAAAATTAAAATTAAAACTGTCGTTTCTTTTTAATGTAACACCATAAATAATTTGTAAACGAAACCAAAATTTCAAAAAAAAAAAAAAAATAAATAAGTTGAGGTTAGGTTATGAACAGTGTTGCCGTCTTGGTTATTTTTACCCAAAATTGGTTATTTTATTTTCCAATGTGTAGATGATGACCTTTTGCATTTTGATTATTTTATTTTTTTTGTTAAATCAAAAGTTATTTTTTTTACTTTTAAAAATGTTTTTTCTCTGTTAATTTTGCCAACAATAAGAAACAATAAATACATTTAAAAACTAAATATTCCTATAACTTCTCATTCCAATTTTAACTGACAAACAAAGAAAACAATTTAAATCAATAGAATATCTGAAGATTTTATAATATCCCAGCAAAAACTTTGCTTTCCTGGTAAGCTAGCAGGTATAATTGGAAACAAAAATAAACTACTTATTTTTTGCCTGAATAACTAGTTATTTTTGTTCGACTTGTCCACAAATTCATGTAGTTATTTTTTGACTCTAGGAGTACTAAAAAATATGTACCCAAAAAAATTTTGCCGTCAGTGAGAATCGAACTTGGACACAAACTAACCATTCATTTTTACTGACTAACGTCTTACTCAGTACACATAGCGTCCTAAGTGACAAAAACTCTATTTAGTTTAAAATACTTTTTAAACATTTTGTTATAAAAAACTAACAGCTTCAGAATGGGGTTGAACCAACAACCTTCTGATTGTTAATCCGGCGCTCTAGCCAACTCATCCACGTGATTGCAGTATCACTTTGCTATTATACTATTGAGTACTTATTAATGTAATACAGAGTAGGCAAATAATAATGACGCCTCATTACCAAGAAACTACTTTAATAAGTAGTTGTTATTACCGAAAACCAAAGAGTTTTTGCTGGGGACTAGGTGAAGTTAAGGAGATTCTGAGTCAATTGGTATACCTTTGGGGGGTTCGCAAATATGTTACTGCTGTAGTTTAATTATTAAAACTGTGCAAGACAACGTAATTAAATAATAAAAAATTTTAAAAGGCTACCACATTATTTTACAAAAAACTGCAATAAAAGTGTTCTATCAGTCCAGATGTATTTTCAATTGGACCACAATTTTGTACACAATTTTTAAATTAACTTATTAAAATTTAATATATATGAGTGATTTGGTACATGAATGATTGATATTGAATCTTTTCGCCCAACCTAACAATTAAATATATTTTAATATAAATCTGGAAATCTTGAAAAAAATGGAATACATATTATATGACATATTATCAAATGCATTCTTTTTCTGCAAACACATAATTGTAACATTCAACCTTATTTTCTATTACTGCTCGATGCAGCCATTTTGCAATTCTAAATTTATTACAATCAGATTTGCTTTCGATATCATATCATAAGGACTTGAAAATAATTCAATTTTTTTTTATTAAATTTTTTTTCCCAACCCCCTACAAAATTGAATCAGGTACCACATTTTGATAAACATTATTCTAAACAGTTAAATTTTAAATACTTTTTTCTCCTAAAGAATAACTGATGAAAAGTATTTAAAACCTAAATATTAAGATTATAATAATTTTTATATAACTTTGAATTTTTAAATTTGTTTTTTCCCAAAATTTTGGTTAGAATGCTATTTAATTTTTAAAACAAAGTTGCATATTTAAAGAAATAAATTTAAGCTTAGGTTAGGTTAAAAAGGGTAGCGTCTTCACGCCTCCAACCAAAGACCATTCGGTCCATTGTGATCCCTTTATAAATGCCAAATAAAGGCCAAGAAAGAAAGAGACAGAGAAAGAGAGAGAGACTTTAGTAGATAAGGCAATGGAAGAAAAATGTGGAACCTATCAATCAAAAACAACTAGCCACCCCCCCCCCCCCCTAAGCCACTTTATCCCCATTACGAATTCTATAAGGTTACTAAGTTCTTTGCCCGTAGCCTCCTTTAATTCGGCCATCCAAAACATTTCAGTACGCTAACAGAGTACTACTACTCTACTGTCTCTAGCTCCCCCACATCATTGCACGTCATACAGAAGTCTGACTGATGTACCAATGTCCCACTTAATAGTCATATTTCCTATTGCTGAGTGACCAGTGATCATATTACCCTTAGATTCCCACGACTCTTGCCCAGAAGATGTTTCCAATCTGCTAGTTTAAGACTAGGACATAACGCTCTAGATACCTTGCAGTCCCTTCTATTCCTACAAGCATGATTCATTCTTCCTAAAGTCCATTCCCTTATGACCATAAAATGTGACCCAATTAGAATCCTAAATAAAATTGAGCTTAAATTAAAGAAATTTTCTAAACGTTCAACTTAGAACTTACGATAATTTCAACAACAATGAGAAATTCAAGGAACAGATTTTTTTTTTTTTTTTTGACTAAAATTTAAAAAATTAAATTTAAGAGAATTTGAAAAAAAAAAGAAAAAAGAATTATTTCTAATGATATTAGTCATGAAAAGAAATAAATTTGAGATTAAGCTGAACAAATTTCAAATATGCTTAAACATAGAACTGAGGGTGGCTTCTAAAGTAATGAGAAATTCATCGCACTAAATTACGAAATGTCACTGATGTTTTTTTAATTGGATATTTAAAAAATTAAATTGAGGTTAGATTGAAAGAAAATAGTTTTTAAATATAATCTATACATGCGTGGAACCCTAACAAATGTATACAATTGAAAAATATTAAGATCTAATGATCTAATCTAATGTAAATAGCAGTAAAAATATTTAACAAAGTACTTAAAAGAAATTTTTAAAGAGAAAGAGATATTACACTAATATATTTCTTAAAATAATTCATAAAAATGTGTTCAACTAAGTATAAACATTCTGTCGGGGCGCCTAATGTATTTTCGTTATCACCCATGAGAAAAAACATTTTAGGCGATCAGTATTACGCTTCGGCCTTAATTACTAGAAATTGTAGTCAAAGGATTTCGATCTATTATAAGACTTTTTGCTGCTGATTTCACGTCAGAAACGTTGGATCTTATGCTTTGATCCCCTTGATTTAAATTTGAAACTTGTTGTTGGTTTCTTCTTAATAATTCAGATTTTGAACGTTTCAGCTAGGACATCAATATTTTCTGGTGTTTATTCTTGTTGTTTTTCATTCACTTCTACCATTGCATTAGCATATTGATAATTTTATTTTTTATGACTTTTGTTCTTTGCTTCCTCTATGCTATTATTCCTTGGCCTTCATGGCCTTCATCATATACTTCTCCTTCATATCCTTCAACGTATTCTTTATTATCAGCTACTACGTCGCCATCCTCATCAGCAGTTCTAATCTTTATCTGCTCTGTGGTAGCCTTTTCGGAAACTGACAAAAAATTTACTTCTTTATTGGAATGATGGAAACGGGAACGAAGAAATAATTATAAAATTCTATAGAGGGGATGGAAAAATCAATTTTTTTCCTTTTGGCAGCAACTAAGAACTCAATATTCCCAATTCTGTCGATCGGGATTAAAATGGAGATGTCTATATTTGCGTTAAGAAAGTTAAGATATATTTTAAATATTATATTAAAATCCTTTCAAACTTTCAAACTGGAATTTTAAAGTCTTCTTCCTACAGTTCAAGTAACAGTTAAGTTTGTTTGAAGGCATTTGGACACTCCAAACTACTTATATCATTTGATTTTTCATCAATCAAATCTTCAAAGACGTTCATTTTTTGTATGAAAGATTTAATTCAATCTTATAAAATTTTGAAGTAGGAATAGGAAATTCTATATCCTTGGAAAAATCAATTACTATTTCATTGGAAACTGAGAAATCAATATCCTCAATTCTGCTGACCGGGAGATCTTTTGTTTTGTTTCCCTTAATACGAATAACTAACAGTCCTAGAATTTTGAATATTATTTCATAATCCTCTCGAAGTACGGGACTTTGGAGTATTCTTCTAGTTGTCGAAACAATAGCTCAGTTTGTTTGAAGGTAATGGCACACTTGCAGCATCCATATTTCTGTAAAGTTGTACATTCTTTGTAGAAACAAGTTGTGCTTAATGTCATCACCAACAATTTTAAAATGTATGATTTCCATTGCTATTTTGTCTTTATTGACGATTCATCAATTATTCTTTATCATAATCTCTGTCCAAGAAGAGATTGACGCTCTTAAAAATAGTACAACCCTTGATCATGCAATTTTTTATTAGTTTCCTTGGTAGATAGTACTGTCTCCAGCAGACACTATCCGGTTCGAAGGACCAAATATTGAAGGAACTTTAACGCTGAGTCTTTTTTAATACATAAATAAAAAAAAAAAAAACTAAAATCTAAAATTAAAATAGTACACGTGTCGTGAAGTTAAATTCGTATCTTTATCTTTAAATAAAATCACTTCGAGAAGAGAAGATTTTAAAGATAAATATAATTACACTTTATGTTCAACTAAATTTGAACACAATTTATGTCAGATCTTAAAACTGAGACTGGTTTCTATTACAATAAACAATTCAACACTTTAATTTTTAAAAATTAAATTTGAGGTTAGATTGAAAAAAATTATAATTTGACAAAAACTAAAAAATAAATTTTTTAATAAAATTGGATATTTTAAAAAAATAAATTGAGGTTAGGTTGAAAAATATTTAAAAATTTAATTTATGTGAGAACTTAAAACTGAGGCTGGTTTCTATACAACGCCCTCAAAATTTTATTAAAAAACATTATTTAAAAAAAATTAATTTCAGGTTAAGTTGAAAAAAATTATAATTTGACAAAAATTATAATTTTTAATAATATTGTATATTTAAAAACATTAAATTGAGGTTAGGTTGATGTTCGATGTTAAACCTTAAAACTGGTGCTGGTTTCTAAAGTAACCCAGCATAAAAAGAACTGAAAAAGAGCTGAAAAAGTAATGATTTTAACATTGTGTTGTCATTAGAAGTAAGTATTTAGTGCTGAAAAAGATCTGCAGAATTTCTTTTTTTTAACTCATGGTTGTCATTTGAAGGATGTTCTTCTTTTATGCTTCTTGTTCATTACTTTTGAAGTACTTCTCCTAAAACTATGTTTATAGAATTTTGTAATTAAAAATCTGATTTAGCCTTATTAACAGACAATAAAAATGCTTTAAATTTGTGAAATTTTAATTTTCTTAGAAATTATTAAAATTTTTTCTGCTAAAAATATATTTATTTTCACTTTTTTGGAAGTAATTATTTTTAACTTCCAAAAAAGCTCAAAATATGCACTTAGTTTTATTTTTGAAATGGTGAAAATGTTCTTTTTTTGGAGGCACTTGATCGTTTTTTGCTGGGAATAGACAATTTAACGGCCTAAAAAATTGTTAAAGTCTTAAATTTTAAAATTTTTTTAGAAACTAAAACCAAAAAATATTTCTAAAGATGTTGGAAACATTTTGAAATGCCAATGACATTTTTTAATAAAATTGGTTATTTATCAAAAATTAAAAAGGGTTTAGGTTGAAAAAAAAATTTTTAAATTCACTAAAAAAATCTAAAAAATTAAATTGAGGTTATGTTGAAAAAAATAAATAAATAAATAAATAAAATAAATCTATGTTTAAAATTGTATGATTGATAATATGCTGCAAAAAATATTTAAGTAGTTGACAGATCTACAAGAAAATTAATTTTAAAATAATTGAAATTTTAAATTACACCCAACATTAACCATTCGAACTACAGTTTTAAATTGCTTGTAGATTTAAAACTAAGGAAATCAAATAATTTTTAAAATATTTTTTTTAGGTTATGGTCATACTCAAACAATTCTCATGCTAAACGAAAGTTTAAACTAAAGTTCTTACATTAAGAAAAAAAAAATAACTAGTTTCCCCAACTGTCATTAGTTAATGACAAACTAAAAACCTGATAATATTTACTTTTTAAAAATTAAATATTTCAAACCAAAATATTAAAAAAATGTTAAATCATTTGTTTAAAAAAACACAAAACTAAATTTATCCAAACATTATTTTTTGGTTAACTTTAGGTTTTAGTTATAAATGTATTCATTTCTATTAATATTTATTATAATTTGAATTATGAGACTAATAAATAAACAGTATTATTTTGCGCAAAACCAAAAAATTAATTTTGGATTAAATTTTGGGTTTCGAGAAAAATAAACATCAACATAATGATTAATAATTGAGTTTTTTTTTTACGTTCTTTTCATAAAAACTCGCTAGACTTTAATATCCAAGTTCATGGTCAAGTTATGAATTTAAGTTTTTTTTTTTTTTGTTTTCTAAATTAGTAATATTATGGCATAAATTAATTATTAATAAACTTCCATTCTACAGTACAAGACAAAATTAAAGGTGTTGGCAAATAGAAAAATAAATGTGTAAACAGAGGAATGTCTGGTCTAAATCTAATTAAGCGTTTTATTTACCAGACAAACATAATTAATCAGTCAAAAAATTGTCTTCAAGAAAAAATAATACGAGTATGCGAAAAGATTTACAATATATGTCTATTGAGGGTAAAATTTTTGCATTGTTAAATAAAAATAAGTAGACATTAACATGGAAAAATACTGCAAATGATAAGATTTTTTGAGGTATATTTTGAGGTTAGATGAATCAAAATATTTAAAAATTTTGTTATTTTTAAATCATTTAATTGCAATTTAGTATTTTAATTTTTTCTAAAGTATTGATAATTTGTTCTTTTAGAAATTTTTTATATACTTCATTAACCATACAACTACTTATGAATATACTTTAAAAAAATCTCATAAAAGCGAAAAATCACCTAAAAATTTGGAAATTCTTAATCAATAAGGAATTATAATTCTAAAATGACGACAAATATCTTGAAAAAATTGAGTAATTATAAACATAACCCAAATTTGTATGTGAATTTTTTGAACGATCTTTCATTGGAACATTTTGCTTGGCAGCTGTTCTATGTTTTATTTATAAATTTATTACAATATCTTAAAAATAATTTCAAAAACTAATGAGGCGTGAAAAATATGCTTTAAAAATAAAAAAAATCTTAGTTTTTTCTGGCTTTAGTTTTTACGACATTTAGCCTTTTTTAAAGTTCAATTTAGCTCCTTTTTTCACCTCCTGGCAACACTGATTTAGACGATAAAATTGTATTATGATTTTCGAATTTTCGACAAATCTTAACACAAAATATCACCGTGTAGAAATACCTTATTTGTTTACCGAACTTCTAGTGTATTCAAAGTATTTAGGTTCATAATTTATACATCAAATATTTTTAAGTTTTTATTTCTATTATTATTATTTTTTTTTTGTTTTAAAACTAGTTTATTTATTTTTTATCTTAAATAATGTCCCAGTAATTATAGGATTTTTTTTTTATTGTTGTCGTCTTTATTATTGCAGTATATTTGTGGTAAAAAGCTAATAATGACAGTACTAACTACACGTATCATACATATTTACAATGTAAATCACAATAAAAACTAAAATAAATATTGGCAAATAAACCTTCAAATATTCAAACAAACATAAAAAAAGTGACTTAAAAGAACGCAAAAAAAAAAGAAAAAAGGGAATAACTTGAATTTTCTAGCAAAAACAACAAACCAAACTTAACAACAAAGCTCTCCAAAATAAAAATGAACACACAAACACTAATATAAAAAACATATAAGAAAACCAGAGACCAGAGAAGAGAAAATATTTTTTTTCTTATGTTTACATGGTAAAACTCACCTTTTGTAAATAATTTCGTTGGTTGCAAAAAGAAGAAGAAGAAGTATTTACACGCGGAAAATAATTAATTAAATAACAATCAAAATAAATTCTCGCTTAGTAGTAGTAGTTCCAGAAGTTTATATGTAAGTAGTTTTGTTTTTTTTTTACAATTTTGAGTTGCGTTTTTTAGGTTTTATGAAGCACTTTAATAAATGTCGTAATTTTTTAGTTGATTGGTTTTATACAATATTTTTTTTTTTTATTATTTTTCTTTTTTGCAGCAGAAAATATAAATAAATTTTATTTTCGCTTTAAATTTTTAATGAAACAATTTCTTTTAATATTATATTTTTTATGAATAATATATATTTTTTTAAATTTTTAAATATTTGTTTAAAACACTAAATACTTTTCTCAAAACTTTAGTTTAGTTTACGCATGTTTTATTTCATTTTTGTTTTTCTATAATTATTATTTTTCAATTCCACTTTGTTTGTTTGATTATAATTTTTTTTTTTCACAAGTTTCTAATTTTTAAAGCCAGCCATCTGCCAAGCTAGCCAAAATAAGACTAAATTGTCTACCGAAATGTTTTGGCTTGGTAAAGAAACTCAACATACGGAACCAAAAAAAAAAAAAAAATCAAAAAAAAAAAGCCAACAGAGACATAAAATTTATCGAACGATTTGTTGAAGTTGATTGTATTGTTTGGAATAAAAATAACTAAAATAAAACAACAACAAAACTCAAGATCTTCCGCTATCATAAGACAGCCAGCAGAAAAAATTAAACCGAAATTCGTTAAAGACTTGAGTGCTTTTTTTTTTAGCAACAAGTCACAGTTGTTGTTTATTTTGCTTTTAGTTTTTTTTTTGTTTTTTTTTTGCCTCAGGTGATCACTCAATAAACATTTTAAAAATTGAGTCAAAATCGTAAGCATTTTAGTTTTAATGATATTTGCCTTTAAATTAATGTAAACAGCTTTATATTGCAAGTGAAAAATCAAGTTGGAGTGCTATATTCGACTGTGCAGAATCTTATATACCCTTCACCGGTGTTGAGATTTTATATTAAAAATTAAAATATATATTTTAAAGTTGTTGAAACAACAACAATATCAAATGAAAACATTAATTAAAAAAATAAAGTTATCATTAATTAAAATTTATTTTGAAAATTTATTGATCGATTACATTGATTTAAAAATTCGAAATTCTAGAAAAATATTTGTGACAGATCTGAGCAAGAACGAAGTTCGTAGCTTATATAGGGGCTTCAAAAGTGCAAAAATCGTTTTGGCCAATATCTTGAGTTCATTTCTTTAGCGCAAAAATTCTAATAAAAAATCCGAATTTTCTGTGAAAGAATAAAAGGTCTAGCTTATATAGGGGTTTCATAAAATCAAATATGATATAGCTTATTGTTGTTGTTGCGTTTCAGTATTCATAGAAACAACAACAATATGCAAAGTAGCCATTAAATACATAAAAAAAGATTTGCAAATAATTCGTTTATTTATAGACCGATTTGGTTGATTCAAAAACCGAAATTTTAAAAAAATATTTTGAACGATCTATATAAGAACGAAGCCCATAGCTTGTATAGGAACTTCAAAAAGTGCAAAAATGCATTTTTGTCGATATCTTGGATACTAGTGAACCGATTTTGTTCATTTCTTCCGCAAAAAATTCAAAAAAAAAAATAATTTCGAATTTTCTGTGCAAGAAAGAATACGCTAGTTTATATAGTGGCTTAGAAAAGTCGGAAACAAAAAGGTTTTTTGTAGGTATCTTCGGTTTTTTTGGTGATATCTCTGCTATTTATGGATCGATTTTGTTCTTTGTGGGCTTTCTAAAAACTAATTTCAATAGACAGACGGACATTATTATATCGACTTTCGCATCAATAAGGATCCACAATATATATACTTTTTGGGATCCTAGATGAATATTGTAGAAATTACAAACGGAAAGACAAACTTATATATACTTCTTACATCTGTGGTGAAGGGTATAATAATTATTAAAAGTAAATAAATACATACAGATGTAAGTAATACATAAATAGCCAAAAAACTGAAATAAAGACCATTCGAACTGAGTATTGTCTGGGATGTGTTTCAGGACCTTGTTCCAAAATACTTGAAATAATTTTTCAATTTTCTCACTTCTTTCCAGTCACTATCGAACCGCCAAAGTTTTAAGAGAAAAGTCCAATTGGAAATGGAGGAAAGTAACTTCTTGGCAGCTGGTGTTACAATTTCTAAAATGGGTTTGAATGTAATTTCAAGTCTAGAACCTACATACTGGATGTCTATCTGATTGCGATAAAGCAATGATCAAGATTTAATGAAACGAATGGTGTTTCTCGTCGTTATTAGTATGTTGCAACGACATTTTTCGATAATTTTGTTACGATTCAGTTCGGAACGAAATTAGAGATGATACCAGTTCAAACAATAGTTGCATGGTCCTGGATTTCTTTGATTGAAGAAGTCCAGGACCATGCCGTGAGATTTCAGGCCATTAATCACATTAAGTAAATAATCGTAGTAGTTTTCTGTATCTCAGTCGATGATTTTAACTTAGGATAGGACAGTAACAGTGAATCTACACTTATGGGTTTCAAAAACATAGTATTCCGTCATTACAAACACCAGAATAGGCAATTATAATTAAAAAATCTCCAAACAAAGATTGCAATCATATTTGGACGGTTACGTGTACTCATTATTCGATTGGAACTACCGTATATATCGGTATTAGCAACTGTATATAAAAAAATAATTCGGTTAGCATAGCCAACTAAAGATCGACAGATGCTGATGAAAAATAAGAAAAATAAAATTTCTATAAATTGGTTTGTTGAAAGAGTGCTTTAAACATTAAAGTATCTTACCATTTCCAGTTTTTTGATCTTTTCTAAATGGATACTTAATCTTGAATGATGGCTGTGGTATTACCTAACATAAAATACAAATTTTGTTTCAATATAAAATTTGTACGTATTTTATTTTTATTGGTAATTTCTTTTTCGTACTTATAAAATATCTTAAAGTTGTGAGTAAAAATTGCAGGGATCTAAAATATATTCATATGTAATAATTACTCGTTCTTTTTAAAATTCTCCAGATTATTAAGGATTTATGTTTGTGCTCCTATCATCCTGTTAACTTTTATCAAAAATTCTCATTTCACCGAATCGTATTAATTTTTCATCAAATATTCTTCTCAATCTCAAGAGCTTTGATATAATTTTTTTAAAATATTTGTTAAACACGAAGGTTTTTCTAAAATTGATAATTATTAAAATCGTTTGACAATGATTTTGCATAAATTTGAAAGTAATTGGGGAATAAAATCTTTTTCAAATTAACTAATGCATTTATTGTAAAATTATTTAAAATCTGATTTTCAAATGTATTTCAAAATTCTTTCTGTGAAATTTGGGGAATCAAAATCAAGAAATATTTAAAGCTGATATTTCTTAATGAAGCTTCAATAAATCTTAAACGAAAAAAAAAAAAAAAATTTTCGTTCCTGAACTCAAACTTTAAAGTCAAATCAGTTGGAAAATATTTTGTGAAATATATTAAAATTATCATGTTTCAAAGGCCTGAGTTTTCTAGTATCCTGCTAATTTTCTACCTCAAAATTGTGGTGAGTCATTCTCAAGTTGTAACTTTGAAAGTGTGTCACGAAGCAAGAGTTTGTGAGAGTAACGTGAATTTTCTCCCTGATATAAGGTGTTAAAAATAGCAGGAATTTTTATATTGGAATTTAAATCTATGTGAGTATTTAGTTTCTAGTTTTTCCGGAAAAAATACTAATGGAGAAAAAAAAGTGTCGCAAATGTAACCCCCTAAAATTAAAGATGTATAAAACTAAGCCTCAAAATATTTCACGTGAGCTGGACCATTTTTGAAATACCTAAAAAAGGGTATAGTTGTCGATCAACAGTGTACATAATTTTTAATATTTTGTAAAAAAAAAATCCCAATATATGATAGACAAATGACGTTTAATACATAATGAGTGAAAAACAAAATTTAAATTAGTTTTCATTTTCGCGAAATTAAAATTTTAGTAAAATGTTCTATGAAAGTTTGAATATTTTGGACATTTTCCATTGTAATGTATATTTTAGGACATCATTGGATAGGTCTCATTCAATACTATTAATATATGTATGTATTCACTTAATCCCTTAGTTACCCTTTAGTTTAGTAATATTTTGGGATTTCAGGTCCATAATTGGTTGAGTTAATTTTTGTATCAAATAAGTGGTTAGCTAAGAAAATAAATGTTACCAGACTAAATTTCAAAAATCTCTTTAATTCTATTATTAATGCGGTTTTAAAGGAACTTATTATATTTTTCATTAATTCATTTGTATTTAAGTATAATAAATACTTCCAAGTGACTTATTTGTAAAAATTGCTAATTTAGCATTTTGGGAACAAAATGCATAAAATTGACTCTCTTGCTGTTAAAAGATTAATTAGGTATAAACCTCAATAGCATCAGGATAGACCATATCAATGGTACATTAAAAATCAATATATGTTGAAAAATGTCCAAAATATATAAAATTATATGTTTGAATAAAGAAAATATGCAAAAAAAAAAACGTTAGTAAGATCTTAATATTCCGCGACTGAAAAGAGACATAACAATTATTCAAATGAATATTCCAGACCTTAGTATGCCTCTATAACAACTTGCAGTTAATTTTCTTTTAACGAAATTTTTTGATATTGAAAGAAATATGTATATGTATTTTTAGAGGTGTTTTGAAATTGGTTCAGCTCACGTAAATTTCAACATTTAGAGATGTAAAATTTGGGTATCATATAAGAACAGACCAATCTTCATTTCTCGTGGAGTACATTTGCAACTTTTTTCGTGAGGCTCTTTAATGTACATATGTATACCAAATACACACATATGTTTATACTCTTCTCTTGAGCTATTTCTAGCCAATACAACAACAAATATATTTATTGTTTGTTTGATTTACACTAACAATTTACACTACACTGTGTACAACCCTCGTCTTGTGAAAACATTTCGTTGTTTTTGTAAACGCTCTTAGTTGTGTTAAGAAAAAAATGAGCGAGCTGTTATCAAAATAATGGGGGTTTTATTTTTGTTTCTAAAAATATTGTGTTATTTTGTTTTGTACTATTTGGTTTGGTTTTTTTATACTCTTTTTTTATATAATTCTCATTAAGTTTATTTTTTTTTAACATAAAGAGTTTTCTTTATGGTGTGTATATTTTGTCATTGGTAAAGGAGTGAACTGACGTTCTACCCTATTACTAAGGTCGGGTGATGATTCAGGATTATGATCTCTCTTGATTACAATCACTCCCACGGTTCCGACGGGGTTGCTCCTGTCTGGAATTTGTGGCTGAACTGACGGCCTAAGACCAACAACAATTTGTATTAAATTAATTTCAGTGTTTTTTTTTTTTTTTTGGTAAAAAAAACTAAAGTTTTTAAATACATTATTAGTTTTGCAAACGGTTCAAAATTATAAGTATGCAGTTTTATTCGTTTACATGATGTTAAAAACAATACACAACTCGAACTTGGCACACACTAACTAACCATTCATTTTTACTGACTAACGTCCTACTCAGTATACTATCTCTCTCATAGCAGCCTAAGCGACAAAACCCTATTTAGTTTAAAATATCTTTTTAGATATTTTATTATAAAAAAAACGAACAGCTTCAGAATGGGGTTGAACCAACAACCTTCTGGTTGTTAATCCGGCGCTCTAGCCAACTCATCCACGTGATTGCTGTATTACTGTGCTATTATACTATTGAATACTTATTAATGTAATACAGAGTAGGCAAATAAAAATGACGCCTCATTACCAAGAAACTACTTCAATAAGTAGTTGCCATTACCGATAACCAAAAAGTATTTCCTGGGAGAGTATGGAAATGATTAAAAGATCATATAGTCTTTAAAGGGAATCCCCTTTATAAAAATGGAAACATTTGAAAGAGAAATTAGAGAAAATTTTTTATAAATATTTTTTTCAAATATTTCCAAAATTCTTAATAGTCAGCTATTTGTTTAGCGAGAAAGTATGATTTTAGAAAAGTATATGGTGATCGCCTTAAAAATGTGTAATACATTTGTTCTTTAATTATTTTTCTGTAGAAAAACTGGCGATTTTAGAAAAAAATTAACTAAAAAAAATCATAACCTTTCTAAAAATCATACATTGTCGCCGAACATGCTAATAACTGCAGAAAATTTTGCAAATATTCTAATAGATGTTAAATGTTCATTTGAATTCAAAATTTTTTGTGCAATTAATTTCATTGTTTTTTATAATAAATATCAGATAGAGTTAATTTTGTGATTTAAAAAATTTTAGTATTTTTACTTTTGAAAATTTTGTTCATTTCTAATCCTTTATTTTAAAATGTAAGTATTACTGGCATTATTACTTTAAAAATTTTATGCAAAATAGTTTTAAAATTCTGCAAATATCCAGCAAAAACTTTTTGGTTTTCGGTAATGGCAACTACTTATTAAAGTAGTTTCTTGGTAATGAGGTGTCATTATTATTTGCCTACTCTGTATTACATAAATAAAGCGCTGGATTAGCAACCAGAAGGTTGTTGGTTCAACCCCATTCTGAAGCTGTTAATTTTTTTTATCAAAATGTCTAAAAAGATATTTTAAACTAAATAGAGTTTTTGTCGGTTAGGACGTTATGTGCGTGATGGTGTACTGAGTAAGACATTAGTCAGTAAAAACGAATGGTTAGCGTGTGTCCAAGTTCGAGTCTCACTGACGGAAAAATTTTTTTGTTTTTTTTTTATTTTTGTTTTCGTTTAGGTACATATTTTTGAGTACCCTTAGAGTCAAAAAAATAACTACATGAATTTGTGGACAAGTCGAACAAAAATAACTAGTTAAAGTAGTTTATTTTTGTTTCCAATTATACCTGCTAGCTCACCAGGAAAGCAAAGTTTTTGCTGGGTATTTTCTCTCGAAAGTGCAACTACGTCGGCACACCGGGCAGTTGATATGTTTCGCTTTTACTATTGAATTCTCATATAGTTAGAGATAGCATCTTTTGAGTAACGCTTTAGTGCGGATTGGAAGATTCGAATTAGGATTTTTTATTAGACAGTTTTTACTACGATATAGTAGATCTTAATACGTAACGTACAAAATTTATTAAGTCGTTACGAATTGTGATCTTAGTAACACCGTTCGGGAAGAAATGTGCCACTAGGAGATAGTTCCTTTTGAGTAACGCTTTAGTGGGGATTTGAAGATTCGAATTAGTGACATTCAATACTGACTAAAGCGATAGTGGCACAGTTCTTCCCGAACGGTGTTACTAAGTAGATCATAATTCGATAGTAAAAGCGACGCATATCAACTTCCTGGTGTGTCGATATAGTTACGCTTTCGATAGAAAATGTTTGCAGGGGAGTATCTGACTCTAAGAGTGTGTTAGTAAAAAAAGTACCTAACCTTGTGTATGTGTTAGTAAAAAAAGTCTTTTCTTTATTGTTGAAAATTACAGTAAACTCATTTTTTTTAATCAGATTTTATTATAAAATTTTAAGTGTTCCACGAAAATTATTTCTTTGATTTTCAATAAATAAAATATTGTTGCAAAAATTATTCTTAAAATCGATTGAAATTCATCACAACTTTTCAAACCGTTCGATTTGAAAACGATCGATTTGCATCACTTACCTGATTATAATGTTTTAAATTGAGTAAAAAGTTGTTTAATTATGTATAAATATTTTAATTTTCAAGAATATTTGAAATTAATTAAAATTTTGTTTTATTTAGATTTATGACATTAATTCAGTTACGTTCACAACTAAATAGCAAACTATACTTAAAAATAAATAATAATAATAATAAGTTATTTCCTATAACAAAAGAATTGAAAGGTTTGTTTGTTTGTTTGAAATTCTAGCAAAACTAGTAAAAAACAGAAATTAAAAAAAAGTTTTCAAAAATAAACGTTTACCTTTGTGTTTTTTCTTTTGTTTTGTTTTTCGTTTGCCAAAATATTTTCCCAAATTTTTTTTATTTAAATAAAAATTTCACACACAAATACTTTCTAATTAAAAAAAAAAAAAAAAAAAATGAACAAATATAAATTTCATTCATAATTTTTAATTATTTGTTTTCAAACTCTTTGACAATTTTTACAAATTCGTTTTTTCAACAACTTTCTATTTACTAAAAATATTAAAAATTTCTACCCTGTATGGAAATTTAGTATGTTTTTTCTGTGTTAAATAATTAAATAACTTGTATCGAAATATTTTTTGGCTTTGAAATTTATGAAAATATCATATAAATTTGTTTATGTTTTTTGAGAAAACGACTCGTTTTTCAAAAAACCTCTATATGTGAAAATAGCATAAAATATAGCAAAAGAGAAAATTATTTTCTCTTGAAATGTCTACTACTTTTACTATTTTCATGTACACAGAAAATACTTGGAAAAATAGTAAAACGAGTAAAAATATCATGTAAACGAACAGACCTATAGTTTAATTAATTGCCAAAATTTTTTTTGATAGGTTGACTGTTGTATTGGTTTTTACAAAGTTTATTTTGGTAAACATACTCTCCATAACATAACGCACAGAAAAAATCATCCAACACCCACCTTAGAGTAGACCAATCGACTCAGAATCACTTTTTGGGTCGATTTAACGATGTCCGTCCGTCCGTCTGACTGGTTGGCTATCCGTCTAAACCTTGTGCACAAAGTACAGGTCGCATTTTTTAATTCAATGAAATTTGGCACGTAAGAGTTTCATGACACAAGGACGAAGAGTATTGAAATTGGTTATGATCGGTCCATTATTTCACCTAGCCCCCATACAAATGTCCTCCCGGAATAGGGGTTTAACGATCATAAATGCCTTAAATATAGCAATATTGTAATGAAATTCAGTGTAAGGAAGTTTTGTATAAGTTTTAATCTTTGTGCCAAATTCCATGAAGATCGGTCCATAATTGACCATAGCTCCCATATAAAGCACTCTTCCGAAAATTACTTTAACTTGCATAAATCACATACACATGTTAGTATATTCGACACAAATAAGTTTTATATAATTAGAAATAATAGTGAAAAATTTTATGAGGATCACTCCATAATTTACCATAACTCCCATATAAGCCCACTTTCAGGAATCACCCTAAAGTGCATAAATTCATAGACATATTAGTATTTACCTAATATTATATATTCGTATATTTTACACTTAGTAAAAGTATCGGTCCACAGTTCTCCACATGCCTAATATAAGATCCCTCTACGAATTTTGATGGACATGCACAATGGTGTGGGGTATTATATGGTCGGGCTTGGCCGACTACAACTTTCTTACTTGTTGTATAGTACAAAACTCCAAATTAATAAAAAAAAATACGCAAAAAGTGCTAAACAAAATTCCAAAAACTACTTCAAAAGTGCCAAGTGCTAGATTCATTTGTTTTCGTGCTAAATGAGTTTAAAAAGCGCTAGATCTAGCACTAGAAGTGCTAAATTGGCAACACAGATCCTGTGCTATATAACCTAGCGTCTACATTAGGCAAATTTTTATCAAAACAAACATCAAAATCAGTGCGAATATATACAAGGTAACCTTAGTTAAACAGCTGATTATTATTTTGGTTGTTACGGTTGTCAAAAATAATAATATAAAAAATAATAATGAATACGCCATATTGTTGTTTTTGTGCAACTGTTGCCACCTTCCACAAATTCGTGTTAAGTTTGTAGACACTATGTAACAATATTAAAAGGCTTAAAATAACCTTGACCCTTATATTTTTAGAAAATAAGACGAATAGGACGAATGTGTCCGGTAATGATACATTAGGACAACACAATTCCCTAATAACAAATCATTAATATTAAAAATTAACGTTATATAGATGAAAAATTTCCATAAAATTCTTGTCGTGCACATATAATTATTTTCTACTCGCAGAGAAAAAATATGGTTACAGCATTATCACTACAACAATATTATGCTCTGATTGTTAATTTTCTGTGTTCGTGATAACAATGTCTTTGTTTAAAATTTATAAAATATATGATATATATGTTTGTCATATGTCATATTTTTATTATATATTAATATGACAAAATTAAACAATATGATCAGATTGAATAACTATATGATAACATGGGAAAATAATATGATCAAATGGAAACATAATATGACAATTTGGTATTTATTTATTTAATAGCTAATTAAATTATAATTTCATACAGGCTACCATGTGTATATTATTCTTAAAGCTATTTACAATAAAATGTTGTTCATAATCATTCAATAATAAAGTCTTGTTATTTAACTAAGTTTAAAATAATACTCTTAAAGCGGATTGGATTTACTGAGAAATCCATATATAGCTAAAATTCATGGGATAATTGGTTCGAAAATATTTGATTTTTAAAAGAGTATAATTTCTAGTTAGACGATTTGGGATTACAAATTCGATTTTACGATACAGGAACTCGAAATTATTTGAACTAAAATAATTTTACTAAATTACTAATGAATATTCATATATTTTTGCTTCTATTTTCAACAGTAAGGAGATGATTAAGCTGTAATCGACTTTCATATGATGGTAAATTAATATTAGGATTCCATGGAAGATTATGAAGACAAAGTAAGAGAAATTGTTTCTGTATCGATTCAATTTTCTTTATATGAACTTCGTATTGAGAATCCCAGATCACGGAAGCATATTCCTGGATTGGTCTTATGAGAGATGTGCATAATTGCTTGGAAACGTAAGTATCATTAAACTCCCTTCCCCAGCGCTTCAGGAAACTTAGAACTCCTTTTGCCTTATTAACGATTTGTGAAACGTGGAAATTAAAGGTTAGTTTACAATAAAGCAACACACCCAGATGAAAAAATCCTTCGACTAGATCAAGTTGACATTCATTTATGGTGTATCTACAGAGTACTGGACTTTTTCTGTAGAATATTATGTGTTTACATTACTAATAATACTCGTATAATAATATATAATAACATCAAATCATAATCTGATAGAATGGGATTGTTCAATTATATGTAAAACTAGAATCATAACAAACCATAAATTCAGACACAATATGACAAAATGGAATCATAATAGTTATTACTTACAATCATTTCTATTTTTCTCTGCGACATATATTCCAATCATAATATGTTGCTCTTAGATTATGGTCTCTACAATTATATTTTTTCTCTGCGTGTATGAAAATTTTAAAAGTCAATTAATTTTTGCCTGACTGACTTTTGAAGCTCTAATAAACATAAAAGCAATAAAAAAAGATTTGCATTTGAAATGTGTATTTTTACACAAATAATTATTATTTGTTATTTATTTACAGAAAATTACAACCAAGCAAAATTGTCTGTAGACAACTCTCTAGATCTTCGCAGTGCTTGAATAGGAACATTGTGGCTATTTGTAATACTAGCTTAAGGAGAATCTTTTCCAAAACTTCTTTTACATTGAGATATTTAAAAACTTGAAATTTTAATTGGATATTTTCGAGTGAGGTATCACTGGAAATATAGTTTCATAATTGTGTAGTTTATTCTTTCTTTGTATTTAATCTGAACCCAGTGTGGAGTATGCCTGTAGTGGGCTAGAAAAGCATTTATTAAGTCTTGATAACTTTTACAATGTATTCTTTATAATTAGGTCAATGAACTAATTTGTTTTCGCATGATCCAGAGAGGAAGCGAAATTATTAAAATCCATATACTGTTAAGCTTCTTGTACGAGCAGCATTTTCGTGCTAGAGATGTCAATGTCCCCGGGGCAGTAAGGGAGTAAAAAGTTCCTCAATTTCAACTCTTAAATGGGGACTAAATATTCACTGACCTAGTTGATAAAGCCAACTTCCTGACTGAAATATTTACAAGTAATTCATACTTTCCGGAAAGCAATCAACTGCCCTAACTTGAAGGAGTATTAGTAATTATGCCAAATATATTTTTTAGAGTTCGTTCTGCTAAAAAAAGCTTAAGCAGATCTTAACATAAACAAGTCTCGTCTTGAAGTAATCCTCTTCGACATAAACATGTCCATACATTTGGAGTACAATATACCATGACGGTGAATATCCTACGTGTTGGAAGATTGTTAATGTATTGCAAATTCCCAAAAAAAATAACAATGAAGATTATCGTCCAATAGCTATTTGTTCGGCGCTTTTCAAATTCTTGGAGAGCGTGGTGAACTACAATCTTGCTAAATGTTTGGAGTTCAACAATTTACTAAGTGATCGGCCGTGTTAGTTTCATAGAGGGAGACATGGTAGATTTCTTATTGGAAAGACGGTGTCGGTTCATTCTCATGATCAATACAGGGTACCGCAAAGCTCCGTTCTTTCTCCTACTTTATTTCTTATTTTTCGTAATGTAATGACATTCTTTATCCAACTTCCTATCCTATCAACTCTTTTGCTCAAATGACAGCAACATTTGCCATTCAACACGTGGCGGATCATGTTGCTTCATCTGTATTTATGAGTGATATAAATATTAAGGAATCAGAAGCCTTTGATGTTCTGGGCATTAGAATACAGTGTAATGTTTGTTGGACTGAACATATTTTTTAAGTGTCGAAAGAAGCATTTAGGTTCAACTAATCTTCTTACTATTTATATCCCCTATAACCGACCGAAAATGGCATTCAACTTACACGTATGGGTCGATGCTTCAAAGCCTATTTTGGAGCTTCTCGAGTTGGAATTTAGAATCTAAGATGTTTTAAAAGATCTGCATTAGATCAATCAGTAAGATTCCTCTATAAGAGATTATCGTTTGGTAAACTGTGAATTCTGTTGGCCACCTTAGACATTTTCTTAAACCTATGAACTTTGGATCCGTTTTATGATGAAGAGATAATTTCTGTTACATGTTTCGTGTTAAACCAAACTTTAGATTTATGAAAAAAACAGCTTTAGGCTGCTGTTTGTTTCTTAATTGGATGATTCAGCAGTTTTACATTAGAATCGTCCATAAATTATCTCAATTCCCTAGAAATAATTATAAATTTAAATCACCAACCTTCAGTTGGTGTCCGTTAGCAAGTTAAACTGCTAAAGAACGTATGTATGTATGTAAGTTTTTACGCTAAAAATTAGCAAATTTTAAAATCTTAGATGTTTTTAAATTTTTTACCTCTCATTTTTAGAGTTAATTTAGTAAAAACAAATTAACTTAGTTGTAATTTGTAGCAATTATAATTTTCCAAACATGTAAAAACCATTAAAAAAATTTGTTGTACAAAAGAAAAAAAAAATCACTCAAATGTGTGAATAATAAATACACGAATGATATACACTTTTTTTAATTTATGAATGTCTGAACTCACTGCTGGTTTATTATTAATGTCGATCTTGTTTTTCTTTTTTGGTTTTGGATGGGTGACGCACAATGTAAAAACTACGTCACCAGGTGCACGTAAACCGTCATAAAATAAAAACAAAGAAAACTAAAAAAGGAGAAATGTTGCAACTATTTAAGTCAGTTCACAAATAAATGCATTTCCGAGTCATAAGATTCGCTCTTCTGTTCCCAGCAAAAACTTTTTGGTTTTCGGTAATAACAACTACTTATTAAAGTAGTTTCTTGATAATGAGGCGTTATTATTATTTGCTTACTCTGTATTAAATTAATAACTACTCAATAGTATAATAGCACAGTAATACTGCAATCACGTGGATGAGTTGGCTAGAGCGCCGGATTAACAACCAGAAGGTTGTTGGTTCAACCCCATTCTGAAGCTATTAGTTTTTTATAACAAAATGTCTAAAAAGATATTTTAAACTAAATAGAGTTTTTGTCGATTAGGATGCTATGTGCGAGATGGTGTACTGAGTAAGACGTTAGTCAGTAAAAACGATTGGTTAGTGTGTGTCCAAGTTCGAGTCTCATTGACGGCAAAATTTTTTTGTTTTTATTTTTTTTTTTTCGTTTAGGTACATATTTTTGAGTACCCCTAGAGTCAAAAAATAACTAGATGAATTTGTGGACAACTCGAACAAAAATAACTAGTTATTCAGGCAAAAAATAAGTAGTTTAGTTTTGTTTCCAAAAGCAAAGTTTTTGCTGGGTTATTATACATAAATACTGGTCTTGTTTTTGAAATGATATTTGTTTGAGTATTTTCAGTGGGCAAATTTTTTTTTTGTTTTTAATACTCCAGGTCTACAACTGAGATTAACGCTGAACAACTATTTTGTTTATATTATGTTAAATCTTAAATAAGGTGCACGTGTAAACATGTCCTTTTTATTTAAGAAATTCGCACTAATATTTTTTTTTAATGTAAAACAATCATTAGAAGAAAACAATTTTATGAAAACTATTGTTTTTTTTTTTTAGGAATTTCCAAAATATACAAGCATCAACGATCTCACGCACTTTTACTCTTCGGTCTACCAACACCATATCGTGGATTTTTTCGACATTTTCGGGTGTACTGACCTCAATTGGCCATCCAGAACGTTCGTTTTTAAAATGATTTTCACTCTCAAGGTTGTCAACTTTGGCCCACTGAAGCGCTGTGCATGCTTCAGCTACATATGCTAGCCAACAATATTCTGAAAGCTTAACTCCTCCTCTATCGATGTTCCTTGTTTCATAATAATCGGTTCAGTGGTTTAAAAGATTCAGACTTATTACCAGGTATTTTGCAATTGGCCCCACTGTACATTCTTGATTTCTTTAAAATTCAGTTTTCTTCATCGTTATCAGATAAATTTGGAGCAAGAAGTTTTTATTAAAGACATGGTGCATAAATACAAACTTTCGTGTGTGTGTGTATTTTTTTGACAGTTCATCTTATAAGATAGTTGTGTAGAGAAATCTCATGACAAAAGTCTTATAATACTAATATATAAATCTATGCATGAAATAATTCTCTCAGAGAGCAAATTTAACACTTTCTGACAGAAAAATCTTACATATTATGTTATGTCTAGATGGGCTGTTACGCTACGTCTAGACAAGCAATTTTTTTTTGTATTAAGACAAACGTCAAATTTTTTGTCTGTATGACAGATAATTTTTTATCTTTATCCATTTGCAGAGTAACGTAAATTTATGCTATTTTCACAACGTTTTTTTCAAAAGCTCTTATTTCTTTACTCTGCCTCTCTGTTGGTGTTGCCATTGTTGCAAAATAAATCATATATGTTTACATTAAATTTAATAAAAAAAATAAATTTAATAAAGAAAGAAAAGAAAGCTTTGTTTTATATTTTTTATGTATGAAGGGAGTTTAACAGAGGAAGAAAATAATTTTTTATATATTTTTTATGTATGTAAAATGTAAAAGCCGTCTTCGTTCCCGACGGACTTCTCTCTGAGAACTGGAAACAATCACCGTCGCTGATTTCATGTGTTTGGGCTCTAACTGAGGTCTCCTTGTATAGATTCGTCCTGTTTTTGACGTTTGTCTTGATAAAAAAAAATTTTTTCCAGTATAGACTCAACATTACTCTTGTCCAAGATCTATTGTGATGAATATCACAGTATGTGTAGAGTTGCATTTTAAGTTAATCAACAAATTGATAAATATTTATTAAGAACCTTATCTAACATTTTAGCCAACCAATCATATTTTTATATAATTTCTTCTATTACAAAGTCGTTTCATTACTTAATAATAATAATTTTGCGCTACTTTAGTAAACATTAACTTAAGTTATTAAGTTTTAATTTTTTTTTTTGTTTTTGGTAAATTTTGCACAAATATTTATTTACTTCTCATTTTTTGCTGACATATAGTATGTCAATGTTGTATTTTTTTCTTCTTGCATCTTAACTCAGCAGAAATTTTATATTAATTTAAAAATTAATAATTTTAATTTGATATTTCTTTGTTGTATTTTATTTTATGTTTAATAGTTAAGATTTTTGTGGGTTAAATATTTTTTGACATGAAGAAATAAAAAATAAGGTGAAGGTAATAGAATTTCTGTTATAATGAAAAATTAGGAAATTAGTATTTAAAATAATTTGGTAAATATTTCTTCTTGTTAGAAAGTAAAAGAAATAAGTTTAAATTGAATATTTAACGTAAATTTAATAACACTGTGCGACAAATGGTAGGGGTCAGTGATCGGGAAGGGTTCAAACTACCGGGGAAAGTTATATCGGTAAAAAAGAAGTTATACGTGTCCCGGCGTTTCGCTGGGTCACGTATAGAAATCGAGATATATTGATTTGAAGTTAGTAACTATCATATAGGGGAAATTGTGACCTTTGGTGGTCTTTTCTTTGACATAACTCGAGAACCACCAGTCCGATTTTGCTGAAACAAAAAATTAGGAATTACAATTCCTTTAATCATACAACGTTCATACAACGTTTCGCTACATAAGCAACAGTTTCGCAGTTATAAATAAATGTATGAAAAAAAAACTATTTTTTGCCTAAAAAATTCAATTTTTTTATTTTTAATTCATAAAAAATCCAAAACGGTAAAAAAAGTGTCAAGTCCTATTACTTTCACGTAAAGTCACATAACCTTTAAACAAAATGACTATGTCTCATCATGAAAATCGATGGACGCGTTTCGCTTTTATTCACAATTAAGTGAAGGTATCTCATTTTGACAAGAATATTGATTTTATGTTTCAATGAATTTGGATAATATTTATTATATATTATTTATTATAATTATTAACACGTACAATTAAAAATTATTACAGGTAATTATTAGGTTATTACATAGATACATAGGTTATAAAAATCGATGAACGCAAAACTTATTTTCGTTTGTTTGCGCCCTTTACTTTCTTGCGTGGTGGTTCGACCACTTGTTCAGAGTCGTCTTCGATATCCGGTGAATTTGACATTAGGCTCCAAATTGTTGCCTTCTTTCAAAAGCTGGGCAAGTTTTTTATGCTTCACGTTGAGAAAGGTTTAATTCTGCAACAATCTTGTCCATTCTTACTTGTGATATTCGAATTATTTTGTACGATGGGCAGGCTTCTGGTGTTAGTTTATAGGTGAAATCCGATTGATCCATTGTTTCAATAGAAAAAGAAGTTTCTCTGTCAGGACTTGGAAGCGATGGAATTGGTATTTCATCCGAATTGTTTAAAAATTTTATTTTTAAACAATTCCCTTGTTGTACTGAATTATTTCCTTAATTATTTGAAAGTATTTTTCGTTTTCATTATGAACTAAAAAGATTTAAGGTTCGTTTTTTTTTTTTTAATTCCTGATTTGAGATTTGAGTAGCACCAGACGTGCTAAGAACTGAAATTTGTATATTTTTGAATAGATTTAAAGTAAGTAGTTAAGAAGTAAAATTTAGTTTTATCGTTTGTCACAATAATAAGCTGAATTTCAATAAATAGGTACACAGGTAGAGTTGGATCAGAAGAAGCATTATCAGAATTCAATTCAAAAAATAAAAAAAATTAAGCATTATATTATTTGTCTTTGCAAATGATATATATTATAAGTGTACTTTCTTTAGTGAATTTAGTAAATTTTTTAAATATTGTAAAACCGTATTCGAAACCGGTTAAAAAAAACTATTTATTTAAAACTCGGGTTTTTTTAAAATGTCGGTATTTTGAATACACTAGTTGTCAATTTAACCTTTTTTAGGGCTAAATCTAGACTTTTTATTTAGCTTTTAGTATCAAAATTATCGTTTTAGCTTCTAGCTTTTTTTAGTATTTTTTCATTTTTTAAATTGCCTTAAAAAGGCTAAAATGTTAGTACATCCCAGCAAAAACTTTGCTTTCCTGGTAAGCTAGCAGTTATAATTGGAAACAAAAATAAACTACTTATTTTTTGCCTGAATAACTAGTTATTTTTGTTCGACTTGTCCACAAATTCATGTAGTTATTTTTTGACTCTAGGGGTACTCAAAAATATGTACCTAAACGAAAAAAAAAATAAACAAAAAAATATTACCGTCAGTGAGACTCGAACTTGGACACACAATAACCATTCGTTTTTACTGACTAACGTCTTCCTCTATACACCATCTCGCACATAACATCCTAAGCGACAAAAAGTCTATTTAGTTTAAAATATCTTTTTAGACATTTTGTTATAAAAAAAAAAAACGAACAGCTTCAGAATGGGGTTGATCCAACAACCTTCTGGTTATTAATCCGGCTCTCTAACCAACTCATCCACGTGATTGCAGTATTACTGTGCTGTTATACTATTGAGTACTTATTAATGTAATACAGAGTAGGCAAATAATAATGACGCCTCATTACCAAGAAACTACTTTAATAAGTAGTTGTTATTACCAAAAACCAAAAAGTTTTTGCTTGGTATTTAAATATTTTTATAATTTTTTAAATATTGTAAAACCGTATTCGAAACCGGTTAAAAAAAAACTATTTATTTATAACTCGAAAACCGGTTTTTTGAAAATGTCGGTATTTTGAATACACTAGCTGTCAATTTAACCTTTTTTATGGCTAAATCTATACTTTTTATTTAGCTTTTAGTATCAAAATTATCGTTTTAGCTTCTAGCTTTTTTTCTAGTCTTTTTTCATTTTTTAAATTGCCTTAAAAAGGCTAAAATGTTAGTACATATTACAGCCGGGAAGAAAATAGTGTCTTATTTGTTATTACCAATTTTATTTTATTCTATACTAGACAAATTTTTATCAAGACAAAAGTCAAAATAAGTGCAAATCTATACAAGGTAACCTCAGTTAAAGAGCTAATTATTATTTTTGACTCTTACAGCTGTCAAAATGCATATATAAAAAAACATTAATGAATTCGCCTTATTTTTCTTTTTGTGCAAGTGTTGCTTCTCATAAATTTGGGTTACTGTGGACGTTTGTCTTGATAAAAAATTGTTATAATTCCACCATTATTTCTCAGTAACTTAAGTTGTATTTGACCGAAAAATTCTAAATATATCATTAGGTCCCGCAAATCCGCAGTTGATTAGGGATTACCGCTCTTTGAAAACTAGTTATTATGATTTGCCTTATGATATGCCTTATCCTTAGGCACTATTTTACATAGTTTCATATAAATATTGAGTTATAATTTAATTATTTTAGCAATTCTTTCGAAAGTTCAGTACCTGGCGACATATTTTGGCTATAAATTTAACTAAAAAATAAAAAACAGCACTTTTTACGAAGCAAATGTCTTAAATACTCCACAATTAACTATAATTTTAATATTAAGACAGTTCAAATTGTGGACTTTATAACCGTCAGTTAAGTAAAAAAAAAAATAAATTTGCACACATAATTATTTTCTATGAATATCTAGCCAATGATATGTCTATTATAACGGTATTACGAATAAAATGGCAAAAGAAGTCTAAAACTTAGCAAATAGGGACAATAGATAAAATTTTTCTAAAATTTTATCTATTATTGCTCTTGGAAAATATAATAACCCCTAGTCTACATGTGGACATTTTTATGTTGGCAATTGTCTCTTTAAAATGTTACGTGTGGACCTATAAGAAATCTATTGCGCCATAAATGTTTAAACACAAAGCTGAGCAATAACGTTTAACATAAGCTGTCAAATTTATTGTTCTCTTTTACAATTTTGCTCTTTTTAACAAAAAGAAAAATGTAAAATAATTAATTTTGTTTTGAAAAGACAAATAAAGAATAAAAATAAGAAATAAATTAAAATTTTCGATAAAAAAAAACAAAAACAATTTATCATGTACATATCTCATGTATGTTTTCTCCACCCCTTAACATTAAATTTGAAATAAAATTGTTTCTCTTTGTTTATTATAAATAAAAATGTCCTCGTGTAGACGTAGAGTAACAATAATTACTTGACAGAGATATTATGACATCACAAATTTAATTTTGTCTAAAAAGAATTTAAATAAAATAAATTTAAAAAAAAACAACTCTTCATAAATGAGCATTGAACAAAAAATCTCAAAAATTTAAACAATACAAGTGTTTAAATTACAATTTGAATATGATCATCCAAATTTGGAACACTTAAATGTTTTTTTTTTTTTTTTTTTTGTATTTAATTATAGTGGACTATTTTTTGTTGGAAATTGACAATTAAACGAGCAGAATTTTGTTGTGTTCCAGAACTAAGCAAAACTTTATTAAAATTCTGGCGATCTTATATTCTGTTTTCTTAAGACTGGTGGAGAATCATATAATATATTCAATTGGATACTGGAGAAAAATAAATTTAAACATATAATAAGCAATCTTCAGTGCCTCCCATAAGAAGACATAAAACGATTGAAGGAATTTTGTTGTCAATTATATGAAATTAATGGTTGACATTAAACTTTTAATTAAATAGTTTTATACATTTTATTTGAAATCTTATAACAAATCTTTACTAAACTTTATAAAACCTTCTTTTAAGGCACGTTTACAGTAGTCAAATAATAAAAAAAAACTACTCGTAAATAAAATATTTCATAATTTATTTTTTTAATTAGACAAATATTATATCTACATATAAATTACAGCTGAGATTTTATTGAATTATGTTTCACACTGATTTAACTCACAAAACATTAGCATGATAAAACAACGGCAAACAATTTTATTTTAAAACAAATGGTCACGCAATTTTGATCAAATATTTGTCAAATGTAAACTTAGCTTCAGTGATTGAAATAAAAATCATATTTGGTAAGAAAAAAAAAAAAAAAAAAAATCATCAAATCAAAGTAACAAAAAAGAAAATTGGAAAAATGGCTACCAAAAGCTGTAAAAAACCGAAAATATTCAGTATATGGTTGACCCCAGAAAAATCTTTTTGGTTTTCGGTAATGGCTACTACTTATTGAAGTAGTTTCTAGGTAATGTGGTGTCATTATTATTTACCTACTCTGTATTACATAAATAACTACTCAATAGCATAATAGCACAGTAATATTGCAATCACATGGATGAGTTGGCTAGAGCGATGGATTAGCAACCAGAAGGCTGTTGGTTCAACCCCATTCTGTTGCTGTTAGTTTTTTATAACAAAATGTTTAAAAAGATATTTTATACTAAAAAAGTTTTTTGTCACTTGGAAAATTGGGTGCGAGACGGTGTACTGAGTAAGACGTTAGTGATTAAAAACGAATGGTTAATTTGTGTCCAAGTTCAAATCTCACTGACGGCAACATTTTTTTTTATTTTTCTTTTCGTTTAGGTACATATTTTTGAGTACCTTTGGAGTCTAAAAATAACTACATGAATTTGTGGACAACTCCCCAAATGGACTTTAGAAACACCATTAAAGTACTATTTCCCACAAGGAGTGAATGGAGAAGGTGATAGCATTTGGAACATTATGAAAGTAAAGTATACACTAACGACTCAAAGATGAATTGCAGTGTTGGTTCTGGTGTCTTCTCCAACATTCTCGGAATTGGACACTCTTATCGACTCCCTGATGAGGCAAGCATATTTCAAGCGGAAATACTAGCTGTCAGAGAGGCGTGGAAAGTAATCCGCATTAGAAATGTTTAGGCGAATATTGGACTATTTGTCCACAGCCAAGGTTCAATACTATCACTCAAATCACATAAAAGTACCTCTATTCTAGTAAGACCGTGTGAAGAGGAACTGTTAGGACTAAGTCGGCTGTATGACATTACTATAGTTTGGGTTCCTGCGCATAGGTTCCACTATGGCAATGAACATACAGACGAATTAGTCCGTACAGACTTTGTTTTGAATGCCTCTGTCGCAATCCCGCTAGGATCAGTCAAGAGCAGAATCTAGAAACACTATCTCGAAAAGGCAAAAAATAGATGGTGAAATATGGACAAATGTAGAGTCGCAAAGGAAACGTGGCCTAGCTACAATGAAAAACACTCAACACAGCTCTTAAGCTGCAAATTCAGGTACGATAGGGAAACATGCAAGTAGACTTGGTCTCCCATATAACGAATACTGTTGCAGCTGTGGTAATTGCGAGAAGAAGCAGACAGTACATCATCTCCTATGCGAATGCCCAGCTTTGAAAGCAATCAGACATACATTTTTGGGAAGGTAAAAATTAGACAACCTCTGTGAGATAGCGGGCACTAGACTCAATGACATTATTAAATATCTCAATTCTACTGGCTGGATCTATTTAATTTATGTTCACAATTTTCATCCTCAAACTTTCATCTAATTTCAGACTCAAATTAACTCGTTCACCTGGCGAGTCGTGTGGTCTTATCAAAACGGAATCTAACGAATATAATTGAATGCTCGTAAGTTTAGGTGCTACCACGTAAACCAACCAGCCAACTTACGTAAAGGAATGAGCTATTAAAGTAGAACCAGATATTGATATCTGATAAAAATCATGAAAATAAATTTAAACATTTCCATATAAATAAATTCATATTTTTTTAAATTCCATGAACTTACCAATGCCGGTTTTAAGGTTAATATGGCAGATTATCAGAATTAGGTATCCCTTCCGAAAAAACATTTATAGTGTGTTCCATTCTTGATTGGTCAATATTTTATGGTGTCTATGTAAATGTTATATTAGGAAAAATCCTTTAATTAACCATCTCAACGTTTATGCAACTGTAAAACTTGCATGGAGAAAAATATAATAAACTCAGATAGACATAACATAGAAATCAACTAGAAGTTCAACTTGCTCTGAAAAAACGTAAGTCAGCTGTCCGAACCGAACCGAACTCTTTGTATGTGTTAGTAGAAATTTCTTCAGAACTCATTTATACGTGTAAAGAGAGCATTTCTTTTTTTTTGCTGAGCAAGTTAAAAGAGTTCGATGGACTTCCCGTTGTTTTCTATGATGATACGAGATATATCAAGAACTTTAAAAGTTGAGGTGATATATATGTTAAAACGTAGTTAAACATGATTTTATTATATTTCCACAAAGTATTTGACTTTTTATATTTTAAGTATTTTTCAATTCTTTTCTCAAATTTTGTAACTTTGTTTAATATTTCTATTTACATTAGATTAGATCATTAGATCTTAATATTTGATCATTGTTATGGTCCCACGCATGTGTTACTTATGTTTAAAAGCAACCCTCGGCTTTCACACTTTTGTGTGTGTGATAAGAATTGATGTTCGAAGCGGACTTATTTAAAGTATATTTACGAGTAGATAAGATAAGTATTTAAATTCACGACTCGTTTGTATTATTTTAATTTTAATTTTTAGCTATTAATAGTTTTGATTTTAAATAAATTGTTTATTTTCATTGCAAAACACTCGTCGTTAAAGTGCCTTTAACAATATGAGAAATTGGAGATCCTACTGGAATATAATTTAGCGCATATGTATATGATTGATTCATTAAGAAATCTAGAAAGGTCTCCAGACAAGCTTTTGAAGTATACCTTATAATTGCAGGACAGGCTTGCCTCTGTACCTTGTTTAAGATGGAAATAAAGACAGAAAATTTATGATTTAGTTTACTTATTTTTCGTAAAAGCTTTTAGTCCAATATCACACCAATATATTTTGCTTATTTTAAAGCCAACCTAACTAGGTGATCTAAAAACTGAATTCTCCCAGCAAAAACTTTGCTTTCCTGGTAAGCTAGCAGGTATAATTGGAAACAAAAATAAACTACTTATTTTTTGCCTGAATAACTAGTTATTTTTTTCGACTTGTCCACAAATTCATGTAGTTATTTTTTGACTCTAGAGGTACTCAAAAATATGTACCTAAACGAAAACAAAAATAAAAAAAAACAAACAAATTTTGCCGTCAGTGAGACTCGAACTTAGACACAAACTAACCATTCGTTTTTACTGATTAACGTCTTACTCAGTACACCATCTCGTACATAGCAGCCTAAGCGACAAAAACTCTATTTAGTTTAAAATATCTTTTTAGACATTTTGTTATAAGAAACTAACAGCTTCAGAATGAGGTTGAACCAACAAGCTTCTGGTTGTTAATCCGGCGATGCAGTATTACTGCGCTATTATACTATTGAGTACTTATTAATGTAATACAGATTATGCAAATAATAATGACGCCTCATTACCAAGAAACTACTTTAATAAGTAGTTGTTATTACCGAAAACCAAAAAGTTTTTGCTTGGCTATTTGTGGTCTTTGACGAATTGTCATCATTCGAGTCGTCTATTCTTGCTTAGGTCCTTAATGTCATCAGATTTTGTCAGATTAATAAAACTAAACATACAAAATTTTTTTTATATTTTTTTACATTTTATAAATTTAATTAATGGATTGATTAGTTCAATAATTGTTTAATTGGTTGAAAATATTTGCAGAAAATAAACATAAATGTTGACGTTTGTTTATAAATTTTAAATCAAATACAAAAACAAAAAAATAATAATAATAATAATAACAACAACAACAACAACAATAATAATAATAATGATAATAACAACAACAACAACAATAATAATAATAATAATAATAATAATAATAATAATAATAATAATAACAACAAAAACAATAATAATAACAACAACAACAATTATAATAATAATGATAATAATAATAACAACAACAACAATAATAATAATAATAATAATAATAATAACAACAATAATAATAATAATAATAATAACAACAAAAACAATAATAATAATAACAACAACAACAATTATAATAATAATGATAATAATAATAACAACAACAACAATAATAATAATAATAATAATAATAATAATAATAATAACAACAAAAACAAAAACAATAATAATAATAATAATAACAACAACAAAAACAATTATAATAATAATGATAATAATAATAACAACAACAACAATAATAATAATAATAATAATAATAATATTAACAACAACAAAAACAATAATAATAATAATAACAACAACAACAATTATAATAATAATGATAATAATAATAACAACAACAACAATAATAATAATAATAATAATAATAATAATAATAATAAAAATTTACATTTCTTTTTATGAGTCACAGAGTTTTGTGCTTTGTTAGATTTTTTCCACAATTCACAGTGGTCCCAAAACGATTTTTCTGCAATTAATTCTGTAACTTGTTAACCGTTGGAAATATCTAAAGAAAATTTCACAAGGTCAGAGCTGAGGTGTTTTCGAGTTCATTTGGAGGAGCACAGATCCCTAGCGGGTTAAGGGGGGTAGGGTAGACCTCTAATATTGCTCATCTCGAGTATGTATTTTTAATTCGCCAAAAATTCATTTATGACTTTATAAATCTCTACAAAAAGTATGCTTACATATGTAGGTTATCTCTTTTAGCTTAAGAGATATTTAGGTCGAAGTAAATTTTACTCTCATTTTTTACCTATTTTTTTAAAAGTTTTTCTAACTGGGGAGCTTTAATTTGGACCCCAAAATTTTTTGAAAATATCCTTTAGATTTTTTGCAAAATTATAAATAATATTGATGAAAAAAATCATATAAATATGTGTATCCGATAAAAAGTTATATTAATCTGAAGTTGAAACTCAAAAAATTCATTCTTTTAGGTTATTTTCCAAAGTGGTAGTAATATTCTTCAACTTCTAAAATATTTTTTTTTGTTCCGGATTATTGAAGCTTTTTAATGATTTCAAAAGTAATCTTAACGTAAATGCATGTAAAGCAAAATGGGAGCCGCTTTAAGAAACATTGCCCCTCAAGCCCTATCCGATCTTTGTCATTTAGATTTCTCTCAAACGTTAAAGCCGAGATCAACAATTGACTATGTATATACCCCCATTTGTTGGTTAAACACTCAAAAGATATTTTCTGAGCCATACCTTTTATAACCGCTGGGTGATCATTTTAATGAAAAAAAAAATCAAGTTTTTAAACAAGTTTTCCCCGGACTGAGATTTGGCTATTCTGATACGAAAAAGTGGGAGTTTTTTGAATACCCTAATCTTAAAACAAGTTTATCTATATTGTGCCAATTTTCATTTAATTCCTCTACTCGTTTAAATTTATTTTAGGTCCAAATATTAACATTATTTCTCAAAAATATACTTAAAATCTAAATTTAAAATTTTTCAGATCAAAATCTGAAGAAATTTGACAGTATTTAATGTATTCAATGCGGTGAAATTTTCCCAGACCATGATCCATAAAACTTAAAATTTGAACTTTGAGTACATTTTTGATAAATATTGTTAATATTTGGACCTAAATAAAATGTAAACAAGTGAAGGTATTATAATGAAATTTTGGCACAATATAGATAAACTTATTCTAAAATCAGAGAATTAAAAAGACTTTACTTTTTTGTACCAAAATACCCGAAATCGCAGTCCGAGGAAAACTCGTTTAAAAATTCTGATCACCCAACCGTTGTAGAAGACGTGTCTCAGAAAATATTTTTTGTCTATTTAACCAACATATGGGGGTATATTTTTTTGTTGATCTCAACTTTGACATTTTTTGACAAATTAAAATACATTTTCAAAATTAACAAAGTTTGTTTAGGGTTTTGGGGGAAACCGTTACCCAAAATACCTCCAATTTAGCCCTACACGCATTTGCGTTAAAATTACTTTTGAAACCATTATAAAAATTCTATAGTCCGGAACAAAAAGGATATTTTAGAAGTTGATGGATGTTAACACCTTTTTGATAAATAACCCCAAAAATATGAATTTTTTTTTGAAAGTTTTAACTTCAGATTAATGTAACTCTTTATATGATTCTTGCAGCAATATTATTTATAATTTTGTAAGATATTTTAAAACAATTTGAGAGCCCAAATTAATGCCCCCAAGTTAAAAAAACTTTAAAAAACATAGTCAAAAAAGAGGGTAAATTTTTCATCACCCTAAATATCTCTTAAACTAAAAGAGATAAATCATATGTAAGCATGTTTTTGTAGAGATTTATAATGACTACTTATGTGTACTATTTTTTAAATTCTAGTCATAAATGAAATTTTGGCGAATTTTTAAAAAAACTACATACCCGAGGTGACAAACTTCGGAGGTCTATCCTCTACTCCCGTGACACGTTAGAGACTTGTGCTACCCTAAATCAACTTGAAAGCAGCTCAGCTCTGACCACATGAAATTTTATTTAGATACAGAATTATTAAAAAAAAGTGTTTTGGCATCACTGTGCGATTGTATATTCTGTGGACCAAAAGTTCGGTAGCCGTATCAAAGATAGGTTTGTAAACATACACAGAGAAAAAAATGCATACATTTGAAATTTTTTTTTTTCACAAATATTATGAATCGAACATGAACTTTTTTCCCAAACTTTTTTCATAAAAAATAAAATTTTGTTCATAGATTGTTATTAAATTGTTCATAATGAAAATTTTAGGAATTTTGCAAAAATTTTGTTAAATCTTTAATTTAGTTTTATTAAATTTGTTTGCAATTGGTAAACAAAAATAGTTATATATGAAAATATTAACAACAAATGCCTTAAAATGGCAAAATTCCAAGGAAAATATTTTAAAAAATAATGTTCAGAAATTTGCATAAGTTTGCTCGCATTCTGCAGCACATCATTTTGATAAAAAGCGCTTCTGTTCTGTTTCCAAAATGTAGCTAAAAATCATTGAAAACTTAAAATTTTTCGAAGAAAATTTTAAATATTTTTTTTTTTTTTTTTTTTTTTACAAATTGAAAATATAAATGAAAAGTTAAAAAAGTTTTTCTTCTTGATTTTTGATTCATTTGAAAAAATATAAAAAAACTTTTAATGCTTAAGAAATTATGCTTAAATATTATGAACTGAAATCAATGAAAGTAAATTTTTATATTTATGTGCAAACTTTTTTCTTTGTGTGTATAATTTTATATACTATCTTGTTATCTAATTCTTGTTATCTAATTCCGTGTCTTCTTAGGTGTTGATATATACAATAATAAAAATAATTTTGTTGCCTGACAAAAGTTAACAAATAAAAAACTTGCAAATAAAAAATCCCAGTGAAACGAAGTACCCTAAAACTACCCAGCAAAAACTTTTTGGTTTTCGGTAATGACAACTGCTTATTAAAGTAGTTTCTCGGTAATGAGGCGTCATTATTATTTGCCTACTCTGTATTACATAAATAAGTACTCAATAGTATAATAGCACAGTAGTATTGCAATCACGTGGATGAGTTGGCTAGAGCGCTGGATTAGCAACTAGAAGGTTGTTGGTTCAACTCCAATCTGATGCTGTTAGTTTTTTATAACAAAATGTCTAAAAAGATATTTTATACTAAAAAAGTTTTTGTCATTTACAAAATTAAGTGCGAGATGGTGTACTGAGTAAGTCGTTAGTCATTAAAAACGAATGGTTAGTGTGTGTCTAAGTTCAAATCTCACTGACGGCAACAATTTTTTTTTTATTTTTCTTTTCGTTTAGCTACATATTTTTGAGTACCTTTGGAGTCTAAAAATAACTACATGAATTTGTGAACAACTCGAACAAAAATAACCAGTTATTCAGACAAAAAATAAGTAGTTTGTTTTTGTTTCCAATTATACCTACTAACTTACCAGGAAAGCAAAGTTTTTGCTGGGTAAATGTAGTGTTGTCCTGTAGGTATACACAGTCGTAATATATGATATGTTATCAAGCATTCTAGTTATATCATCTAAAAATTTAAAGGCAGAGCAGCTCATGATTTGGACAACAGTAACGAAAGGGATGATGTTTCAAAATTTGCCATTTTTGAACTCTGCAAGAGAGTATACTAGGGAGAATAAAATACAAACAATTTAAAATAATGACATATGGAAATATATCAATAACTGAAAGGAAAATATGTTTGAAGAAATAAATTAATAGTAAAAAATTAAAATACATATTTTTTAATTAATATTTTACTTCATATAATCATCAACTTGATTGATTTGATTAAAATATTGATTTTTTTCCAATTAAAATATTTATTAATTCAATCAACACATTATTTAAAACATCAACTTGATTGATTTGATTAAAATATTGATTTTTTTCCAATTAAAATATTTATTAATTCAATCAACACATTATTTAAAACATCAACTTGATTGATTTGATTAAAATATTGATTTTTTTCCAATTAAAATATTTATTAATTCAATCAACACATTATTTAAAACATCAACTTGATTGATTTGATTAAAATATTGATTTTTTCCAATTAATATATTAATTAATTCAATCAACACATTATTTAAAATTTTATTTTTTTAATTACGATTTTAAATGTGTTTAATTGGATTTTTTTCTTTTGCGTTTTTTACAATTTCTAGTAAATTTAAAATTTTTTTATCAAATGAATTATTTTAGGGGATTAAAATCTCTTTTTAACTTTTTCTGTACATTGTTAAAATAAAGTCTCCGAAAAAAAAACAAAGTCCACTCTAATCAAAAACCATAACTCAAACACTTTAAGGTAATTTATAGTCATCATGACAATTAATTTTTGTATACTCATCTATCATTAAAAAATCATTAAAACCTGTTATACAATTTATCTTAAATGAATATTAATTATATATTTAAAAACTAAAGTTTATTTTCCAAAGAAATAAAAATAAATTTGACCTCAAAGTCAATAAATGTTCTCTCATCTCTACTAATGCTTTTCTTAAGGGCAATTAAAACAGTGCTTGGCTTTATGAGAACGAAACTGTCTGTATTACTCTCCCGCTATTATATAGTACACAGAGAAAAATTTCAAAATTTATTTCCTGCAAAATAATTTATTTTCTATAATTAAAAGTATAATTGAATATTAAAATAATTGGCTTAAAAAAGTACAACAAATATAACAAATTTATTAAGTAATCAGTCTCCCATATCTCATTAAGCATTTCTTTCAGTGTTTTTTTTTTTTTTTTTTTTTTTGAAAATTATGCGAAGCATAACCTTACTGTCAAGTGAGACTGTAAGATCATTTCGGTGTGAAAGGCTAAGAAAGCATTTGCACATGTGTATCAATTTGCGTCGCTCTGATTTAAAGCATTCAATCGATCACTTCGGCATGTCTTAAAATTATGAAACTTAAATGGAGGTTTATTTATGAGAATTAAAAGGAATTTTATTTGAATTGTCTTAAATTGTTATACCATTTTCAAACCCATAAAAATTCTTTGCAATCAACATAATATAGTGCTGTAAAAAAAAGACGCCGACAAACTTATGAATGGACTGACTGAGACTGTTAAAACTAAAGCTAATGATAAAATTTATGAATAACTATTTAAAACATCAAATGCCCAATGTTTTTGGACCAGATTGTGAAAATTAAAAAAATCAGATTTGATGAATATTTATATTCTAATTTATGTCTCTACTTTGGCTTCAGCGAGGCGTCTTTTTTATAATTTATCACTAATGAAAAATAAATTATCCAACAGACTTAAGGTCAACACTTGTGAATCCATGCTTTCAGTCCTAAATTTGTTAGATGAGAATCTATAAGACTAGAGTCTGAGTGAAGACCTCGTACAAAAGTACAGAAGTTTAATTAAAGATATTTTTTTGTGTTAACTATTTTTATGGATAAATCGTTATTTTTGCATTAATAAAAATTATTGTAAATAAATTATATTATTATTAGTAAAACTAAATTTAGTTGGTCTTTGTTTTTATTAAATAAACAAATTTTGGGGAGTTTTTTAGTTACTGAAGCAGTTGGCCACTTTTTTTCAAAAATTTTTTGGCGGCTTCTTAAATAGTTTTATCACAAATTTTCATTAAAAACGGTCCGATGGACTAACGGACACCGCTAAATCGATTTATTAAATTATTTAGCGTCAAGATAAACACTTGAGGATGGTTAAATAACATCGCGCTATAAATGTTATTTAAAATCTTAGCATATTTGTGCTTTTTATCAGAGTTTAAATTTTGTATTAAATATTTTTGTTTTTTTGCTAACGACTACATAAAAAATATGTAACGTTTTCATTTTTAAAATATATAAAATTAGCATATGATTTTATTATATAAATATCATATATTCAAATGGTCTTTTCCTTGAGCTTTCATTTCAGTTTTACTGAAAAACAACACAGAAAAAAGTCATCAATCATCAAATATATTAGTAAATATGAAATATATCATTATATCAATTACTAAAAACTCTAAAAATTGAAAAACAGAAAAAAATGTTCCAATTAAATAATTCATCAAATCAATCAAGTAGATGATTGAATTAATTAAAAATTTACGTGAACAATAAAATTTGACTTAAATTTTTTTTATTTTATATTTGCTTGAATATATTTATTAAATTTAGATGCAAAATGAAACAACTGTGTTAACTGAAAAATATACGGTAATAATTTTTTCTGTGAATGTTAATTAAACATCAAAAAAAGTGCGCAATCTAAGTTCATCATCATCATCATCGAATTTTATAAATCACTTCAGCTTTGTTTTTTTTTTCTCTGGACCAGAACATCTTGCTGTTGTCAGTCTGTGTTTAGTACGAATCTTAGTGATATTTCTAGCTTATTTCAGATTCAATAAAAAAAAAACGCTATTTTACAATAAAAATTGAGAAAAAATAAACTCGACAAACGAAATGAAGTATAAATCTAAAAAAAAAAAAAAAAAAAAAAAACTGTTTAAACCAGTTATTTTACATAATCGCAGATACAAAGATACCGTATTTATTGTTTAACATTAAGACATTCACACAGATACTCAGACAAATTTGTGGTCTTCAAAGAAAAAATAAATAAATAATGTTGCTGAATTTTTAACAATCATTTTGAAATTTTTAAAAAATAGTTTTTTTAATTTTTTTGTCGTATCTGATGAATGATGTTTGGTGTTGATGGCTAAAATAGTTATTCGGTTAGTTGATAATCGATTATAAATAGCAACCGTATTTTTGATGAAAAAAGAAAAAATACTTTAAAGTCTTACTCACAGTTTTCTTATATTGATTCTGTCATACTTCCTTGTAACTGGTTTGTATTTAACGACAAAGGAGAAAACATACTTTCTCAGTGTCCTCAGTCTCCTGGTAGAGGCTAAAACTACCATCATCTATAAAATTTATGAAATAAAGGGTGATTCAAGTAGAGATACTTTTTTCAATGGCCTTTTTTTGACAGATCACGTGTGAGTCGTGTCATGCTGTCATGTCATGAGAGTGTATACGAAGACCGTGGAGAGTCGATTCGGCGCCGTTCGCAGCAACTCGGACTGATGTACGGAACGACTTGGCGCATTTTATGTCGAGATCTTAAATTGAAATCGTACAAAATACAGCTTGTGCAACAACTGAAGCCGCTCGACCTTCCCAAGCGACATCGCTTCGCTCTATGGGCTTTTGAAAAGTTCCAAGAAGATCCGACGTTTTCGAGGCAAATTTCGTTCAGCGATGAGTCGCATTTCTGGCTCAATGGGTATGTAAACAAACAAAATTGCCGCATTTGCGAAGAAGAGCAACCTGAAGAGATTCAAGAACTGCCACTTCATCCAGAAAAAACAACGATTTGGTGTGGTTTGTGGGCCGGTGGAATCATCGGTCCATATTTCTTTAAAAATGATGCCGGTGCGAACGTAACCGTCAATGACGACCGTTATCGTGCCATGATAACCGACTATTTGATGCCTGAAATTGAAGCTCGTGATCTCGACGACATTTGGTTTCAGCAATACGTCGCCACTTCCCACACATTGCACCAATGAAAGGATTTATTGAGAGAACACTTCGGTGAGCACATAATTTCACGTTTTGGTCTGGTCGATTGGCCACCAAGATCGTGTGATATCACACCGTTAGACTTTTTCCTGTGGGGATACGCTTCGATTCAGGCCTTGGAGGAAAACATCACGTGTGTCATTCGCCAGTTACCAGTCGAAATGCTCGAACGAGTCATCGCAAATTAGACTCAACGGATGGACCATCTGCGACGTAGCAACGTTCAACATTTGATAGACATAATCTTCAAAAAATAAATACCAAAGAATGTTCTTTCAAATGATAATAAATATTCCCCATTAAATTTGAATTTTCTGTGTTTTTTTTCTTTAAAAAAGTAGGGAACCTCGAAATGGATCACCCATTACAAATTGGCCCTATATTATTAAAGGTTTTAAGACCATTTATTGTTATATAAAAGTATTTAGTGTAAGGCAAAGAATTCTTGAATTTCTTGAAATAGTACAACTTTGTCAATTTTCTATATAACGGTTTATTGCCCAAAATTAGAGTCAATTACGACATGTGATTTATAGACATAACACTCCATGATTATTATTATATAACCATTTCCTATTTCTAATGATTTCCTTATTATTCTTCTCAAACAATCGATTATCTAAATTCACTAAAACATGAATTTTATGCTGCGAATAATATAAATACAGTGTTCATAAATTGTATTTATATTAACGATTACACATACAAGCTCGCTTACTATCCAGCAGTTTTTTCGGTGTCAATTGACCCCCATTTATGCAGTAAATTTCTTATGTGTCTACTCACTTAGCACTCTTAAATGTGTACATTTTTTTTTTTTTTTCATTATCCCCTTTCGTACATTTTGTGAACGATCATTAAGCAAACTAAAACTTTACCGACCTTTTTTAAGCGTGGAGGTGGCTTTACACACTTTAATGCCCCCTTGGTAAGCGGGAAGAAGTCGAAAAGAAGATGACAAAAAAATTTTATTAACTCAGTGTAACCAATAAAATGATTGTGTAATTTTGTGTGCAAAAATATGTCACCATGTAGTCGTGGTGGAGGCAATAGACTTCCTCGTAGAACATGTCTAGTCACGTAGTTAATAAAGTAAGTTTGGTACAGCCACCAGAAACTGCTGGGTATTTACACACAGCTTACACTACTAGTGCACTGTATTGTAAACTAGTCATACAGATGACACTTGATACAATGTTATTGTGATATAGGAAAGTGTTAGGTCATTCACCTGATCTTTGATCAAGGAGAACCTTGAATTAGATTTATTTTTTGTTTGAAACTTAATGTCTTGTATGTTTTATATTTTTTTTTGATAATTTTCAGTTAGAGAACAAGATAGAATTGATAGAATCTTTAGAAATAGCATAATAATGAATAAAATATTAAAATATTACATAACCTTCATCTTATTTAGTTATCTAATTCCTTGATTACATTTCACAATTCAACTTATATATCTCTTTTATACATATCTGAAGCATTTTAGGTGCAATTGTCAGACATTTTGTATCCATGAATGCCTTTGTATCGCGATACCCAAACCAATCAATCAGACATGATACCGTTTTAGTTGAGATCAGTATTAACAATTTCCCAACTTTAATGCTAGATCTATAATTTTTTGAAACCTTTTAAAACGAAAAGAAAAAAAACTAATCTAGCACCCAGCATTCTTTCTAGCATTTTCGAATTATTTTATTATTTTTATTAAGTTGTTGTAGTTTTATACTATTTAAATATTATCAGTCGTTTTTTCTAAATATGAAAACTGCTGCTAAAATATGATGTTTTTTTTTTAGCGATCATATGTGACCATGATACAAACTTTAAGGCGTATGTTTAGCAAAAAAAAAAAAAAAAAAAAAAAAAAAAAACTATAAAAACTAATACAAGTACAAACATAATTTTAGCAGTTAAATAAACTATGAATAGTTTTTTATTCTAATAAATTAAATAATTTATACATAATTAAATAAATTATTTATTATTTTATTTGATAAAATCTTATATGAAGAAAAAACTATTTAAAAAAAAAAAAAAAACTAATTCCTCTTGTTAGTATTTATTTATTTTTTATTTTTTTTTTTTTTTAATAAATTTCTTAAACTACTTCGTAGAACGCCGAGAAAGAAACCTTGAATGACAGGGGAACCAATGAGTCTTAGTATAGAAACAAAACAGTATACTGGGATGGGTATAACACAAAACCAAGAGAATATAATAGAGCCATACGGAGCGCTATACATAAATCCTGCAAGTTACATACGAGTATTTTGCGAATAGGTTGACAGCGTTAATGACGTTTTAAAAATTAAAAAAAATTCTTATCAAAAACCCATACCCAACCCGAAGCTCTCATTATGCACAATGGGAAAAGGGCAGAGACTACACGCAGAGAAAAAAACATGGTTACAGTATTATCACTACAACAATATTATATTCTCATTGTTAATTTTCTTGAAGTTTAATCCAGAAGTAATGAAAATTTCGAACATTTCCAAAGAATTTAAAATATATCTATTCACTGAGTAGGAAGTTATGCAAAATGTATTTTTTTTTTGATGTTTTTGTTTTCATCGTCTCAAGGAAATTAGTTTTAATTTTTATATAAACCAATAACTTTTTTAATAGAATATATTAATACATAATATTATTTTTCATTTGTTAAAAATAATTATTTTTGTTTGTAGCAAATATTTGCAAAAACCAGAATAGATTCTTAACCTAGTGTCTACATTAGGCAAATTTTTATCAAAACATACGTCAAAATCAGTGCGAATATATACAATGTAACCTTAGTTAAACAGCTGATTATTATTTTGGTTGTTACAGTTGGCAAATTGCATATATAAAAAACAATAATAAATACGCGATATTGTTGTTTTTGTACCCCTTTTATCAACTTCCACAAATTCATGTTAAGTTTGACGTTTATCTTGATAAAAAATTGTCTAATGTAGACACTATGTAATGCTTCATAGCAGAAAAATTCATTTGAAACGCTTTTAAATAACATGTTTGGATACTATTTATATTACTTTTTAAGTACAAGAAAACGTACACTTATTGATACGAGTAGTTTGAAAAAGTACTTCCTTAAAATCTACTTTTATGTATTTATTTTTGCTTGGCAACAAAAAGTTATTTTTTAAGTTTCGCAAAGATTTATTAGATGATTTCATTTAGAATGATGATTATTATGTATTATGAGAAATTTTATTCAGACTCAAGTTCAGATTTTGATGTAAATATTATTATACTGTTAGACACTAACAAAGTAAAATGTATTTTCGGGACTAATGTATCCTTAATCAACATTCTTAATAATAAAACATTAACTTTATATGCCGAGACTACCCAGCAAAAACTTTTTGGTTTTCGGTAATAACAACTACTTATTAAAGTAGTTTTTTGGTAATGAGGCGTCATTATTATTTGCCTACTCTGTATTACATTAATAAGAACTCAATAGTATAATAATAATAGCACAGTAATACGTGGATGAATTGGCTAGAGTGCCGTATTAACAACCAGAAGGTTGTTGGTTCAACCCCGTTCTGAAGCTGTTAGTTTTTTATAACAAAATGTCTAAAAAGATATTTTAAACTAAATAGAGTTTTTGTCGCTTAGGATGCTATGTGCGAGATGGTGTACTGAGTAAGACGTTAGTCAGTAAAAACGAATTGTTAGTCTGTGTCCAAGTTCGAGCCTCACTGACGGCAAAACTTTTTTGTTTTTTTTTTTTATTTTTGTTTTCGTTTAGGTACATATTTTTGAGTACCCCTAGAGTCAAAACATAACTAAATTAATTTGTGGACAACTCGAACAAAAATAACTAGTTATTCAGGCAAAAAATAAGTAGTTTATTTTTTGTTTCCAATTATACTTGCTAGCTTACCAGGAAAGCAAAGTTTTTGCTGGGTAGTTATGCGTCAAAATTCCATTGTCGACCAATGTGATTAGGAGATATGAAAATTGTTGTTTTATCATATGTTTTAATCAAGGTATTTTGGATTATTGCGGTAACGGTATTTTAGCAGCAAGTTATTTCATAGTTATTTCGGTTATGGTATTTTTAAAAGTTGTTGGTAATCTTGATTTGTTCCCTTTTCTAATATCTTGAGAAATATCTTTGCGTTTTTGTATATTTTGTGGCATTTTTATTAAAATAATTACAGAAATTAACTTTAACTAATGATTTATTATTTAAATGTACGAAAACGTGTAAGAAAATAAAAAATAAGTACCCTTAACTGAAGATGTGCTTTTTTCGATTAATTTAGTGATGTGTTTAGGCATTATGTACACTTTTTTGCGTACAAATTTAAAAAAACACAATTTTGGTACGTTATATTTGAAACGTGGGACTTTTTTGCCTAGCATATCTTAAATAATTGAAATGCTGTAAGATAATACTAAAATTTATTTAAAACTTTCTTAAATTTCATTAACTCCAGGTCTACAACTGAGATTGACGCTGATATAATATGTGAGAGAACACCGGCAGAAGGGAGTAACCATTTTATTTATATTATATAAAATATTGAATAAGGGGTATTCTAATAAATCCTTTATGATATCATTAATTTCAATCAGTGATAGAGTAAACATGTCCTTTTTATTTAAGAAATTCGCACTTTTTTAGCACAATTTTTATAAAAATGTTTTTTAAAAATGTAAAACAATCATCAAAGGGAAACAATTAAAAAAAAAAACGCATTTTTTTAGTCATTTCTAAAATACCCATGCATACACCCAAACACATGCACATTTACGAAAGTTTGTTTGTGTGTGTGACAGTTTATCTTATAAGATTGTTGTGTAGGGAAATCTCATCACAACAGTCTCATAGTACTTTTTATAATACTAATATTTGAATCTACACGTGAGATAATTCTCTCAGAGAGCGAATCTGACACTCTCTGAAAGAAAAATCTTATGTATTATGTTACGTGTAGATGGGCTGTAAAGTAACAAATTATTGGACTGTATGTAGGCTATTTCCTTTAGTTTAAGAAATATTTAGGTTGAAGCAAATTTTACCACCATTTTGAATATTTTATTTTTTTTTATTGCAGAGTTGTAATTAGCGTCCACAATAACCTTATATATATATTTGATATCTATTACGTAAACCAAGTATTCCAAAATTCAGGGATCGTGGCCCAGACTGAGATGTTAAAGACTTAAAATTCCTTTCCAGCTAGCCCTCGTATTAATGATAGAGTAAAATGAATAATATTTAGTTACATGTTTAAAAAACATAAATATTTATTAGCAACAAATTCGCATAATAAAAATACATAAAAACCTTGTTTTAAAAATCTTCGAAATATTGTCTTTTACGTCACTTTCAAATTTGTTTATTTTTCCACATTACTACTTTTTTTTTTTTTGCGAAATCTCTGGCAACATATTTTTAAATTTGTTGAGAGTTACATCTCATTAGTCTCTTTTCTATTTTATATGATGCATTTGGAAGACGCAAGCGTTTTGCAAAAAAGAGATAAAATCAAGCATAAAATAAAAGAAATTAAAAATGAAAATTTATAGGAAGCAAACTAGCTGACTGACAGACGGACGGGCGGACAGACAGCTAATTATCTGTAAGCTCTGGTGTTTTTGCTGCATTTTTAATTAAAGCAAATAGAAATTAGTATTTCTAAATCAAATTGTAGCATGAATAATTAAATTTTAAGGGGAGACCAACTAAAAATGTAAATAAACACACACTCATACAGTGACAAATGTAAATACATACATGAATAAATTGCCAACCTTATGTCAAACGAACAATTGTGAATGGGCACGCGAATAATATATTTTTGAAAAAAAGCAAAAAAAAAAGAGAAAATATACAATATTTAACAAGGGTGTGTTTTCTTATTGTTATTGTTGTTATTCTTCTTCTTCGTGATTTTTTACTACTATTTATTTGTTGTAAAATATATTTTGCTATTGCTCGTGCTAGTTATTAAGTAGTAGTGGTGGTACTCGTAATTGTGTGCTTTTTAACCATGTAACGGTAAATTGTTGTTGTTGTTTTTCTTCTCTGTTATTTTATGTAATGCGCAGGCTTATTTTTAGGGAAAAAATCATATTTTATTGGAAAGCGGCCGCTAATATTAGATTTGCCTTTTTTTTGTATTTTCCTGAGATTGTATGCTACACCGAACGAGCGAACAAATGAACGTATGAGAAAAAAGGGGAGTATAATGAAAATTGCTGGGTACCAAGTGTTTGTTTTCACCCTTTAACTTTTAGTATTTGCGTGTATATGAAAAGTGAATCGCGCGGTACACACGCACGCACATTGTGTTGTAATAATTATTTATAATAAAAATATTTAAAATATATAATACAAAACAAATTTAAAGAAAATAATCATTTGCAAAGGCACGCAAAGTGTTTTATAGCTTACAATTATTGTTGTTGCTTTTTTCTAGATTTCTTAAGTTAAAAAAAAAAAAAAAAAAAAAAATAAAATTAAAACTAATAATGGTTAAAAAATAAATAATTAAAATAATATTGTGACAAGTTAAAATGAATAAGAAAAAAATAAATTTGCTTAAATAATTTAAATTTGTTTTAAGAATAGTAAAAAAAAAACTAAAAAATTACATACATATTCAAATAAAATAATAAAGATTTTGTTTGTTATTATTAGAAAAATTGCTCCCTATTTTTATATAAAGGTCCAGGTTTACAACCAGGTATTAACATTTTTTATATTTTTTAGTTTTTATATAAATTAATAAATTTAAATCAAATATTTCTTTTTCTTGAAAATCATGACATATTATCTCATACATACAACAACTTCGCCTCTATTGGAAACTTTATGTGTGTGTGTGTGTGTTTGTTTGAGAGTGAAACAGTTTCTCTTCCTTTTTTCTCTATGTATATTTTTTTTTTTGACACTTCCGTTAAATGTTCAGGGATGTCATCTATAAAAGAAAGCTTCGATAACTTTAAACGTTTGCCGAAGAAAAAAGAAAATCACTAAAAAAAAGCAAAATTTATATTTATTTTGACATTTCTGCAATTAAGTCAGGGCTGTTATTTGTGTACATAATCTAGTGCAAGAAAAAAAAGACGCTTAAATGAAAACCTTTTACATTTTAAGCATATTTTGATACCCCAGGATGTGCTATTTATAAGAAAAAAAAAAGATTAAAATTCCTTGCTTTATTAATTATTAAAATTATTTCAGTATTACAAAATTGATAATATTTAAAACAAGTTTGTTAGGGATTGGAAAGAAAGCTGTAATAAATTCATAATGTTTTATTAAAACAAAGCTAAAATAAAAGTTCTTTTATTATAGGGTGATCGAGTAATCGACTTTTTGAAGAAACTATTTTTCAAATAGTAGGAATTTTGAAAAAACCGGTTGCATTTTTTGAAATTACGAGAAACACGTTTTTTTTTTTTTTTTTTTTTTTTTTGTAGAAGTTAATATTTCCATCAAGACTATATTCCTTAATAAAATTCCAACAAATTTTATAACATTCAAGTTAAAATTTATTTAATAATTTATTTTGAGAAACATCTTTTAATTATAGCAAGAATATTATCATCAAAACAGAAATCAAGTTTTATATATTATGAGTCGTAACTATGGCTCAATATAAATAAAGTGTATATAAATTTTTTCGAAATTTATTTTTCAGGTAGAACTCTTTTAAATACAACTCTTTAAAAAAAATAAGTAATATTGTCTCATAAAATACAACTAGAAGTTTATGTGAGAGTCACTTCGAACTAAATTTTCAAAAATATTACTAATTTTTTTCAAAACACAAAAACAAAATATATGTGATTACATGTATTTTGTTGTTGCATGATTTAGGTTTTTGACAATTGAATTAGGTTTTTTTTCTCTCACATAAATATCTACTTAATAATCTATGAATTTAAAAAGAAGCCCTAAATAATTGAAATTCCATTCATTCAAGACAATTATTACTTAATTATTTGTTTAAAACCAGTAAACAATTTAAAACTTTTTAGATGCTCCAACGTAATATTTTGCAAAAAAAAGTACACTTTTATATGTTTCTAAATAATCCTTACTACCAGCCTTACCGTTTGGAGACTTTAGTCGTCAAATGCTTCTTTTTCAACCACTTGTTCACTTTTTGTCCCCTTTTTTTTTTAAATGGAACTAAATGGCGACTTTTTAAGACTATAAGATAAATGACGAAAAATTAAGTTTTTTGAATTACCACGACTCATTATATATTAATTATTTTGAAACTAATTATTTTGAGATCCTTTTAAATGAATTGAAACTAATAAAAACTAAAGATAATGATAAAGTTTATGAATAACTAAAACCAAAGTTTTTGGACCGGACTGGGAAAATTAAGAAATAGATTTGACAAATACCTAAATGCTAATTTATATTTCTAATTTGACTCATCGGAAAGTGTTTTTTCTAAATTATCCCTAATGCAAAATAAATTGTCCAACAGGCATAAGGTCAACACTTGCGAATCCATGATTTCAATCTTAAATTTGTTTGACGGGAATTTGTAAGACTGTACTGTTCAAGTGAAAACCTCGTACAAAAGTACAGAAGTTTAATTAATAAAAAGAAAATTTTATGTTAATTATTTTTATGAATAAATTTTTTGCCATAATAAAAATTATTTTGTTATTAATAATAATTTAGTTTAGTAGTTTTTCGTAAAATACAATATTTTTGTTTTTGCTTTTATCAAATAAACAAATTTTAAGAAGTTTTTTGGCGACTTTTTTTTTTTTTTTTTGAAATCCCTTTTTTTTTTGCACTCTTTTTAAAACTTCTCAACGGTAACGCTGCTGAAGAAAGAAAATAATATATACATATGAATATGTATAATATCAGTAAAAAAAAAAAAAAAAAAAAAAAATAACACATATTACATGAGGAACTAATCTACATCATTATTATTATTATAATTTTTATATTAATTATTACTCCAATTAATATAAGACAGTTATTTTTTAAAGTGTACTTTGTATAAATTGGCAGCACTTTTAGTACACAGTGTAAAGGAAAATTGGAATTAATTACTTATCAACCTGTTATTGTTTTTTTTTCTCATCCTTACAATTATAATTGCTCCTATATGAGTAATTATAATTAAATCTTTTCTTATAGATTGGCCCTTTTATTAATTACATCACCCCGTCTCTGCCATCATCTATAAGAAAACCTTCAACAAGAACCCTAAGTTTGTTCATGCTTATTATAAATAAAGCATTGGAAAGACCGTTTTTACGTTTCTTCCTTACAAATTTGCTTCGTTCGAAGTTCCTTTCTTTCTTTGCTTTCCTGATAAGTTAGTATTTATAATTGGAAACAAAAATAAACTACTTATTTTTTGACTGAATAACTAGTTACTCGTAAGAGTATTTGTTGTTAACATTACGCAAAGTAAATATTTGCAAATATTTTTCAAATATTAGCATAGTGTGAACTTGGCTTAAGGCTTTTAGCATTCAATATATGTCTCGTTTTTTATTGTGCAATTATTTTGCATAAAATAGAACGACTTTAAATGTCAAGTATGTTTTAAGTATTTTTATAATTTTAGGTAACAAAAAACTGGTTTGGAAAAAAATATTCGCAAAAAATTCGGGTTTTTATATGTATTAAAAATCCCACAAGAAACAATATTTCAAATAAAACTATAAAATATTTACTTCTTTTTACTTTATTTTTACTTTTTAAAGGCTCAGCAAAAAAGGCACACTGGAAAACAACTTCAGATTGAATGGGGTTCGATATTTTGAATTGTTTTCTATATAACCCATATTAAATTAAATGTGCTTTCTATGCCAACTAGTGAATTAGTTTTAGTTTTAAAAATTGTCTATATTATAGATTTTGTATTAAATATTTCAAGTTTTTTGATTTGTCTATTGAAAATATTAAAGTTAAAAAGGCATTACAGATGAATAATTATAAGGAATGAATTCCTAATATACACAAATGAAAATCTAATGATCAAACTTTTAATTCCACCAAATCCTGCAGTAACAGTTTACCGAAACATAACAAATCAAAACAACATTATTAATAACTATTATGTAACCAGTAATTTCACATTAGAAAATTATTGCGCATATAGTTCTTAAATGGTTTAATGATTCAGATTAACACATCTGTAAATTTTTGTAATAAATATCTACCCTGATTTTTGCATAATATGATTAGAAGTCATAAAGGTAAAAAGTTAATGTAAATTGAAAAATTTTTATTATATTCAAAAAACACTATGGCAACACTATTTAACAAAAAAAAAAAAGTAAATAATTTATTTAAAAAATACCATAATTCATATTTCCTTGTGTGTTGTAATAGATATGTACTCTAAAAACTAAATAATAAAACTAAATAATTAAAAGAGGATATTTTGGGTAATTTATTAATCCAATACAGGCGTAATATTAAGACCTTTTAAAATTTTAAAAACCTTTTATAAATAGACGGTCAGTGTCTACACATAAGCAAAATTTACCTAGTTTTCTTCTACTTTTTTCTAATTTTAATATGGTTTCAGTTCACTTTGTATAGGAATTTTTAGTTAAGGGCAAATTGTTTTGTTTCTTAAAAATATTTCGTGTTCACACTATGCAAAGTAAATATTTGCAAAAATTGTCAAGTATTAGTGTAGTGTGAACTTAGCTTTATATTTTCGTTCGACAAAGAAAAACAGTCTGAGTCTGAGACTTTTTTACAAAAACCAGCGACGTCAAAAAATCCTAAAGAAAGGATTTAGAGGTTTCAAATTGGGCTAAGTAATTTTGGGGAGATCATCAGATGATAAATTTTTGGGTATTTTCTTTGAGAGCGTCCAGATTGTGTGACTTGTTTGCAAAGACCGGCGTAAAACGCTTTTTTTTGTGGAAATCTCAATAAAATTTTGCTTGGCCAAAGACGAAATATTTTCGAGTTAATTGGAAGGAGCACAGATTCTTAGCGGATCAGGGGGGGAGTGGTTAGACTTCCAAAGTTGACAGAAAAAACATTTACATATGGATAGTCCTTTTAAATTTCTTCAAAAAATACCCTTAGGTTATCCCTTTTAATTTAAAAAATATTTAGGTCGAAATAAAATTTTCACTCATTTTTAGAACCGTTTTTTAAAGGCTTTTTTAACTTGGCGGGCTCAACATTGGCATCAAAATTTTTTTATATATTCATCGGATTCGCAACAAAATTAATATGAAGTTGGAAAACTTTTATATTTTTTGGGTTTTTTTTTTCAAAAAAGTGGAAATATTTCTTTACTTATAAAATTTGTCTTTTTGTTCTGGCCCATATAATTTTTTTATGTTTTCAAAAGGAATCTTAATTTAGATGCGTGTAAAGTAAAGTTTTCAAGCAAGAGTATAAACATTTTATGAAAGTATTTGATATCATAGGAAACGTTAGAACAGGGAAATCGGAATCAATAAAAATATATTAAATATGGTAAAATTTCTCACGTTTCTCAAGTTACAAAATTATTTCCTAAAAAAAGTGTTTTGAAACCACTGTGCAGTGTGAGATTTTGATGATTTAGCCGACCAAAAGTCAATTTTTTATCATTGAATTTATATTATATATTTCAAACAACTTTGTGTGGACTATGAAAACAAAAAAAATCTAACATTTCACATACTGTATAATAACCCTTCAAGTATATTTTTAGGCGTTAAAAAGCTCAAAAAGTTGTTGAAAATTGTTTTTCTTAGAAACGACATAGCATGTTATTGGAACCGAATTTTTCCATATTTTTTTTTCTTTTTTATTTATTAGACCTTTATTTAGTTACTATATTCTATATAAACATATAACAAAAACCTTATAGCTTTTTAACGAAAATTTATTAAATTTAGACGTACCTACGAAGAGATAGCTGTAAATTAATTTATTTCTTCAAAGTACAATTTTTATTATTTAATTTTACACTATAATTATAGATTATGTTAAAAATAAAATCAGTTGCTTATTCCTGCATCTTCACCATTTTTACAGGAACAAAATGAATACCCAGATTTTTAACCTCCATATTGACAATATTAGAATTTGGGTCAAATATGGAGCGGAAGTGATAATAATTTGTGAAATAGTTTTTTGACACCTACAATTTATTTTCGTAAAATTTTATTTTGATACCAAATTATTTCAAGAATTTAGGAGCGATTGTGAGGTAATTGATTTATCACGGTTGTAGGCTAAAATATGATCCGATCTTATTTCTATTCAATCTATGGACTACTGTGCGTAAAATATATTTTAGAACAGTTTCTAAATCAGTAATGCCAAAATTTGAGTTTTGACCAGCTAATTTGACTACCGAATTCAGCAGTCCTTATATCCGCAAGAGCAGGACAGTGACAAAAAAAAAAAAAATTATCTACTGTCTCTTCCTCGTCCTCGATAAAGCAACTTCTACAATAGTCGGTAAAAGGGAGTCCTAGTCTCCTAGTGTGTGCACCAGCAATTCAATATCCTGTAATAATGGCTACAAGTGTTCGTATCTGACGCCTTGGCAATCCCAGAATGAAAATCGACCATTTTTGACCGTACTGGGGCCAACTAACATTACAAATTTGAATATACACTCCGAATACTCTATAGTACATTAGCCAATTTACCGCTTTCCTAATTGCTGAGATCTCTGCTTGAAGAGCAGTGCAGTGATCTAGCAATTTAAAGGAGATGTTCCTCCTATATGCGGGAATAAAGATACCTTCCCCAATCCCTACAGAAGATTTGGATCCTTCAGTGTAAACCTCAATCGATTCGTCTTTTATAGTGGGATTGGCTGAGATTGAAACTGAGAAGACTCTGTCCAGAAAGTGTTTGGGAATATAATAATCAATATTGTCAGGGTGGTCACCTGAAATTCCCAAAATGGTCGCACTGGCATCCATTTCATCAGTACGAACAATGTCTTGGATGGTGTTGTACGCAGAACCTTTTCGAAGATTCCACAAAAGGTGAAATTTTCCATCGCTTGCTACCATACTTCGCTCCATACATAAGTATAAGTTTGATTACCATGTCAAAGAACTATTTTGTAATCTTAGGATTTAATCCCCACCCAAGTCTGGGTGTTCTTTGTACTTTGTATCTCCTTGAAAACAGAACTAATTCCGTCTTTCCTAGATTCACGCTAAGGCCACTACTTGTACACCCCATTTACTGAGTAGGCCTAGCGCATTCATATATCGTTATAATGTATCTATTCCACAATTATCATATTCTTACGTATTTGAAGTCGAACGATAATAGAGTAGACTACAAACTTATTCACGCTCAATTGCCCCATTATTTCGCGTTCCAACTCAAACTAAATATGGATAGCTTTCATATTACTTTATATACAAAGGTTTGCGAGAAATAATCCTCATTTTGATTATCAACACATTGCAATACAGAGAAAGATATTGGTGCTCTCAATATTAAGAAAATATGGAACTTATTAAATAAAGCAAAATTGCTTTTTAGTCGAATCTAATTTGTTTAGAAATGATAACTTTTAGTAGAGAATAACAATTTTCGGATCCAAATCCGAATTCAAAATTGTTTTCATTTTAACCTCTTAATGCTCAAATATTTGCGCATATTTTGGCTTTGATTTCTTTCGGTGTTAGTCTACTAGAAAAACCTTAAAAAAAAATTAAGGAGAATAAATGGCGATGGCTTGGCCTTCAATAGGATTGATCTAAAATTCGTTACTGGATTTCTCAGAATTATCTTCTAAATAAATAAATCTAATTTGTACACCTTTGTTTCGCTTATGTCCAGAGCAGAAAGATATAAAAACGAATTGTTAACATGAAAAAATAAAGTGTGTTTACGATATGGATCTTTAGGATATGAATAGGGTTTCTATGTGGGAAATTTTTTCCAGGAATTCCCTTTATAAATCTCAGGAAATTTTTATCGGGAATTTTCGGGAATTAAAATTTTATTTTTTTGAGGTTTTAATTGTAAATTTTTAATTAAGTTAAACTCGAGTTAATTTTTTATTAATGTATTAACTAAAGCAAGTAAATAAGTGAAAAAATAATATTTAGACACTAGCAGAAGGGAATGCACTTTTCTTGCACGCTATAAACCGTATTTTAATTGATTTTAAAAACCTAAACGTACAACTCTGTAATTTATTTCCTTTCTAGAATTTTCAAAAAACTTTTTGAAGTTGAAAATTATGCCGACAGTCATTAAATTATAAAATTTTCCAAAGTTTAGCTCCAAAAGTTTTAGCTTAGAAAAGCCCATATTAATTTCAATAGCAGAAGAAACAAGACAGATAGTTTTCACTTTTCGTAAGATGCCAAGATATTGAATTCCAACACATATCGTAGGCTTAATAGAAAAATATGTTTACGCAAATTTGCATTTGTTTTTATTAGGAATAATTATTACTATTATTAATATAATAATTAATTCTGGAAAACAAATAAAATGAAAGTGGAATTGAGAGAAAAATTTTTTAATACCTATTTATTAATTGTGAGCTCTTAGAACCTGGATTTATTAAATTGTGAGCTTTTTGGAGGCGTTCTTAAAATTATATTTCCTAACTTTATAATTTTATTAATTTAAAAAAAAAATTTCCCTTAGTTAAATATTCTATAAAATTCCAATTACAGGAATTTGTGTATTAATTTTTTTTTTGCTTTTTTTAATTCTTATGAGCTTATAATTTTTCTTAAAATACAGAAATACACAGCCGAATATTTACATGAAATATTTGGCTATATCTCATGTAGTTTCAGTAATACTATGTTATAGAAATTCCCGGGAATTTCTCGGGAACAGAAAAAGACCTGGAAATTATAAACTTTAGGTATGAATGACATTAAACTTGCTTCTTCAATTTCTGTACCAACTTTTACAAGGAATGCATAAATTATTCTTAAAAAATCACTTTTGCTTTAAAAGTAAAAAACGCTTTATTGACAACACTGTTTAAGATAGCGTTTTAATTTTATGACTTATTCCACTTCCTGTTCTTGTTCTTCGGCATTAAAAGTCATCTTTTTGAAATGTTTTATTCTTTTTTTTATTATTATTATTATTATTATTTTTTTTTTGCAAAAAACATTTAAATATAATCTGTATTTTTATTTATGTTTTCTTGAATATCAAAGTAATTTTTTTTGTGTAAATTCTTTTGTTTTATAATTATTTATTTTTTAATAAAAAAAATTTAAATTTTTAATTCACATACTTTTTTGCAAAATAAATTAACAAACATGTGTTTTGTTGTTGTTGTGTTTTATGCAAATAGATAGACACACTATTTGTATGTGTGTAGAAATCTTTTTTTTTTTTTGTTATAGAACCATTTGCTTGTGTCAATTAATTCTATTCTTCCTCTTTTAATTTCAATTATAATTCTGCTTCTTCTAGTGCTGTCATCATCAGTTTTTCTTAGTATAAACGATTCTATCATCACTACATGACTTTTATTTTACCCCATCACAATCATCATCACCACCGCCGGTAGAAACCTCATCCATCACTCAAATAAAATAGTACTCTACTCTATTTTATACTACACTACTTACATACTCTTGTGCTTATATTCATTTAGTACAAATTTGGTTTAATTATTTTTATTCATTCACATTTTTATTTTCTTTCTCATCACTTCATCCTTGACAATAAGAAATAAAGATAGAATTTTAGGATTTTTGATAGCTAATGTTGCCATATTTTTGAAATCTTGCTTTGGTGATTTTTTTGGCATGTGTTGATTTGAATTTATGTCCAAGGGTGAGATTAAAGAGAAAGAAAGAGTGAGTATAGCAAAGTGTAAGAGAGAAATTGAGTTATACATTATATTTTTTTTTTTTTTTTTTTTGGAATTAACTCAAATTATAGTAGACAGCATAGAAAACAACTAGAAGTTTATGTTAGAGACAAAAACCTAATTCAATTGTTAAAAACCTAATTCATGTAACAACAAAATATATGTAGTCACATATATTTTGTGTTTGTGTTTTAAAAAAAATTAATAATTTTTTTGAAAATTTAGTTTGAAGTGTCTCTCACATAAACTTCTAGTTGTATTCTATGGTAGAAAGTATAAGCAGAGAATAGTTACCCAGCAAAAACTTTGGTTACCATGTAATGAATAAAGCTTATATAATGGATCTTCACAACTTATACATTAGCTGAACAACTCATTATTTTAATACAGTGATGACATTAGAGGCAACTACTTACCTTATATTATTACAAGTAGGCGTTTTAAAATGTCATTACTTAGATGTTAAATTTCATTAATTTTTAAGTATTATTCAAGTCATTACTTCTAAAAGCAATAGGAACTAGTTACATTTTAGGTTACAAATAACTAATGAAATGTCATCATATAAAAAACAGCATTTTATTTTTTTATTTATTTATTATTATTTTTTTTTTTTATGTAAAAATATATTTTTTTTTTAGCTGCATTTATTTCATTTTAATTTTTAAATT